>OX451736.1:832883507-833368276 GCA_948472305.1 Vicia faba | reverse complement strand
AAAGATAAATAATTGATTAATCATTGATTAAATAAACTAGGGAAACATGCTTACTACATTGAATGATGAAACAAACATCTTATGTAGCTTGGAAAAGCTTATAAGAGAAGTGCCTTGATACCATGAAAATAGAATCAATGATATGTATGCATGCATACGATAATGAAGTATAATCCAAATAGATTTGAAATGAAGAGGGTAAAGTTTGGGGTACAACAGCTGCCCCTATTCAATCGTCTTAAACCTGAAAGGGAGATTGGAATCGGCCTTTCGAGCAATAAGGTAGAAGGGTATTGAATACAAATATGAACTCAAAAATTTGCACTATGAATTAGGATAAGGTGTATCAACACTGGTGACTGTATTTCAGTAGCTTTGTGGTATCGAACCAAAAGGACTCAGTCTGCATGTACAAAGGAATAATGGACACTAAAACCTTATCAAAGAATGCATGTGAACACTGGACTTGAAAAACGAGGCCAATAAACATTGGACTCAACCCAAGAAGACTAGTAACCACTAGACTCGAAAGATACAAATAACCATTGGATCTAAAAGAGTATGCCAGAAAACAATGGTCTCGATAAAAAAAGAACAGTGACCACTGAACCAAACCATTAGAACATTGGCAGAACGCTGGAGATCGAGCAAAGGTAATGAGTGACCACTCGAACTTAAGAGTAATACAAAGAATGTTCCAAAAAATAACTAGATCACAAATAAAGAAACGATTGAACACTCGACTTAAAAGGTACTAGTGACCACTAGACCAAAAAGTACTCAACATGATACCACTGAACATTGGATCCAAAGCAAGGTAAACACCTTCTAGTCTCATCAGGGGAGAACCAGTGACCACTGAATCTAGCCAAGGAATAAGAGAGACAAAGAGGAAAGTGGCCACTTGATTCAAGAGAGATAATGATCACTAGACTCTAAAGAATACCATAACAACGTTGTATTCAAAACCGGGTGACAAGTAGCGGACTTGACCTTAAAAGGAACAGGTGACCACCAGACCTAAAAATATCACGCCAGGGAGGAACTGGATCACCAACAAGGCAACGAGTGAACACTCGACCAAAGAAGACTAGTGAACACTAGCTTCTAAACATAGGGGCGCCAGTGAATACTGAATGTAAAACAAAGTACTAACAAACATTGGATCAAACCAAAAAGAGACTAGTAAACACTAGATATAACAAAGAATGATCAGTGAACACTGATCGTGAGAGAGATATAAAGAGGTTATATCATAGGATAAGTAATCTCTAGAGAGACCTGCTGGGAGCATTATAGGATATATGCGATTATCAAATTACCGGATATATTAAGCAACTGAGCTACCTTACTGGGGAAGAAGGAAATAAAATTGGCTTATGCTTTGATGCATGTTTGAATTTTTCTATGGAGTAATGTTCCAAAATGAATGGAAACACTACACATTTGAGTATATGCAATAAAATGATGCATAATCTTGCCGGAGAAATAAAGAGATACAAGGACTACTAACGAGAAGCCCTTGAAAATGTGAAATTATTTAAGGAATAACAAATTGAATAGCCAGTAACCACATGCTAAACTCTGAGAGGAATTGCAAAAATAAATTTCAAACTTCACTATAGAGATTCAAAACACACTGCAAGTTCTAAGTGAGGACACCAATGAAGATTGAACGTTCCCGAGGGATACCCATAACCATTAGATATGCCGGGAATGAAGTAATTTCTTTAACAAAAAATGCATCCATATGCTTCTGTCGGGTATATGAGTATCCTTGAACAAGAATGTTTTAAAGCAATTCGAAAAATCATCAAGAGAAAATTAATGAAGTCTCTATTGAGTATTTATTTATCGCACATGAAGGTAAAGGAAAATCATCGAAGAAAATCCCGAGAAGGGAGAAATCATGATCTTACGATCGAGAGATCAGGTAAGGGAGTCGATTACACAAGGGGAAGGTATTAGCACCCTTCACATCCATGGTAGACCACGGGATCCACTCTTGTTATTCTGATCAAAGGGTGTGTTCATATAATAAGCTTACGAGCTAAGGGGAAAATGCATGAATGCAAAGTATATATACAAAGAAAAAGGTTTTATTAGTCATGCCTACCTCGGTCGTGAACCTTTGTGCCTATGTACCATCGCTCGTGCAATGGGGATCAAGCACTCGTAGTTCACCTGAAAAATGTTGGGTTGTTGTGCTTTTTTATAAATGATGCTAATTTCGCATTCTACCACAACTCGACCTATGGAGACTCATGCATTGTAGTAGAAAGGAATTAACATGTTTGTAATACGGCGGGAGAACTGACTTGAGTGTTTTTGTGTTTTATCACAATTGTTGCGGATAGCAAGAGTCACAATCGACTTTTCTTTTATCCAATAAAGGAAAGGGTGAAAAGAACAAGAAAGACCTTTTGAGATTTTTCTTGAGTTCGGGGGGTAGGTTATGAAAATGGAAGGTCTTGGCACCCTTTTCATCTGTATTTATCTACGGGCTCTTAATTGCTAGCTCACTTTTGAAATGCTTTTGTGAATGTGTTTGTTTGAAAATATTTTGAAAAGTGCCGTCGTTGGGCAAACTTTGTAATGATTCTCGTCTCTATAAGAATGTATACAAAGTGTTGACTTTGAAAATATTTCAAGAAAGTGTTGGTGTGTTGAAAGATGTTGGTTTTGAAATGTTAGTGAGCAAGAAATTACGAGAAATCTACCTAGTCAAAAATTATTTGTTCTTATCCTCCTCCTTTAGATAGTTCTTGTCTACCATTGATTATTAGATATCCTTATCATTGAATGTGAGGGACGGGCGTGGGTCATCGTATAGTCATTGAAGACAACTTGTAAGATGTTTTAGAAATCTGTCGTAAGGGACTAAGATCGTTTACTGAAGGCAACATTTGAAGGGTCATCGAGGGAATATGATCTTTTAATAGATGGTCTTTGCTAAAGTATCCCATGTTTGAGGGACATGATTATTTAAATCTGAGGCAACAAGTGTGAGTTACCCTAGAGGTGCATGTGTGCAAAGTGTGTTTTATTCAAGTATTTTGTCTTACATTTAGGTTGTCTAGTATTGATTTTAAGTCTTGCCATACAAACCCTAATTACTAGCTGTTGTACCCTAAAATTTTACCTCTCATATTTTTCAATACATTTCAAGTGAGGTCTTCAAGTTGCTCAAGGAAGTCCAAGGGTTGACCAGACAAGCTCTCTCCTAAGGCAGTCTACCTCAAATTAGGGTTTCATGTTGCATCAAGATACTTGAGTCCAAGGGATCCAAAATGCTCACCATTGTCCTAATATGTTTTCAATAGCATCCATGTCAAGTTTCAAGCCTTGCAGAGGAAGTTTGCTCAGTCAATTGCTCAAAGGCCTGAAAATCGACTCTACTAGGGCAAAAGTCAATTGTGGCCTACATAAAGTCAAACTTCAAGATTTTTGGTCAAAATTATCATTTTGAAGTATTATTCATCATTTTATCAAGGTTTGATCATGATTCATCAAGGATTGCTCACAATTCATCAAAACCCAAAAGTTGCTAAATTAGGGTTTTGTAGGAAAAGTCAACTCAACTTTGACCAAGCATAACTTTCTCATACTTTATGTTAAATGACCCATCCAAATCTCATTTTTAAGAGGATGCAATTACCTACAATTCATATTCATCTCCCAAGTTCAAAATATGCACTCACAAGAAGTTATGAATTTGGACATTATAGGTCATTTTGAAAAGTCAACAAAAACACCTTTTTTGTCAAAGCTTTATACATGAACACGGAAGACTCAATTGAGATAAGACCAAAAGGGTTGCTTATAGGACATCTTTAGATTTCTAAAAAGTCCAATAACACCTTCAAAGAGTCAAAATTGAGGAAGTTATGCATTGGTGAAGTTGACCTTTTTTGCAAAATTGCCAAAAGTCAAAAGTGTCTCAAATTGCAATTTTTGCTAAATGGGCCTAACCTTTTGCACTTGTTTTGAGATGGTAGCACGGTCCATGAGCCCTAGACCTTTCCACTTGCCTTTATTTTATTTTTACCATTTATTTTTATTTTTTATTTCAATTAAATCAATTTAAATCAAAATAAATCATGAAAATATCCAAACCATTTAAGTCTTGAGATTTGGTGCATGTTTCAGGTCCCATATACATCTAGCAAGTGAATCAAATCGTGCAAGGCATAGGTGTGCATAAAAAGATTGGTTTTGGCCTATTTTTGGAAAGAATTTCATGAAGATCAAATCAAGATCAAAAGCCATAATTCACAAAGATTGAATGGACTTTTGTAAACCTAATTTGATCAGTGATATATAGTGAACAAAAGCAGACAAAAAAGAAAAAGGTTTAGAGGCGTGAAGAGGCAGAACCAAACTTGAAAAAATCACCAAAAAGTGATGACTTGATTTCATACTTCCATGCGTTTACAAGACTCCCAAGCCATCTCATTCGCTTTCTGGGCATACAAGGAAGCTGTACTAATCAGAAACAAGCATCCTCATGCCCATAATTCATCTCCACGACCCTCACGGTTTGGTTCTTTTTTTAAAATCGTATTTCCTTATTCTTGCATATTTGTCATGTTTCAATAGCATATTCTGAATCCCTAACATGTTTGCAAGCTTATGGTGGCAATTAATTGCATTTTTGTTGGCTATATCAGAATCCACCATTGCTAGGGTTCTTTGTCTCGATTTAGGATCTTTTTATACAGGTGAAATTGGTCCACAAGAAGGTCACCATGATGCTCAGCAGGCCAAGGCGACTTGATTCATAGCCTTAGATTTCATTTATCATGCTTGTGTGTGATTTTGCAATGTGCATGAGCTCTAGTGATGGAGATTTGTCCGTAGGTAAAAGTCTCTGACTTTTGCCAACGGAGAGAGGTTAGGGACGATGGCGTGGCACCTTCCCATTAGCTCATTCAAACTTTCGCGCGGAATAATGTTTTCTTTGAGTGTTTTTCATATTATTAATTATTGCTATTTTACATACAACAAACGCGCTTGGTACAGTTGGCAACAAGGTGATGGTTAAAGCCTGGGGACCTGGGTTCAATCCCAGGCCCTAGAACAAATGCTATTTTCTCGTTTTCTTATTACAGATTCAATACACCTTTGGTCCAAGCGTCCACCATAAGCCTTCAATGCATAGCTAGCCAGATGTCCATGCGCTGGATCCAAAGGTCATCATCTGAAGGTCTACCAAGGTCCGTAGTCAACGTGCAAGCACTGAAGCGTGGAAGTCAACGTGGATCAGTTTGTTTGGGCCCAGAATTGCTGTTCACACCCCTCCAAATTGCTTGCAAACAGGCCCATTTTCTTTTTTCTTTTCTTTTATATTTCTTCATTTAATTTATTTAATTATTTTCCTAACACACAAAATTAATTCTTTTTTTCAAAAAATCATAAAAATAATTTTTCATCCAATTAGATCTAGGATATTTGTTTTTTTTATCAAAATTAATTTAATTAGTTTATTTAAATTTAGGGTAATTTTAATTCTTTGTAAATAAATTAAAATCAATTAGAAAACTAGGGTTTTTGCTTAATTTAATTTCTATTTTCTTTTTCTTAAAAATAACCAAAAACACAAAAATAGGTCAAACGTAAATTATTTTCTTTAATTTAATTTAATTAGTAATTTGTACATATTTAATTCAAACCCTTATTTTCATATAATAATCAAAAACAACAAAAAATAATTTTTCTTTTAATTAGGTTAGACGGGGTCAAAACCCTAACTTCCTTTCGTTCTCTATTTGTCGCGCATTTATTTATTTTTATTTATATTAATGTAATTGCTCATGGGATGTAATAGATTAATTAGGACTTTCTCCGTTTATTTATCATTTTTAGCGGGGTTTTTTTGGCTATGTAATTAATACCCGAAGCCTTGTAATAGCGTAGCTTTACTTTCCGCATTTTAATTTCCGCAAAATATTAACTGGTAGATGTATGAATATTAGGGTTGCATGACAAGACTGTATGTAAACTTTAAAACGGTTAGCAAACCTTAAATGTGCAAAGATAATAACTTGAAATTGAATCACTCGCACACGCGCAATCCTAAGGTATACTCTCACTTCGGTTTCCTTCGGTAAGCGATCATTAAGTATATGATATTTTAGTGGCCTCCCTCTTGTCTAAACAAAAGATCAAAGTCCTGTTCGGAAAAGTCGCCTCGGAATTATTGCATCGAATATGATCTTAAGACATTAGGGTTATTACTAAGACGTCCTAACATTGCTTTAGTGATCGTACATCCCTTTCGAATTGACCCTTAAAACTCCAACGATGGTTCTACCTACTCACTAATAGTAGGATAGTGCTGTCTATAGGAAACAAGAACATAAGCATTCTATTTTCGAGTAGGTAGATAACTGTTAAGTACTTGCTCAAAATCAAATCTTTTTCACACTTACACTATTTCAAACAAAGTTTTCAAAAAAACTTCGTAACATTCTTGAAGACAGAAGCAAGGGTTAAATCAAAGTAAAACAAAAACTTTTTTCAAATCAAACACACACAAGCAATTTTCAAAATGATGAGCAAGTACCTAAGAGCCCGTGGAAAACCACAGATAGAAAGGGTACTAATACCTTCCCTTTCTATAATCTACCCCCTGTACTCAAAATATCTCGAAAAAGGAATTTTTCTGTGCTTTTTTCCTTTCCAGTTGGATAAAATAAAAGTCGGTGGCGACTCTTGCTTACCGCGACATTTTGCAAACACAAACGCAAAAAATGCAAACCAACATTTTCCAAAAACAGTTCCGGTTCTGCCACTGTATCACAGAACTGCCGACTCTGCTGGGGAATTAATAAGTGGGGTATACCTTAGGATTAGTTCATCATATTTGCTTCTATTGTTTGATTTGATTGCTTTACTTTAGAGGGCTTTGTATTGGAGTTACTATAGATCCTAACTCGGATCTGGGGAACACCTTTTAGGTAAGTAGCAATAAACTGTGAGGGAACTGTACGGCGTAGACCGATACGGTTGAAGCAGTAGCTACGTTGATATGGGTCGTTAAGCATCAACTGACCTTAGAATCTATAATTGACCAACTTGGCCATAGGAAGTAGTGAGATAGCCGGTCTCGGTGTAAAGCTGGGAACTGGTTGATACTCGATACTACACTCATTGAGACCATACTCTCGAGATAGTTCCGGCCGCAAGAAAAGATTGCGTGAGCTGAAACCATGACCGATGGAGGATGGTCTGTGATATTGAGAACCTCTAGAACCCGGTTACTATTATTAGGACAGGTTGAAACCAACTGAACTTCAAGAGGGTAATACCTAGACCCCATGCAAGCCTGAAACTTAAGGGCTCTTGTGTGACTTGTTTGCTTTTACCATGTTTGTTACCTGCTATACCTGTTGTGTGTTTTATCATGACATCATGCATAATGACACAACATGCATACTTCATTATACTAACCATTTCAAAGACCGAGGGGATTTATCTTTGTTCTGTTTTGCAGATTATGGCTTCCATGCGCAGAAACACCATTCGAGTTAACTTCGTGCAAATACCTGCTCAACTCAGAGAGTTAGTCTCAAAAGTTCTTGATACTTCTTCATTCGTTAGAAGACATGGTCAACTCCTTAGCTTGGTCACTTCAAATTTGGATGAGCAAATGATGAGTGTGCTTTTCCAATTCTTCGATCCGGTGCGTCATTGTTTCACCTTCCCGGATTATCAGCTAGTTCCCACTTTGGAGGAGTTTTCTGATTTACTGGACATATCCATCCTCGAGCAGACACCCTTCACAGGTTTGGAAGAGGTTCCTAAACCTGAGGACATTTCTTCAGCCTTACATCTAAAAAGGGTTGATGTAGTATCCAACTGGGAGACACGAAGCTGGGTTAAAGGTTTCTTGGCTAATTTTCTAATGGATCAAGCTCAACAGTTCTGGGATAACTTGGATTTTCAAGCATTTGAAGACATCTTGGCTCTCCTCATCTACGGCTTGGTTCTTTTCCCGAATCCAAATTCCTTCATAGATGTGAATGCGGTCAAGATCTTCTTGTCTCGTAATCCAGTGCCTACTCTTCTGGGTGATATTTTACATGCTCTCTATACTCGTACTGTGCGAAGAAGGGGGACCCTCATGTGTTGCATGCCGCTGCTGGCGAGGTAGTTTATTTCGCACCTCCCCAAGTCTGTATTGAAGAATGAGGAAGGTGTAGGTTGGGCTTACAAAATCATGTCCCTTGCCCATACGGACATTCTTTGGAGTTATAAGGATATGGAAAGAGTAGCTGTCATTGATCGATATGGAGAATACCCTAATGTCCCATTGCTTGGAATCAGATTGGGAATAACCTACAGTCCTTGTTTGGCTTTACGACAGTTTGGTCGCGCTCGGAGAGACGGTCCTCATGAGCTACTTCTTACAGATATTGTCTTTGACTACAAGGGGGACGTTGATGGGCATTGTCGAAGGTTTATACGGGCCTGGGGCATGGTGAACAGGTCTGACCCTCACGAGCTAGGACCAAAGACCTCTCTCCCTATGCAACCTTATCTCTAGTGGGTTTGTGCCCGTGCTCAAAAGTTGGGGATGCCTTATGAAGCTGTTTCGCCAGTGGTTGTGGAGCATACCAATGAAGAAGGCGTTCTTTATACAGTCCTTTATCCCTACATGCCTACTGATCTTGGGGCATTGAAGAGATCCTGGATTCAGCTGAAGGAAGAAAGGGATACCTACCGGGAGAAGTATCATGAGCAAGAGAGGAAGATCTTGAAGCTCACGAGGCAACTTGAGAATGAAAGGACAATCAATGATTATGTCAGCACGAAGGGAAAACGACCATGGGATTTCTGATATCTTTTATTATTTCTAGTTTAGATTTGCTTTTCAGTTATTTCTTTTTGTAACGCCTTAAAAGGCATTGTTAAACATTTTACAAATTTAATCTAATAAAGTTTGTTCGTTTCTTGGTTGCAAATTTAAATCTCCCAAAGTCTTTGAAATCATTTCATACACATTCCATTATCATGCACCTCATTGCAGGTACCATTACAGGTTTCTCATCTTCTTCGCTGTTTATTTCAGCATAAAATGTCTTCTGAAATGCCTACCGATCAAGCCATCAAAGCTTTTCAGGCACAAAATGCCCAATTCCAAGAGATGTTATTGAACTTGGCTAAAGGACAAGAAGACTTGAAGACTCTCATCCTGAAGGAGAAGAAGAAGAAGAAGAAGAAGAAGAAGAAGGTGGTTCTTCTGAATATGGGTCACAGACTTGGGAATAGGTTGCGACAAGAAGCTGGTCTGTCTCATTCATCCAAAGGAGGAGAGAATCAAGAGGAAGGAAATGGTCCTAGTCCCGTGGTCTCTGATAATGATACTAATTTTGATGATGAACAGTACCCTCCTGCTGAGGATAGGTACAAACAACTTGAAGACTGTCTAAGTGCTATGGAGATTCAGAAGGTTCCCGGTTTGGACTTCGGAGATTTGGGACTAGCATCAGGAGTGGTGATCCCTCACAAGTTTAAAGCTCCGTTTTTTGCTAAGTACGATGGAGTATCCTGTCCAAAACTCCATCTCCGCTCATACGTCAGAAAAATTCAACCTTACACTGCTGATAGGAATCTGTGGGTACATTTCTTTCAAGAAAGTCTGTCAGGGACTCAACTTGAATGGTTTTATCAATTGGAAGGAGCTAATGTCCGAAACTAGGAGGACCTTGCTGCTACTTTTTACAAGCAATATCAGTATAACGCCGACCTTGCTCCCACTCATACTCAGCTTCAGAGTATGTCCATGGGTGCAAGTGAAGGTTTTAAGGACTATGCTCAGAAGTGGAGAGATCTGGCTGGAAGAGTCCAACCCCCTCTGTCTAATAGGGAGTTGGTTGATATGTTTCTGGGGACCTTGTCTGGTCCATTATTTAATCATCTAATCGACATTTCGTCATCTGGGTTTACTGAATTGATTATGACTGGGGAGAGAGTAGAAGCTGGTATCAGAAGTGGCAAGATACAGAAAGGTGCTTCGTCAAGTACAGAAAAGAGGCCTTTCACTGGCAAGAAAGAAGCTAGTGCGGTTTACGGCTTGAGGAGCCAAAGCAGACCTGAACACCGCGAAGCAGTGAATGCAGTAGTAATATCAAGACCCATCGTTGCCCCCCAACGCAACAATCAGCAAATAATGGAGAGGCTGCAGAGACAGTACACTCGGCTTAATATGACCTTGTCCCAAATTCTACCGCAATTATTAAAGACCAACCTAGTAACTCTAAGGGAAGCCCCGAAGAATCCCAGCACCACGTCTCCGCTATATAATCCGAACGCCCGCTGCGCCTATCACTCTGATAGCTCGGATCATGATACGAACAACTGCTGGGCTTTGAAGAATAAGGTGCACAATTTGATTGAAGCTAAAGAGATTGAGTTTGACGCCCCGGAGAAGCCCAACGTCATAACTGCTTCTATGCCAAAACATGACTCGGGAGTCAATGCAATTGAGGATGATGAAGAAGAGTCAGATATCGACAGCTAGATTTACCCACTACCAATGGTGGCTTGAACAATTGGACGGTGAAGGACTTCATGCCTGTTTCTTTTATTACACAATAATAGACTTTTGTTTTGAGATTTGTAACAAACAGTTTGAAACTTTACGGCCCGGTGCCTTGCCCGAGGCGCTTTGGCTTTGTTTGTGAGGGATTATTATTTGTCATTTTCATATATCATCAATAAAGCATTGGATGTTTTCTTGCATTACAAATTTTATGCTCCCTGTTTTTCTTTTCTATCTTGCACTTTATCAAAACGGCTATTTGTCTTACACACACTCACATATCATAATGCAGATCCACATCCACTCTGGATCCCATTGATAACGACTTTGCTACTGCCAGTTATGACTTCGAAAATCCGATCAACCAAGCCGAGGACGAAGGTGAGGATGATTGTGAAGTTCTTGGGGGAACTTGCTAGACTGTTACTACAGGAAGAGAGGGCCATACAGCCTCATGAAGACCCAGTGGAATCAGTGCATTTGGGTACAGAGGAAGACATGAAAGAGATCAAGATAGGTGCGAATCTGGAGCCTAGTGTCAAGCAGCGGTTGATATAGATGCTACGCAACTATGTTGAGATCTTTGCTTGGTCTTATGAAGATATGCCTGGTTTGGACATTGACATCGTGGTTCACCGCTTGCCAACTAAAGAAGGTTGTCCTCCAGTAAAGCATAAAGTTCGGCGTATGCGCCCTGAGATGTCTGAGAAAATCAAAGCTGAGGTCATGAAATAGTTTGACGCCGGATTTCTAGCTGTTACTTCTTACCCACAGTGGGTTGCCAATGTTGTTCTGGTGTCGAAGAAGGATGGTAAGGTACAGATGTGTGTAGACTATAAAGATCTAAACAGGGCGAGCCCCAAAGACAATTTCCCACTACCTCACATCGACGTTCTGGTTGACAACACCGCACAGCATAAGGTCTTCTCCTTTATGGATGGTTTTTCCGGTTACAATCAGATTAAGATGGCTCCTGAGGACATGGAGAAGACAACTTTCGTTATGCAGTGGGGTACCTTCTGTTACAAGGTGATGCCTTTCGGGTTGAAGAATGCTGGGGCAACTTATCAGCGCACCATGGTCGCCTTGTTCCACGACATGATTCACCATGAGATTGAGGTTTACGTTGATGACATGATTACAAGGTCCCAGACTGAAGAAGAACATCTTGTCCATCTCCAAAAACTGTTCGAAAGGTTGAAGATGTATAAGCTGAGGTTAAACCCGAACAAGTGCACCTTCGGGGTAAGGTCCGGTAAGCTGTTGGGTTTTGTCGTTAGTGATAAAGGAATTCAGGTGGATCCCGCAAACGTGAAGGCTATACAGGAGATGCCAGCTCCCCGAACGGAAAAGGAAGTTAGAGGCTTTTTGGGACGTCTGAATTACATCGCCCGATTCATTTCACATCTGACTGCTACTTGTGAGCCGATCTTCAAGCTGCTGAAGAAAGATCAAGTGGTAAAATGGAATGATGAATGTCAGACCGCTTTCGAAAGGATCAAAGAATATCTCCAAGAGCCACCAATTCTGATGCCTCCCGTTGAAGGAAGACCTTTGATCTTATACCTGACAGTACTCGACAATTCAATGGGGTGCGTGTTGGGGTAGCATGACGAGTCTGGCCGAAAAGAGCACGCTATTTACTACCTTAGCAAAAAGTTTACCGGCTGTGAGACCCGATACTCACTGCTTGAGAAAACTTGTTGCGCTTTGGCATGGGCTGCTCACCGGCTGAGACAGTATATGCTGACTCACACTACCCTATTAATATCAAAGATGGACCCAATCAAGTATATCTTCGAAAAACCTGCCTTGTCCAGAATAATAGCAAGATGGAAGATGATCTTAACTGAGTATGACATCTAATACACAACCCAAAAAGCAATTAAGGGAAGTGTGTTGGCAGATCATTTGGCGCATCAGGCCGTGGAGGATTACCAATCCATGAATTTCGAGTTCCCGGATGAGAATATCATGTTGGTGATTGACTGTGAAAAACCTGGACCGGATGAAGGACCTGAGGAGGGATCCCGATGGTCTATGTACTTTGATGGAGCCTCAAATGCATTGGGTAATGGCATTGGTGCCATGATCATATCTCCTGAAGGCTGTCATACTCCATTCACCGCCCGACTATGTTTTAACTGCACCAACAATATGGCGGAGTATGAAGCGTTCCTCATGGGTCTTTGAGCAGCTATTGACCCGAGGATCAAGTTCTTGAGCGTATTCGGGGATTCCGCTCTAGTGATCAGTCATATCAAAGGTGAGTAGGATACGAAACACCCAAATCTTATTCCCTACGAGGAGTATGTACTGACGTTTCTCCCACACTTTGAGGAGATAACCTTTGAACACTTCCCAAGAGAGGAGAATCAGTTAGCGGACGCGCTAGCTACTATGTCTTCTATGTTTAAAGTCAGGTGGGAAAATGAAGCTCCCCAGATTACTATCGAGAGGTTGGATGAACCCGCATATTGCTATGACATTGAGACTGAAGAGGTAGCAGATAAACACTGGTTCCACGAGGTAAAGAGGTATCTTGAGGCTCACGAGTACCCCGAGGGTGCATCTGTTAATGATAAGAAGTTTCTAAGGAGATTCGCGGTGAAGTTTTTCATCAGTAATGGTATCCTGTACAAGCGTCATCATGACTCAACCTTACTGCGATGTGTGGATCAGAACGAGGCGGAAAGGATTATGGAAGAGTTACATGAAGGTACCTTCGGAACTCATTCTAGTGGACATACCATGGCGAAGAAAATCCTACGGGCAGGATATTATTGGTCTACCATGGAAGCCGATTGTTATCAGCATTCTCGGACTTGTCATAAGTGCTAAGTTTATGCTGATAAGGTGCACATACCTCCAGTTCCTCTGAATGTCTTGACAGCTCCTTAGCCTTTTGCAATGTGAGGCATCGATAGGATTGGCGAGATCAGACCTACTGCGTCTAACGGGCATCATTTCATTCTGGTAACAATTGACTATTTCACGAAGTGGGTTGAGGCAGCTTCCTTTGCTACAGTAACCAAGAACGTCGTGGCGCGGTTCATCCGACACAACTTGATCTGTCGATACGGTGTACCAGAGAGGATCATTACGGACAATGGTACAAATCTCAACAATACAATGATCACCTAGCTCTACAAATAGTTTAAGATACAGCATCACAGCTCTTCTCCTTACCGGCCAAAGATGAATGGGGCTGTTGAGGCGGCTAATAAGAACATCAAGAAGATTGTGTAGAAGATGACGGTGACATACAAAGACTGGCATGAGATCTTACCAGTCGCTCTTCATGGGTACCGTACCTCAGCATGGACATCAACAGGGGCAACACCCTATTCCTTGATGTATGGCATGGAGGCATTCTTGCCCATTGAAATTCAGATACCCTCTCTTCGGATAATGAAGGATGCAGGTTTGAGCGAAGATGACTGGATCTAAACCCGGCTTGATCAGCTGAACTTAATCGACGAGAAGAGACTTACTGCTATTTGTCATGGTCATACATACTAAAAGCGAATGATCAAGGCATTTAACAAGAAAGTCAGACGACAAGAGTATCAAGTTGGGGATCTGGTGATCAAGCGCATCATACTGCCATAAGGTGATCCCAGGGGCAAATGGACCCCCACTTATGAAGGGCCATTTGTGGTTAAGAACATTTTCTTAGGAGGAGCTATGATTCTAACCACCATGGACGGTGACGACCTTCCTCACCCCGTCAATGCAGACATAGTGAAAAAATACTACGCATAATCAAAGACCCGCTAGGTCGACTGGCCTATGCAAAAATAAGGGCTTCCCGGCGAACCAAAAGGGTTCGGGCAAAAATAAGGGATGAAAATTAAAAAACTGTACACCTGGCAAGTCGAAAACCTGAAAAGGCGGCTTGGGCAAAAAAGGGTATCCCGGTGGACTGAAAACTCGAAAGGGCGGTCCAAGCAAAAATTAGGGATCAAAGCGTAACACTATGTCTCATTGGATCACCTTGCAACCAGACTTCGGTATCAACTATCAAGCTCAGATGGCACCAATCAATCTGATCTACCTTCAACCGAGTAGCAAAATGATGAGATGCTCGAAGACATAAAGGCAATAACAGAGTTGGAACCTAGTGGGATTGTTCACATAGTTGTTTTTCTTTGTTTTTCACAAATTATATAACTTCTATCTTTCAGCGGCATTCTCTTACTAGGACGTCGACCCCTTGTACAAAAATGCCTATTTACAGGCCAACTTCAAAATCAATGCAATTCATTTTTATAATAGTTTCAAAATTGTTTTTCTTTTTCTGTTTTGTTTTGCAAGAACGTCCAATAGTTCATTTTTTTATATATGCATTTGAAAATAATTGTTGCTCATAAATACTTACATGTGAAGCAAAAGACGATTACCCATAATACTAGGAACAAGGGCAAACGAGAAATGTCCAGACCTTACAATTGCTCTATTCACCAGATACATGGATAGACCCAGCTGGAGAATATGACTAAAGTTATATACACTCCCCGCAGAGCAAGAGGTACCAGAATATAGTGATGTTAATTCTCCCTAAGAAGAGTTTATCTCTCACCAGCATTGGAAGACCATCCCCAGTGGAGTTTATTTCTTCCACAAACAGAAACTTTATCCCCGACAGAGTTTATCATTGCCAGCAACGGTAATTCATCCACAACCGAGGTTATTTCTCCAAATCAGCGGATCTTCTGACAAAGCATATTTTCCCCACAGGGTCATTTTCTCGCCAGTTTATTCTCCAGCCGAGTTAGTCTCCTGCCAATTTATTCTCAAATCATCTTCGGTCGTTATCCCCAGCGAGCGAAACTCTTTATATATTCTCCAGCAACAATCTGGGATTTATTTTCCCCAGCTAAAGAACATCACAAAAACATCACATTTCCATGCATCATGGCACATACATATACGCGTCATACAGCACAATCTCATTTATTTTGAGAACATCATTGCCCAATACATTTCATGCATCATGGCATTACATACGACTAACTCTTTACCTTTCAGGGAAAGATACAATTAAATTCTCACAAAGTTCAAGCTATAAAGCCCGGGTATGACCGGATAATATCTTGATTCCTCCATCATATTGTGAAGCCCGGAGAACGACCGGATAACAATATCAGAATATCGCGAAGCCTGGACTCGACCAGATAGTGGTATCTTTGGAACAATCTATGAAGCCCAGATTCGACCGAATAGTAGTTTAATCCCCAACAAGTTATTGTGAAGCCTGGATTACGACCAGATAGCAATAAAGAGACGCCATGAAGCCTGTATTCGACCAGATAGTGGTATGTCATAAACACAAGCCGTGAAGCCCGAATTCGACCGGATAACAGCTCAGCAAGTTATTGTGAAGCCTGGATTACGACCAGATAGCAATGTAAGTTTCTGTGAAGCCTGGATTATGACCAGATAACAACCAAGAATACTACGAAGCCTGGGTTCGACCAGATAGTGGTATATCTTTAATGCAAGTTATGAAGCCCGGGTTCGACAGGTTAGTATCTTGATTTCTCCGAACACCATGAAGCCTGGATTTGACCAGATAATGGTATATTACATCGTGAAGCCTGGATTACGACCAGATAGCAGTAAAGACACCGAAGCCTGGGATTACGACCAGATAAAAGTAAGGGACACTATGAAGCTTGGATTTCGACCAAATAGCAGTTCACCCGGCCAATTACTATGAAGCCCGGAAACGACCGGATATTAGTAGGCCTTAAAATCAAATGGAAGCCCGGATGCCACTGGATAACCACTTGATTTCTTCCGAAGCCTGGATTTTGACCAGATAAGAAGTGAGGTATTGTAAAGCCTGAATTCGACCAGATAGCAATACAAGACACCATGAAGCCTGGATTCGACCAGATAATGGTATGAAACATCGTGAAGCCTGGATTACAACCAGATAGCTGTACAAGACACTGTGAAGCTTGAATTTCGACCAAATAGCAGTTTACCTGGACAAATACTAAGAAGCCCGGAGTCGACCGGATATTAGTGTGCCCTAAATTTAAGTTGAAGCCCGGATGCGACCAAATAACGACTTAACACCTTCTGAATCCTGGATTACGACCAAATAAGAATCGAGAAATTGCGAAGCCTGGATCACGACCGGATAGCAAGTTTAATCTCATCTCCCCAGTAAGTCACTGTAAAGCCTGGATTACGACCAGATAACAGTCAGTCTTATCACTATGAAGCCTGGATCACGACCAGATAATAGTTCATCTTCATCTCTTCGACCAAGAGACTATTCCCCAGTAGAATAATGGACGACCGAAGCTTCTAAAATTCAATTTTTCTCAAGACAGAGACCGGCATTCCCCAGCGGAATCTTCCTCAACAACAGGTATGCAAGCTCTCGCTAAGGAATCTCTTAGGCGATCGACACTCTTTCGGATGGCATCTTTAAGCCCATCTTCTGTCATCAATCTCCAAATGGAATCTATAAGCCCATTCCCGACATCACAAGACAAGTACCACTTCATGCGAGTGCAAATTTCTGGGCACTCTAGTGTTCAATCATCTTCCACCCTCGGATCACGAAAGGCAGACAAGCCAATCTACATCCTCAGGTTTAAGAAGATTGAACAGGGGAAGCTGTTGTACCCAAAAATTTACCCTCTCATATTTTTCAATACATTTCAAGTGAGGTCTTCAAGTTGCTCAAGGAAGTCGAAGGGTTGACCAGACAAGCTCTCTCCTAAGGCAGTCTACCTCAAATTAGGGTTTCATGTTGCATCAAGATACTTGAGTCCAAGGGATCCCAAATTCTCACCATTGTCCTAATATGTTTTCAAGATCATCCATGTCAAGTTTCAAGCCTTGCAGAGGAAGTTTGCTCAGTCAATTGCTCAAAGGCCTAAAAATCGACTGTGCTAGGGCAAAAGTCAAATGTGGCTTACATACAGTCAAACTTTAAGATTTTTGGTCAACATTCTCATTTTGAAGTATTTTTCATCATTTGATAAAGGGTTGATCATGATTCATCAAGGATTTCTCACAATTCATCAAAACCCAAAAGTTGCTAAATTAGGGTTTTGTAGAAAAAGTCAACTCAACTTTGACCAAGCATATCTTTCTCATACTTTATGATAAATGACCCATCCAAATCTAATTTTGAAGAGGATGAAATTCCATACAATTCATCTTCAGCTCCCAAGTTCAAAATATGCACTCACAAGAAGTTATGAATTTGGACATTATAGGTCATTTTGAAAAGTCAACAAAAACACCTTTTTTGTCAAAGCTTCATACATGAACATGGAATACTAAATTGAGATAATACCAAAAGGGTTGCTTAGAGGACATCTTGAGATTTCTAAAAAGTCCAAGAACACCTTCAAAGAGTCAAAATTGAGGAAGTTATGCATTGGTGAAGTTGACCTTTTTTGAAAAATTGCCAAAAGTCAAAAGTGCCTCAAATTGCAATTTTTGCTAAATGGGCCTAACTTTTTGCACTTGTTTTAAGTTGGTAGCATGGTCAACGAGCCCTAGCCCTTTCCACTTGCCTTTATTTTATTTTCACCATTTATTTTGATTTTTTATTTCAATTAAATCAATTTAAATCAAAATAAATCATGAAAATATCCAAACCATTTAAGTCTTGAGATTTGGTGCATGTTTCAGGTCCCATATACAGCTAGCAAGTGAATCAAATCGTGCAAGGCATAGGTGTGCATAAAAATATTGGTTTTGGCCTATTTTTGGAAAGAATTTCATGAAGATCAAATCAAGATCAAAAGCCATAATTGATAAAGATTGAATGGACTTTTGTAAACCTAATTTGATCAGTGATATATAGTGAACAAAAGCAGACAAAAAAGAAAAGGTTTAGAGGCGTGAAGTGGCAGAACCAAACTTGAAAAAATTACCAAAAAGTGTTGACTTGATTACATACTTCTAGGCGTTTACAAGACTCCCAAGCCATCTCATTCGCTTTTTGGGCATACAAGGAAGCTGTACCAATCAGAAACAAGCATCCTCGTGCCCAGAATTCATCTCCACGACCCTCACGGTTTGGTTCTTTTTTTAAAATCGTATTTCCTTATTCTTGCCCATTTATCATGTTTCAATAGCATATTCTGAATCCCTAACATGTTTGCAAGCTTATGGTGGCAATTAATTGCATTTTTGTTGGCTATATCAGAATCCACCATTGCTAGGGTTCTTTGTCTCGATTTAAGATCTTTTTATACAGGTGAAATTGGTCCACAAGAAGGTCATCATGATGCTCAGCAGGCCAAGGCGACTTGATTCACAACCTTAGATTTCATTTATCATGCTTGTGTGTGATTTTGCAATGTGCATGAGCTCTAGTGACGGACATTTGTCCGTAGGTAAAAGTTTCTGACTTTTTCCAATGGAGAGAGGTTGGGGACGATGGCGTGGCACCATCCCATTAGCCCATTCAAACTTTCGCGTAGAATAATGTTTGCTTTGAGTGTTTTTCATATTATTAATTATTGTTATTTTACATACAACAAACGCGCTTGGTACAGTTGGCAACAAGGTGATGGTTGAAGCCTGGGGACCTGGGTTCGATCCTAGGCCCCAGCACAAATGCTATTTTCTTGTTTTCTCATTACAGATTCAATACACCTCTGGTCCAAGCGTCCACCATACGCCTTCAATGCTTAGCTAGCCAGATGTCCATGCGCTGGATCCAAAGGTCATCATCTGAAGGTCTACCAAGGTCCCTAGTCAACGTGCAAGCACTGAAGCGTGGAAGTCAACGTGGATCAGTTGGTTTGGGCCCAGAATTGCTGTTCACACCCCTCCAAATTGCTTGCAAACAGGCCCATTTTCTTTTATATTTCTTCATTTAATTTATTTAATTATTTTCCTAACACACAAAATTAATTCTTTTTATAAAAAAATCATAAAAATAATTTTTCATCCAATTAGATTTAGGATATTTGTTTTTTTTATCAAAATTAATTTAATTAGTTTATTTAAATTTAGGGTAATTTTAATTCTTTTGTAAATAAATTAAAATCAATTAGAAAACTAGGGTTTTTGCTTAATTTAATTTCTATTTTCTTTTTCTTAAAAATAACCAAAAACACAAAAATAGGTCAAACGTAAATTATTTTCTTTAATTTTATTTAATTAGTAATTTGTACATATTTAATTCAAACCCTTATTTTCATAAAATAATCAAAAACAACAAAAAATATATTTTTTTTAATTAGGTTAGACGGGGTCAAAACCCTAACTTCCTTTCGTTCTCTATTCATCGCGCATTTATTTATTTATATTTATATTGATGTAATTGCTCATGGGATGTAATAGATTAATTAGGACTTTCTCCGTTTATTTATCGTTTTAGCGGGTTTTTTGGCTATGTAATTAATACCCGAAGCCTTGTAATAGGGTAGCTTTACTTTCCGCATTTTAATTTCCGCAAAATATTAACTGTTAAATGTATGAATATTAGGGTTGCATGACAAGACTGTATGTAAACCTTAAAACGGTTAGCAAACCTTAAATGTGCAAAGATAATAACTTGAAATTGAATCACTCGCACACGCGCACTTCTAGGGTATACTCTCACTTCAGTTGCCTTCGGTAAGCGATCATTAAGTATAGGATATTTTAGTGGTCGCCCTCTTGTCTAAACAAAAGATCAAAGTCCCGTTTGGAAAAGTCGCCTCAGAATTGTTGCCTTGAATATGATCTTAAGACATTAGGGTTATTACTAAGACGTCCTAACATTGCTTTAGTGATCGTACGTCCCTTTCGAATTGACCCTTGAAACTCCAACGATGGTGCTACCTACTCACTAATAATAGGATAGTGCTGTCTAAAGGAAACAATAACAGAAACATTTTATTTTCGAGTAGGTAGATAACTGTTAAGTACTTGCTCAAAATCAAATCTTTTTCACACTTACACTCTTTCAAACAAAGTTTTCAAAATGACTTCGTAACATTCTTGAAGACAGAAGCAAGGGTTAAATCGAAGTAAACAATTTTTTTTCAAATCAAACACACACAAGCAATTTTCAAAATGATGAGCAAGTACCTAAGAGCCCGTGGAAAACCACGGATAGAAAGGGTGCTAATACCTTCCATTTCTATAATCTACCCCCCGTACTCAGAATATCTTGAAAAAGGAATTTTTTTGTGCTTTTTTCCTTTCCAGTTGGATAAAATAAAAGTCGGTGGCGACTCTTGCTTACCGCGACATTTTGCAAACACAAACGCAAAAAACGCAAACCAGCATTTTCCTAAAACAGTCCCGGTTCTGCCACCGTATCACACTAGCAATAATAAAGAAAGCGATAAGTTGCGTAATTTAAAGGTCCTACGCTATTACAATACTTTTGGGAATGGGGGATACAAATTTGCAAATGGGGATGACAAGTAAAAATAAACCCTAATTACTATTACAAGGCTTTGACAATTACATAAATTGTAATGTGAAATGGTAAAATGCGCAAAGAATATAAAGTGAAAAGAAATTGTTTTTTGTGGGTTTTTGTAGAATTCATCAATATCTACAACTTTCATGTTGAAAGTTTTCTTTGAATCATCTTGCATCTTAGTGAAAAAATGTCATGAAGTATTGAAATTATCAAGTGTAAAAACACTTATAAAATTTCTAAGTACAAAAAACTTTGACTTTTGGTGGAATTTCTTGATTCTTGATGATAAAGTTTGATATTTTTGAATGTCTTAATGATATTTAATCTTTGGAATGTAATGTTGACTAAAAAGTCAAAGTTTGACCTTTTGTGTATTAGTTGACTTTTCATCAGTTGATCAAAAATTCAAATTATCAATCTTTTGATCTTGAGAAATGATTTGAGTCATGAAATTAGGTCAACATGTTATGTTTGAGTCCTTGAGATCATGTGTCAAACCATTAGATTATGTATTAGGTCACAAGTCAATGATCATCCATTCTCAATCAAAACCCTAATTTGTGGCCTCAGTGCTTAGGAGGTGAGCCTGTCTGATCAAGTCTTGAGAATCTTTGAGCATTTGAGATATTTTGTGAGAAATGTATTGAGAAAAGAGAGGGAAAATTTTGGGGTACAATAGCTTCCCTTGTTCAATCTTCTTAAACATGGAGAGTTAGATTAACCTGTTCGCCATTCGTGACTTGAAGGTTGAAGATGATTGAACACTTAAGTGCCCATAAATTTGCACTCACTTGTGCACAAAGTAATGTCGTTGGTTGATTATATCAGAAAGGGGATTAAAGATTCCATTTGGAGAGATGATGGAGAGTTGTCGGAGATGGGCTTATAGATGCCATCTAATTTTGACTTCAATTAGATGAAGCATCAGAATAAATCTTTGACCGATTTAATTTGAGCCAGAAAAGGTCTACTGAGAGAAGTATCAGAATAAATCTTTGGTCAATTTAATCTGAGCCAGCAGAGTCCTTTCGCCTATTTTTAACTGGAAGAAATAAATCTAAACCAGAAGAGGTCTTTTGCTTTCCTGTTTTTAACTGGAAGAAATAAGTCTAAACCAGAAGAGGTCTTTCGTTCGTCCATTTTTAACTGGAAGAAATAAATCTAAACCAGAAGAGGTCATTTGTTCGCCTGTTTTTAATTGGAAGAAATAAATCTAAACCATAAGAGGTCTTTTGTTCGCCCGTTTTTAACTGGAAGAAATAAATCTAAACCAGAAGAGGTCCTTCGTTCGCCTATTTTTAACTGGAAGAAATAAATCTACACCAGAAGAGGTCTTTCGTTCGCCTGTTTTTAACTGGAAGAAATAAATCTAAACCAGAAGAGGTCCTTCATTCGCTTGTTTTTAACTGGAAGAAATAAATCTACACCAGAAGAGATCTTTCGTTCGTCTGTTTTTAACTGGAAGAAATAAATCTACACCAGAAGAGGTACTTTGTCCACCTATTTTTAACTGGAAGAAATAAATCTACACCAGAACGGGTCTTTCGTTCGCCTGGAAGAAATAAATGTACACCAGAAGAGGTCTTTCATTCGCCTGTTTTTAACTAGAAGAAATAAATCTACACCAGAAGAGGTCTTTCGTTCGTTGTTGATCTTTCCTGAATAGGAAAATAGTTAACTGTATGCAATGTCATGATGTATGAAATGCATTGTGTAACGATGTTCTCAAAATAAATGAGATTGTGCTATATATGCTATGGTGTATGAATGTGGAATGTATTAAAGTGTATCTATAAACCTGTGCAGTATCTTTGTCTGGGAAAATAAATCCTTGACTAATGTTGGGGATGAAGAGTATGTGTATCTTCAATTTTGTCTAGAATTCTTTTGCTGGGGATTCCTTGTTGCTTGCTTAAGGAAACTCTGCAGGGGATGCATTGATTTCTGTCCGGGTAGTAGAGTTCAAGAACATTGGTTGTCCGTTGCTCTACTGGGGAGTTTATTTCCTATATACGCTGACTAGGGATAAAAGAGATGGTTAAACTTTAGACTCGTTTGGAGAAGATAAAGTTAACTGGTATCTGGTCAGTTTCCAGGCTTTGCAGTAACTTTCTGGGGATAACGGTGACTTCTCTGGAGAGGATTTCTTAGTGATTTTCTGGGGAATTTTTAGTTTGTTGGGGAAATAAATATTGTTGGGGAAATAAACCCTTGTTGATGGAGAAGCGTTCGACTGAGGAAACCAACTCTCTTGGGGAAATTGAATTTGCTAGAGAGAAGAAACTTTGTAGGTTTTCTTTTTTAGTTTTGGAGAACCAAACTCAGTTGGGGAAGAGATTTTCATGAAGTATACTAATTGGAACTTCGTGGGGAGATTTAGAGGGCATAAGATTATACTCCTTTATTCATTAAAATGACATGCCAGGTAGATTGTGGGGAATGTACCCTTATTTGTGAAGATTACTCAGTGGGAAATAATCTTATAGAGGTGGCTCTGGCGATTTCACTGGTGATCACCTTATGGAAGGGATTATGTGGGGATTTATAAACGGCTTGAGTGTCATCCCAACTTTTAGAGTTTTGAATAAGTGCTTATTCTTGTTCTTATACATATATTTGTTAGCAGTTAATCATGTTCATATGCACATGTTCATTCAATTTTAGTCATTGGACGTTTTTGCAAGCAAACAGAAAAAACAAAAAAGTTTGGACTTTAAAGTATATTTGTATTGGAAATTTTACCTATAAACAGGCGAGTTTGTAAAAAGAGACAAAAATCATAGTAAGATGAAATCATCGTAAAATGAAAGAGTACAAAGTGAAAACAAGTGTATATAGCCATGTGGAAGTGATCTCATTGGATTCCAACTCCTCTATTTCCCCTATGTCTTTGAATATCATCCCTTGTCGTCAAAAGGAGTTGATTATGCCATTTGAACTTTTGACCTTAGTAATAAAGATGGTTGTAGTGATTCAAAGGGAAATAGTTGTACACTTTTAATCCCTAATTTTTTCCTGGACCGCCCTTTCAGGTTTTCAGTCCACCAGGATACCTTTTTTTGCCCAAGTCTCCCTTTCAGGTGTTCGACTTGTCGAGTGTACAGTCTTTTGTATATATCCCTTATTTTTGCCCGAATACTTTTGGTTCACTGGGATGCCCTTACTTTTTCCTAGGAATGTCAACCTAGCGGGTCATTCTTATGCGTAGTATTTTTTAACTATGTCCGCATTCACAGGGTGCAGGAAATCTTCGTCGTCCATAGTGGTTAGCATTATAGCACCACCCGAGAATACTTTCTTAACAACAAATGTCCCTTCGTAAGTGGGAGCCCATTTTCCCCTGGGATCGCCTTGCAGCAGAATGATACGCTTTATTACCAAGTCACCAACCTGATATACCCGATGCTTGATCTTTTTGTTAAAAGCTCTGATCACGCGCTTCTGGTACATCTGACCATGACAGACAACAACCAGTCTCTTCTTGTTAATCAAATTCAACTGATCCAACCTAGTTTGAACCCATTCGTCTTCGTCTAAGTCTACTTCTTTCATAATCCTTATAGAAGGAATCTAAACTTCGACAGGAAGGACAACTTCCATGCCATAGACTAGTGAGAATGGGGTTGCCCCAGTTGACGTTCGTGCCGAAGTACGGTAGCCATGAAGAGAAAACGGTATCATCTCATGCTAGTATTTATAGGTCACCACCATCTTTTGTACAATCTTCTTTATATTCTTGTTGGCAGCTTCCAATGTTCCATTCATCTTAGGTCTGTATGGAGAAGAGTTGTGATGCTTGATTTTGAACTGCATGCATAGTTCAGTGATCATGGCGTTGTTAAGGTTAGTGCCATTATCAGTGATGATCCTCTCAGGGATACCATACCCGTAGATGAGGTTGTGCTTGATGAATCGAGCCACGACGCTCTTGGTAACTGAGGTAAATGAAACTCCTTCAACCCACTTGGTAAAGTAGTCAATGGCGATAAGAATGAAACGATGTCTATTAGAGGCAATAGGCTTGATCTCTCCAATCATGTCAATGCCCCACATTGCAAATGGCTAAAGAACAACCATGACGTTCAAAGGAATTAGAGGCACATAGACCTTATCAGCATAAATTTAGAACTTATTGCAAGTCCTCGAGTGGTGATGACAATCGGTTTCCATGGTCGACCAATAGTAACCAGCTCTCAGAATCTTCTTAGCCATAGTATGTTTGCTAGAATTAGTACCAAAGATACCTTCATGCATATCCTCCATGATCTTCTCTACTTCCTTCTTGTCCATACAATGGAGAAGAATTGAGTCGTGGTTGCGCTTGTATAAGATCTCATTGCTCAGGAAGAACTTGGATGAGAACCTCCGTAGGAATTTCTTGTCATTGACTGACACCCCTTCAGGACACTCTTGAGCTTCGAGATATCTTTTCACCTCGTGAAACTAAGGCTTCTCCTCTACACCATCAGCGTAAATCTCATAACAGTGCGCTGGTTCGTCAAATATTTCGATAGTAATTCTGGGAGCTTCTTTGTCCCATATGACCTTGAACATAGAAGACATTGTAGCCAAAGCATATGCCAACCGGTTTTCTTCCCTCAGAATGTGTTCAAAGGTAATCTCTTCGAAGCACGGG
The DNA here is from genome assembly GCA_948472305.1 of Vicia faba. Classification (NCBI taxonomy): domain Eukaryota; kingdom Viridiplantae; phylum Streptophyta; class Magnoliopsida; order Fabales; family Fabaceae; genus Vicia; species Vicia faba. The sequence goes on along the minus strand of OX451736.1, from coordinate 833,342,689 downwards.
ATCAAGGTTAGACTAAGTTCTTTGTATGGGATAAGATTTGGATGTTTTGTATCCCACTCCCCTTTAACTTGACTGATGACCAAAGTTGATTCTCCACATACACTTAAAAATTTGATTCTTAGGTCAATAGCAGCCATGAGACCCAAGATGCATGCTTCATATTCGGCCATACTTTTGGTACAGTCGAAGCAGAGTCTGGAATTGAAAGGAGTATGGAAAGCTTCAGGAGAAATGATCACAACACCAATTATGTTACCCAATACGTTGGAAGCTCCATCAAAAACCATAGTTCATCGGGATCCTTGCTCTGGTCCTTCACGCGGTCCATGCTTTTCACAATCTGCATGATATTCTCGTCAGGGAATTCAAAATTCATAGATTGGTAATCATCAACAACTTGATGTGCCAAATGATCTGCTAGCACACTTCCTTTTATTGCTTTTTGTGTAGTGTACTAGATGTCGTACTTAGTTAAGATCATTTTCCATCGGGCTATCCTTCCGGAGAAAGATGGCTTCTTGAAGATGTACTTGATGGGATCTATCTTTGAGATTAATAGAGTGGTATAAGTCAACATATACTGTTTTAGTCGGCGAGCAGGCCATGCTAAAATGCATCCAGTTTTCTCAAGCAGTGAATATCTTGTTTCACAGTCGGTAAACTTTTTGCTAAGGTAGTATATTGCATGCTCTTTTCGACCAGACTCTAACATAGTTAAGTACATGATCATAGGTCTTCCTTCAACTGGTGATATTAGGATTGGTGGTTCTTGCAAGTATTCTTTGATCTTTTCAAAAGCTATTTGGCAGTCGTCATTCCATTTTACTACTTGATCTTTCTTCAACAGCTTGAAGAGCGGTTCACAAGTAGCATTCAGGTGAGAGATGAATCGGGCAATGTAATTGAGCCGTCCTAGAAACCTCTAACCTCCTTTTCAGTATGAGGAGATGGAATTTCTTGGATAGATTTGACTTTGGCAGGATCAACTTTAATTCCTTTTCCACTGACGACAAAGCCTAGGAGCTTACCAGACCTTACCCCAAAGATGCATTTGCTGGGATTCAACCTCAGCTTATATTTCTTCAACCTCTCAAACAGCTTGTGCAGGTGATCAAGGTGCTCTTCCTCAGTTTGGGATCTTGCTAGTATGTCGTCAACATAGACTTCTATCTCATGATGAATCATGTCATGAAATAGAGCCACCATAGCTCATTGATAAGTTGCGCCTGCGTTCTTCAGTCCAAAAGGCATGACCTTATAACAGAAGGTGCCCCACTGTGTAACAAAAGTGGTTTTCTCAATGTCTTTGGGCGCTATTTTGATTTGGTTTTAACTTGAGAAGCCATCCATGAAGGAAAATACCTTGTGTTGAGCAGTGTTGTCAACTAAGACATTGATATGTGGTAGTGGGAAGTCTTTGGGGCTTGCCCTATTTAAATCCATGTAGTCTACACACATACAAACCTTACTATCTTTCTTCGACACTGGAACCACATTTGCAACCCATTGGGGATACGACGTCACTGCCAAGAAACCTGCATCGAACTGTTTCATTACCTCGGCCTTGATCTTTTCAGACATATCATGACGCATTCGACGAACCTTTTGTTTGATCAGAGAACAACCTTCTTTCATTGGCAAATGATGGACCACGATATCAGTATCGAGCCCCGATATGTCTTCATATGACCAAGCGAATACCTCAACATAGTCATGCAACATCTGAACCAGTCTGCTCTTAACACTGTCTTCCAAGTTACTGCCAATCTTGACTTCTTTCTTATCCGCCTCAGTACCCAAATTTACCACTTCGACTGGTTCTTCGTGCGGTTGGATGGCCTTTTCCTCTTGTATCAGGAGTTTGGCGAGTTCTCCAGGTATCTCACAATCTTCTTCACCTTTGTCTTCGGCTTGTTAGATTGGATTTTAAAAGTCATAGATGGCAATAGCAGAGTTGTTGTCAATGAGATCCAGAGTGGATGTGGATCTGCAAATGCGTGTGTGTGCATGTAAGGTCACATGGCTATTTGAAAATGCAGTAAAGTAAAAGAAAGACAAGGAACGCAAAATTTGAATAAAAAATCGTCCAATGTTTTTCATTAAATGAGCATATGATATATGAAATGACCAACCCTTAACAAATGGACCATTTTTCCTCGGGTAAGGCACATGGTTTAAAGTCATTGTTTTGAAGGAAATTATACAGATAAATTTCGTAAAGCAGTAAAAAAATAAGAAATGGCAATTACTATTGGTTGAAGGAGATTGAAATGAAGTCTTTGGATTTCTAGTTGTTAAGTCCACCGTCAGCAGTTGGGAAGATCCAGTCGTCTAGGTCACCATTACTATCAGTGTCTTCCAGTGCATTGACTTCACTGTTACTGATACAGAGAGGTGGTCCTCCAGCACGAGCACGTCGAACCTCTTTTTGCGCCTTTGAAGTGAAACACAACCCAAATTTGTCGGATTTATATGGGATGTTAGGAAGTTGTCCCCAGATAGTGCATCCTCCGTATTCTACAACAACTCTAGCATCCTTCAGAGAGGCCATTCTTGGGGTAACATGCATAATTTAGCAACAAAAATCATTGCAGGGATTACCTCAAATGCTTGACAGGGGGTTTCAATAAATTTGCCATCCATTTCAACGTATTTGAAAGAATTTAAATGACTGACCATAAACTCTTCATCTCTACAGACTGTGACAATCTTCCCTTTCACTGGGTATTTCAGCATTTGATGTAATGTAGAGGTAATCGCACCTGCCCCATGAATCTATGGGCGTCCTAGCAAGAAAGATTAGGTAGGGAGGATATCCATTACATAAAATATTGAGCTAAAGACTTGAGACCCCACCTTGATCGGGAGATCAACCTCTCTGTGGACCATTCTTTTCGAACCATCAAAGGCCCTTACTATAATATCACTTGGTTTCAACACCAGTCTATCACAATCCAGTCTATCCAAAGATCCTTTAGGTAAGACATTGAGGGAGGATCCAGTATCTACTAACACATGCGCCAGGGTGGTGCCTTTGCATTCAATAGAGATGTGGAGAGCTTTGTTGTGATTCTTCCCTGCTGGAGTTAAATCTGCATCGGAAAATCCCAAGCCATTGTCAGCTGTTAGGCTTGCTACACAATTTTCAAATTGATCGGCAGTAGTTTCTTGAGGTACATGGGCACTTTTCAGGAACTTTAACAGAGATTGGGCATGTGCTTCGGAGTACAACAACAAGGACATCATGGATATCTTTGAAGGTATCTGCCCCAATTGCTCCACTATCTTGTAGTCACTTTTTCGGATGATCTTTAGAATTTATTCCATCTCTTGTATAGATGGGTCTTCAATCATTACTTCTTTTGGTGGTGCCTCCATCACGGTAGGCTCAGTAACTTTTTCTTTACCTCGGGTATTAACAGTCGGTCTGGCAGCGAGAATACGAATAGGTGTTGTAGTAGTTGTTGGAGGAGAGATCTTCGGAGAGAAGGCCCTTCATGTCCTTGTGACCTTACTAGTTCTGGAAATGTTTATAATTTCAACATCTTCATTTTCATCAATTCATGGCTCTTGCTTGACACCATGATAATACACTTCTTCCCTATAGTTCCAAGGCACAACTGTCAGAGGTATATGGGACTGGCCCTGGTGTAGTAATGATCAAGGGAGCTACTATGGGCTCAGTAGAAATCCTTATAGGGCCTTTAGAGGTGATCCTAATAGGAGTATTTGAAATGGTGATTATGGAAATATATTGAGGTATACTTGCAGGTAAAATCTTCATGGATGGATTCTTCTCGAACAAAATTTCACGGCTATCAATCAGGAGTTGGATGCCTTTCTTCATCCATATACAACCATTAACTTCGGAAGCATAAAAGTAGCAATTTTCAAGGCAGCCAGGGAATAAACCGGCTCTCAGCAAATTCTTCTTAACGGTCAATAAGAGAGTAGTCAAATCATTGATGGTGGAGACAAAGGAGGCATCATCAATATCATTGACACCTTTACCATGACTAGGCATGGAAGCAGTAATGACATTAGGGGTTTGTGGAGGGTCAAACTCAATTACTTTGTTATCAATCAAATCTTGGATTTTTCTTTTTAACGCCCAACAATGATCAGTGTCATGTCCAGGACTATTTGAATGATAAGCGCATTTCACATTTGGATTATATTTGGGAGAGGAAATATTAGGATTTGGAGGAGGATTTCGCAGAGTTACCAAATCCTCTATTAATAGACGTTGTAAAGCTTGAGATAGTGACATGTTGATTCTAGTGAATTCCCTCCCGGGGGCATCTGGCCTTTGTTGATTGTTTTATTTTTATGGTCGTTGAACTGGGGTCGAGTTTGAAATCAATACAACTCCTATAGATTGATGATGATTATTCTTAACACGACTCTTTTGTCCATAAACAACGTTACTCTCTTTCTTACCAACAAATGGTTTTTTCACAGTACTTGCAGCTGAGGCCATTGGGATCTTCCTGCTTTTGGTTCCACTTTCCACTCGTTCACCAGTCAAGATCAACTCAGTGAACCCAGATGATGAACTTCCAATCAGCAAATTGAAAAATGGACCAGTCAAGGTGCCCATGAACATGTCTACTAATTCTATGTCAGTTAATGGGGGCTGCACCCTTCTGGCCAGGTCCCTCCACTTTTGAGCATACTCTTTAAAACCTTCATTTGAGCCATAGTCATATTCTGCAACTGCACCCAAGTTGGTGCAAGAATAGCATTGTATTGGTACTGCTTGTAGAATGCAACAGTTAGATCCTCCCATGTGTGGATATTAGTCCCCTCAAGTTGATAAAACCATTCTAACTGCATTCCGGATAAACTTTCTTGGAAAAACTGAACTCCACAACTTCTGATCAGTGGTGTGTAGTTGAATTTTGCGGACATAAGATCTCAGATGCATCTTTGGACAGGAGACCCCATCGTATTTGGCAAAGACAGGAACCTTGAATTTATGGGGAATGACCACCCCAGGGACCAAACTCCAGTCTCCAAAGTCTAAACCAGGTACTGCTTTGATTTACACAGCCTTAAGTCGGTCTTCAAGTTGTTTGTATTTTTCATCCATCGGTGGATACTGCTCTTTAGAATAGTATTCGTCCTTAGTAACTTGGTTATTTCCAGCCCCAACTCTAATGTTTCTAGTTTCCTCTTCTTGATTGTCTTCTTCCTCAGAAGAAGCCTCTTCTATTTGAGCTAGTCGGGAATGCCCCTTGAACCTTCTTCCCATGTTGAGGATGACAACACTTTTCTTAGTCTTCTTCTTGGTGACAAGGAGTGCCATCAATTCTTGCTGACCTTTAGCTAAGTTGAGGAGAGTCTCTTGGAACTGTGCGTGTTGAGTCTGTAGATCCTTGACGGTTTGTTCTAGATCTATCTTATACTGAAATAAACAGTAAAAAGATGAGGAAACCCGTGTCAGAAAACCTGCTTATGATATGATGCATGTTATGCGGATGCAATGTTTTCAAGGACCTTAAGAAATTTAAATTTGCTAGCCAAAAAGGAAACAAACACAACAATTGTATTAATAAGTTTGAAGATTATAATTTACCCTTAGTCTTACAATGAAAAAGCAAAAAGGTCTCAAAGATACAACAAAATGAAATCCTAAAACAAAAAACTCAGGTCTCCTACGGACACATCCTCTTTGGTGCAATGTAGGCATTCAGGATTTACTCCCTGTGAAGTTGCCTTGTAAGCTATGACACTTTCTTCTTGCTTGCAAAGAATCAAGCTTCGAAGGTGTCTCATTCCCCTTTGAGTTGAATCCATGATCTTTGCAATTCTTCGAGGTTGGTAGGCATGTTAGGATGGAGAATGGTATGAGGAACACCCCCTTCGGTAACGGGTTCCACAACTATTGGTAGAATAGCATGATATGGCATTATAATACTTTGAGCACGAGCTCGTACCCATTTGAGATAAGGTTCAAGAGAAATGGAATTCTTATGCCCCAAAGTCTTGCTATCGACCTTGCTTACCATTCCCCAAGCATACACAAACCTTCGATGATAATCTTAGACATTGTTCTCATAGTCGAATATAATACCTTGAATGAGTGCGTCGTGGGGACCATCTCTTCGAGAATAGCCAAACTGTCATAGATCTAGAGAAGGGTTATAAATAATACCTCCCCTAATGCCCAAGAGTATAACATTAGGGAACTCCCCCAATGGTAAATGATAGTAATGTCTTCTTGGGAACGAGAGCACCAGTGGATATCTGCATAAGAAAGATACATTATCCTTTGCGACCACCTAAAGCCTTGCTCATTATTTACGGAATGCAACACATAAGAGCCCCTCTCTTCCTCATGGTGCGAGTGTGAAGACAATGTAGAATGTCTCCAAGCAAAGTAGGCACGGGATTACAAGTAAGGAAAATTTGACAGCATTCACTTCTATGATTGGTCAGGGTTAGGAAAAAGCACCAACCCATATATTAGAAGAGCCAAGATCTTCTCAAAAGCTTGTAAATCCATGGCATACCAAAATAGTTGCGCCTTATCCATCAAGAATTTGGCCAAAAAGCCTTTGACCCCACTTCTTGTCTCCCAATTGGCTATAATGTCAGAACTCTTCAAATGTAAGACCTTGGAAATAACTCCAGGTCTTGGAGTCTCATCTAAACCGGTGAATGGTATTTGATCAAGGACTGGTACCCCCAATAGTTGAGAGAATTATTCTATCGTGGGCACTAGTTGATAGTCAGGAAAGGTGAAACAATGATGTACAAGGTCAAAGAACTGGAAGAGCACCCTCATCATGTCTTCTTCAAAACTTGAGGTAGCCAGATTGAGAAGTCGACCATATCTTTTGGTGAACGGAGAATTTTCAGGAACCCTTGACACTAACTCTTTGAGTTGGGGAGGCACCCTAAGAAGTTCATTCAGATGGTATTTCTGCAAGTGGAAGCCATATCCTACAAAACAGAACAAAGATAAATCCTTAGATCCTTAAAATGGTTAGTGAAAATGCTATGGCATGATGTCATGATGTTTATGAATAAATAATCACATACAAACAAAGCACACAAGGCCTTAGGTTTAGGCTTGCATGAGGTTTATAGGTAAGTACCCTTTTGAAGTTTAGTTGGTTCAACCTGTCCTAAAAGAAAGTAACCGGGTTCTAAGGAATCTCAATATCACCGATCTTTCTTCATCGGGTATTGTTTCAACACAAGCTTCTTTATTAGCGATCGAAATATCTCAAAAGTCTGATCTCAATGAGTGTAGTATCGAGTATCAACCAACTTTAGTCTTACACCAAAGTCAGCTATCTCACTACTTTCTAATTGCCAAGTTATTCAACTAAGGTTCTACGGTCAGTTAGTGCTTCATGACACCACACAGCATCGCCGAATTCTCCTTGACTAATCTCAAGGGACACCGATACCAACAAATGTGTCACACTAACATAGCCACCGCTTCAACCATGTCGGTATTACACTGCATAGTCCCCATGATCTATTGCTACTTACCTAATATGCCCCAGATCCGGGTATAGGATCTTTACAAGTAATAAACCCAAGCATAACCCACAAATGTAAAGAAAACAAGGCAAATAAATAAAGCAAGTAAAAGTGATATAAGACTCTAAGGTAACCCCACTTTTAGTTTTTATCTCCCCAGCAGAGTCGTCAGCTCTATGATACGGTGGGAGAACTGACTTGGGTGTTTTTGCATTTTATCGCAATTATTGCGGATAGCAAGAGTCGCCACCGACTTTTCTTTTATCCAATAAAGGAAAGGGTGAAAATAAAAGAAAAGACCTTTTGATAATTTTCTTGAGTTCGGGGGGTAGGTTATGAAAAGGGAAGATGTTAGCACCCTTTTCATTTGTAGTTATCTACGGGCTCTTAATTGCTAGTTCACTTTTGAAATGCTTTTGTGAATGTGTTTGTTTGAAAATATTTTTGAAAAGTGTCGTCGTTGGGAAAACTTTGTAATGATTATCGTCTTTATAAGAATATATACAAAGTGTTGACTTTGAAAATATTTCAAGAAAATGTTGGTGTGCTGAAAGATGTTGGTTTTGAAATGTTTGTGAGCAAGCAATTACGAGTAATCTACCTACTCAAAAATTATTTGTTCTTCTCCTCCTCCTTTAGATAGTGCTTTTCTACCATTGATTGGTAGAGAGCCTTATTATTGGATGTGAGGACAGACGTGGGTCGTTTTATAGTCATTGAAGGCAACCTGTAAGATGTTTTAGCAGTTTGTCGTAAGGGACTAAGATCGTTTATCGAAGGCAACATTTGAAGGGTCATCGAGGGAATATGATCTTTTAATCGAGGGTCTTTGGTAAAGCATCCCACATTCGAGGGAGGTGACTGTTTAAATATGAGGCAACAAGTGTGGGTTACCCTAGAGGTGCATGTGTGCAAAGTGTGTTTTATTCAAGTATTTTGTCTTGCATTTAGGTTGTATAGTATTGATTTTAAGTATTGCCATAAAAACCCTAATTACTAGCAATAATAGGAAAAGCGATAAATTGCGAAATTTAAAGGTCCTATGCTATTACAATACTTTTGGGGATGGGGGATACAAATTTACAAATGGGGATGACAAGTAAAAATAAATCCTAATCACTATTACAAGGCTTTGACAATTACATAAATTGTAATGCGAAATGGTAAAATGCGCAAAGAATATAAAGTGAAAAGAAATTGTTTTTTGATGGAAAAAGGTTTTGTAGTTAATTTAATTACAAAAGGAGTTAATTAATAAAACCTAAGTCTAATGATTTCAATTTTTTTTTAGAAAATAACTTTAATGTTTTATCTAGAAAAAGTTTTTGTATAGTGTTAGGCCATCTCCAAGCAATGCAATATGTCCAAAATAATCTAAAAAATCTCAAAATTAGGAAATTTAATGCCTGAGCTGACACAGGCCGTGTCAGCGGACACAGACACCTATGTCAGCGAATAGGGACACCGTGTCAGCATCTTCCCAAGCTTCTTCTGCATATTTTTTGTTCCAGCCAAATTAACACGGGCCGTGTCATGTGACACAGGCTCCTGTGTCATCCCCTGTCCTGCCTCATTGCATGTTTTTGGCCGAAGTTGAGTTGACACGGGCCGCATCGTGTGACACGGGCACCCGTGTCAGCCCCTGTCCTTCCTTTTTACTAAGTTTTCTCTCTGAATGGTCCTTTTGTATCCTTTTAAAAATGAAACAAAATGATGTATGGATAAAGATATTACAGTTTGAGAAAATTTACCTCTTGAAGTGAAAATTTTAGAACACATACGAATGTTTCTAGGTGCAAAGTGGTGATTGATTGAACTTCTTTGGACCTCCATAAGGTTGTTCCAATTCTTGCTTTGTGCTAAAAGTTGTTGAATCACTCCAACCAAGTCAAGTTGCAAGGTATTGTTTTTGAGTTTGGAAGATGGTGATAGTGATGTTACAGAAGTTGTTCTTGTGTTTGAACAACTTCTATATGATGTATGTGAAGTATTTGGATGATTTGTTTTGGAAAAACTTGCAAGGTTTGAGAGATTCAAAGATTTGGACTTCAAAGCTCAAAAATGGAGGTTTTGTGGACAATTCTGGTTTTTTGAGAGTAAAGGGGTTTTGAGGGCTTGTTCATCTCTCTCCATCTTGAAAATGATCTCTCTATTTATAGGCAAGAGGTTTTAAGACAAGGGTTGATCATATTTTGCAAGATCACATGTGGTGGCTAGGTTGGATTGTAAATGAAGCAAGCTTGAAGATCACAGTTCCAATGCTTTGTACTTTGCTTCATATAGTTGTTGGATACTTTAAGCATGCTTATCTGATTTTGTATGTTGAGTGTGTATAGAAGGAACAAATTAGTGGCTCAAGAAGAGCTGACTTTGTGATTAAAGCTACTTTACAAGAATGATAATGTTAACTTTGTGCCAAAAATGGAAAAATCACTTGGACAATGCTTAAATCAAATGGACCATAGCTCAAAGGTTTGTGTAAATATTAAATTATGGTGAGATTTGCAAGTTAAAAGGCCCGTAAAAAAAGATTATGCAGCATGGCATGTAGATTAGATTATGTGTTCTTCACCAAAATGACTTGTAATTCAAGAATGGATGCCCAACTTCATGCCTTTGAATCTCCTAGCTCAAGTGTGATAAATTCATTCTCTTGGATGTTTTGGAAATCTTGAAACATTGTCTACAACTTTCATGTTGACCACTTTGGCTAAATCAAATTGGCACTTGATGAAAATTGACCAAAAAGTTGGGATAAAAATCTGACCAAACCTATTGAAAATTTCTCCAAGTGTTTATACAAAAATGTCATGACTTCATGAGCCTATATCTTCAAATCTAAGAATTTTTTGGACATAAACCCTCTAATAAAAAGTTGTAGAATTCTTAAAGATCTAGAAATTTCATGTGGCTAGTTTTGTTTGAATCATCTTGCATCTTGGTGAAAAAATGTCATGAAGTAATGAAATTATCAAGTGTAAAAACACTTAGGAAATTTCTAAGTATTGAAAACTTTGACTTTTGGTGGACTTTCTTGACTTTCTTGATTCTTGATGATCAAGTTTGATATTTTTCAACATCTTTATGAATTTTGACCAAAAAGTCAAAGTTTGACTTTTTTGAATTAGTTGACTTTTCATCAGTTGATCAAAAATTCAAACTATCAATCTTTTGATCTTGAGAAATGATTTTATTCATGAAATTAGGTCAATATGTTATGTTTGAGTCCTTGATATTATGTTTCAAACCATTAGATTGTGTATTAGGTGAAAAGTCAATGATCAACCATTCTCAATCTAAACCCTAATTTGTGGCCTCAGTGCTTAGGAGGTGAACTTGTCTGATCGAGTCTTGAGAATCTTTAAGTATTTGAGATCTTTTGTGAGAAATGTCTTGAGAAAATAGAGGGCAAATTTTGGGGTACAACAATGTTTTTACCTGAAAATGTTTTCAAAGAAAATCCCGAAGGCGGCCCGAAGGAAAAATATTTGAATTGGTTGGTGTTTTTGGTGGGATGATAGCAACTAGATCCCACGGGAGATAGCACTCATTATTTCTCTGCTTATTTGCAAAAAGGTTTGAAATTTGAACCATAATAAAGTTCGAAGTGAAAATAGAGTAAGATTCAGTCTAAACTGATTCGCTATACCCTATAAGACTCAACTACATACGATTCACATCTTCAATTATTAAGTGTTTTAGAATTTGAACAAAGAAAAGAGTTTTTGTTTTAAGGATTCAAAAAATAGAATGAAAAAGTCTAAGGGAGACTAACAATCCTAATGTTAACATGCAATGATGGTTATAAAGTTTTAATAACAAAGGGAAATCTCTACTTAAGTTAGAATGCATGGTTTACAAGCATGGTTTACAAGCATGGTTTACAAGCCTAATGTCTACCTTGAATCGAAAACGAAACAAGTAATCCTAAGGTAACATGCAAAGGTAAACCTAAAATATCAAGAAAAAGTGCAAGGATGTAAACACATAAAGATGCGAACAAGCATCGACACCATGAGCTATATGTACAAGCACCTAAGGTAAATGAGTTGAAAGACCATTTAACACTACAATAACTCAATCAAATCGAGTAACAAATTGAAGCATCAACGTCAAGCAATGTGAGATAATATCACCGAAATGATGACAAGGTGTGGGTATTGATTGCGAACCCTTTCCAATTTTATTTGACTCCAGGACAAGAGACAGACGATTCAAAGCATCAACGTATGACGTGAGCTAAGAATAACACGGACTAGAAAGTGTGGGGGCCGATTGTGAGCCCTATTGTTCCAATTATTATTGACTCGATTTCAAGCACATAGTAAAAGGGGAGGGGAATTTCCTTCTTTGGGGACTTCAACAAAATTTCCTCCATTTGAGAACTTTAGACAAACACAAACATTGCCTCCTTTTGAGGTCTTTAAACAAGCACAAACATTGCCTCCTTTTGAGGTCTTTAAACAAGCACAAACATTGCCTCATTTGAGGACTTTAAATAGAATTTCCCACCTAAGGTAGGGACTCCCATGCATGCATCTCTATTCCTACTTATCATGGCACGGAATTTAAAAGACAATGCGAAATATTAACAGAATCAGAGACAATACCAAACAAACAATAATGTCCGTAGAAAAGCATTTCAAATTGAAATTAAATAATGAAAGAACAACTTCCAAACAAGCATTGGAACCACAAAACAAAGTTCCGGGAAGCAACTTTTTATCTCATGAAAGGCTCAAAAAATCAAGTTAAAATCAATTAAACTCAACAACAATGTCAATTATTCATCCAATGAAACTCAAATATGCATTAAGTAACAATTAAATCCCATTCCATGTGTATTTTCAAAATCCAGACAACATTGCATTTATCTCATGAAGCATCCGAAATGTTGAATTAAAATCATCAACAATAGTCAACAATCAACAAGTGAAATCTAATCATGCATGGGCCGATAATTAAATGCAATGTTTACATGTATTTGCAAATTCCGGGAAACAACTTACATGTATCGATGTCCACTAAAAATCGATCGGAAAATAGCATTTTACGCACAAAATCATCAAACATCGATACTTGGAACGTTGCTCGAAATTTACAAATAAATTGAAAATGTTAAATCAATTCCAGTACAACGGTTCTTGCACATTGAAACAAAATTATCAACGCATCAATATCGAATAATCAACTTGAAAATAATCATCAACTCAAGAAATGTAACAATTATCAACAATTATTGAATTGGAATCAAGCTTCGACGCGTAAAATCAAATAATCAACAATAACCACCACGTCGACGTTCATGAGATTCAAACAATTAAAAAAATGCTCATCCAATTCCATAATTATCCATAATTATTAATCTCAAAACTCAATTAATCTCACAATTCAATTAAAATCAACTCATGCAAGGTCAAATAAGCACTAATTCAAAATCACTTAATCAATTAAGCACTTAAATTGAGGAAGGATCAAGAATTACCGAATCGACGCAAAGAAGTTAAATTGGAGAATTCACCGGAAAAGAGATCGAATTGGAAGCGAAGGAGCTAGGCCGTGATCGGAAGCTCGGATGCAATGGCGGAGGAGTCCGGTAGCGCGCATGCGGCAGGGCGGTTGAACAGAGGGACTAGCTAGATGGATGGAGTGCGAGGAAGGGGCTTGGTGTAAGAGCTTGGTCAGCGGTGGCAGGGCGGCGATCGGTACCGGTAGGAGGAGGCCGGTCGGAATTTCTTGCACATATATCATCAATTCCATACTAAGGAACAAGAGAATGTTTAGTACAACTTGGCTGAGGAGTGAGAAATATCTCTTAATTTGGGGGAAAACTCTGTTTCGTGAATGACCATTCACCAATAAGTTCACCTTTACGAACATTCACTGGGAACCAACAAATTTTTATCAAGAAGTCTTTGTCAATCAGACCTTATCAGACAAGAATTCTCTGCATGACGATTCACCGGGGAGAAGAAAAATTCAAGATCTACTGAGGATAAAGATATCTCTATGAACATAAAGAGTCTATAGTAAACTCCACTAAGGAAAGAATCTTCACTTAGGGAGGAAAGAGTTTTTGAACAAGAAAACTCTTGAAATTCAACTTCCACTGGGGAATGATACAACATCTTCTATCACTGGAGGTGAGGAGAATTCTTAAGAGAACTCTCAAAAAGTGTAGGCTATATTGGGGAATCATGCTTTGGAAGGCTTTCAACCAAATACACTTTTACTGAGGAATGCTTCGTGAAAAGCATCATAGTGAAGACAAACTCAAGTGAAGATTCCGCTAGGAAGAAACAGGCCTAGGCCTACTTTGCTGGGAAAAAGTGTGCCACTTCGAAAGGCTATCTAGGAATTTCCACACTGGTCACCAATTGATTGACTTGTTTGTGTGCTGGTGTGTCATATACATGCAAGTGAACAACGTTTCCTGTAAAACAAAGCCAACAATATACCCCAGGTATAGCATAACAACTTTGTCTATTAACCAGGCCACGTAAGATCTTACAAAAAATTCAAATGTTTCTTATCATGTTATGTAAAGCCTCCAAATTTTTAGATGCAATTTTTATCAGAAATTGGACGTCTTTTTGCAAACAAAACAATAAAATTAAAAATAAAGAGCGACCTTTTGAATCAAAAGAAACTTTTTATTGATTGGAAATCGGTCTGTAAATAGGCAAGTACATCAAGAAGCAATTCCTAGAAAGAGTTAATTGCAAAAAACAAAAACAGAAGAGTAATACGAGAATGGCAATGCGAAAATAGATTTCCATCGAGTTCTGACTCTGCTATAACTCTTATGACCTCGAATATCACGTAACTTTGCTTTCTGAAGAAGATGACTGGACTGATTCCCACCCTTTGGAGTTTCCAATTATAGTAGTGAGATGAAATCAAAGATCTGACGCAAGACGTATTCGTTCGCTTTCAAATCCCTAACTTTTGCAGGGATGCCCTTTTTTTTCCTAAGCTGTCGACTTAGCGGGTCTTTTTTATGTGAAGTATTTTTTGACTACGTCTCTATTCATAGGGAGTGGGAAGTACTCACCATCCATTATTGTAAGCATCATGGCCTTAGGATCACCTTGAAGAATAATTATCCTTTTCAACACGAGGTCACTAGCCTTAAAATTCTGAGGGCGTACCCTTTTGTAAAATGCATTTCTCATCCTCTGTTGGTACACCTGACCATAACAAAGATCTGCTAATCTATTCTCGTTGGTGAGGTTCAACTGATCCAATCGATTTTGAATCTATTCAACTTCGTCAAGTTTTGCATCTTTCATAACCCTTAACGAAGGAATCTCGACTTCCACAGGAAAAACTGCTTCTATACCATAAACAAGTGAGAATGGGGTTGCCCCAATTAAAGTGCGCATTGAGGTACGATAGCCATGTTAAGCGAAAGGCAACATTTCATGCCAATCCTTATAAGTCACCACCATCTTTTGAACAATCTTCTTAATGTTCTTATTAGCCGCTTCAACATCGCCATTCATCTTTGAACGATATGGAGAGAAATTGCGGTGCTTGATCTTGAAGGTCTCACACAGTTCCTTCATCACTTTGTTATTGATATTAGATTTATTATTAGTAATGATCTTTTCAGGAATCCCATAACGATAAATAATGTTATGCTTAACGTTGTACCCCAAAATTTTCTCTCTCATTTCTCCAAGGATCATCCTGGACCCTCAGGTTTGCTTCTATCAAAGTTTCAGGTCTTGGATTATAATTTTCCAAGAAAATCATGCACAAGGGCAAAATGGTCAATTACACACTGAAAAGTCAAAATTTTGACTTTTGGATCAAAATCAAGTTTCAAAAATCATATTTCATCAAGGCATGTTAGAGTATGAAGTTTATTTCATCAAGAAAATCAAAGTCAAGATTATGTTGAAAAAGTCAAAATTCTAAATACTTAGAAATTTTTCTAAGTGTTTAAGAAATATGATAAATTCAGAACTTCTGGCCAGATCTTCACATGATGCAAGTTGATTCTGGAAGAACATCTAACACAAGAGTTATAGATCTCAATGAGATATAAAACATTGCATAATGGAACTTCTTTTAGAAATGTTGGGATTTCAAGTTATACATCTTCAAATACACGTCCCTGAAACTTAAACATTAAGTAAATCCTGGACCTTTCCAAAACAGGATTCAGTTAGAACTTCTGGGCCAATTTTCATGTGGATCCAGTCAGAATTTGCAAGAGTAATTCAAAGAGGGTTTACAAAGCGTATTATAAGCTTTCTGGAAAGTCTGAGAACTCCCTCAGAACATGCTGGAGCAAAGAGATTCAAAGATCAGAAGTTGGATGTTTGTTCTAAGTTGCGCTGATGTAGAACTTTTGACCCAGAATTAAGCTATGATGCATAATCTCACATTGCAGGATTTCTGGGTTGATAAATCTCATCATCATTTAATGTTCACAACCACTTTTGAGTTTTTACCCAAAGGATTTCCCTACGTGTGGCATAGAAGTACGTTTTTGTCCTTGAAAAAAGCAAACTTTTGTATAAGAGTATGCTGGGCCCAAGCTTTGCTTTTGCTTATGAGGGTACTTTTCCTTAATTCATGCTTACAAATCCAGGTTAGGCACGGATAAAAGCTTCTAACCACCATACTTGTTTAACTTGCTTCAAGAACAAGTTAGTGCCTTAGCATGATGGTTATACCCTTGACTTCTCCAAGCTACTAAACCTTTGCCTATAAATTGAAATTCGTTTACAACTGTAAAAGGGTCGAAATTTTGAAAAGAAAAAAAAAGCTTTGAAACCTTGTTGAAAATTCCAGGAATCTGAAACTGCAAACACAAATATAAAACCTGCTAGTTTTTTATTATTGCATTCAAACTCCAATTTCCCTCAAGTGCTTCTTGAACAAATGATCCATACAACTTCCGATATACATTTAGAAGTTGTCTTAACTTCTGTTTTCAGACTGTAACACGTTCCCCATCAGTCTCTACCTCAAAAGTCAGAACTTTGTTTCTTACCTGTTCCAAAATTTTCTAGCCATTCACAGCCCAAGTTAAAGGTTGTTCCAGCCTGCTGAGCACGTGAGAAAGCTGGTCAAAACATCACAACAGTCAGAATCAGATTCCAGCTCACAGAATATCTTTTAGCTGCAAGGTAAGCTTCTGCTAACTCTCAACATTTTACTTAGGCATTATTAAACTTGCATGTTCAAAATACAATGTAGACGTCCTAATTCTGATGTTGTACATATTCTGAGGTTTCACATACTTTCTGCCTAAGTAGGGAGAATATCAATTCAAAACTTCTTAAGGAAATTAGAATTAGCAGATGCATACTTGTTTCTGATTTACAGTCTTGATTTTTTTTATGTTTCTAAAACTATGATGGAAACCTGCCATAATTGCTATGTTTGTGTTTTCTGTTCTGTTGAGAAATGACTAAGTTGCAGATGTTCTGATTAGCAGGGAGAAAGAGATGAAATTCGTCATCAGAGCTTACTTTGTGTTATATGTTTATGTTTTGTTTCTAATACCGAATGTACAGCCACCCCAGTGGTAGAAAGCGTGCGTATAATACATCAGTACTAAGGGTATTGGGTTCTATCCCCAAAAGCATCTTTTTAGGTTTATTTATTGACATTTTCACCCATTTATCTGTCAGACAATATTCCTAGATCAGAACTTCTAGATAGCCTCACCCAACAGCATTATCACTTCACTCTCGCAAACAACCAGAACTTCTGACTTGCCAGTGATATTAGAATTCCTAGGTTCCCAGCTGCACTAGAGCTTCCAAAATCTTTCAGCAATCAGAACTTCTAGGCTTTCCTTTGTTCCCAGCAACCTCAGAGCTTTGACCCAGAATTTTTGGTCTTCTCCATTTCTGCTAACATGTTATTTCTTATTTTTACAGCGCATCAGAGTCAGAATTTCCGCCTCTTATTTCTGTCCCTTTCATCCACGCGCTGATTCTGACCCCTTTTCCTCTTATCATTTTTATCATTTATTCTATTTTCATTAATAAAAAACCCCAAAAATATTTTATATTCACATGTTTTATTTTATTTCTTAGAACTAAAAGATCAAATATAGTTTCTTAAGCAAACTTATTTCTTTTCTTAAACAAAACAAGTCCATTTTATATTTCTTGTACATAATTTCAATATGATTGTAATAGATAATTAGGAATTTAATGTCTTGAAATCCCCATTTGTAAATTTGTACACCCCATCCCCTTAATGATGTAATAGCATAGGACTTTACTTTTCCGCACTTTTATTGCTTTCATATATTGTTAGTAATTAGGGTGTGTATGGCAATGCATAAAATCAACAAATAGAAAACCCTAATCCAAGATAAAAAACAAGCATGAAAATGACACACTTTCACACAAGCACCCCTAGGGTTACTCCACTTGGTTGCCTTATACAAAAATGGCCATATTACACACGTAAGGTATCTTAGTAAAACAAACAAATACAAGATCATAGTCCCTCGATGACGCTATCCAAAGTTGCCTTACAAAATGATCTTAGTCCCTCAAAAAATGCTAAGATACTTTGCAACATTGCTAATCATGGCTATACGATGACCCACGCCCGTCCCATTTACATCCAAAGATAAGGTTGCTTACCAAATCAATGGTGAGACAACAATGTCAAAGGAAAAGAAAATGAACAAGAAAGACATTTGAGTAGGTAGATTGCTCCTAATTACTTGCTCCATTTCAAAACACACATCCTTGCTATTTTCAAAAACAAACACACCCATTTTCAAACATCTTACAAACATTGAAGACATTTTCAAAAGATCAAACATATTTGTATACATTCTTACGAACAAGAATCATTACAAATATTTCCTAAACAATGACCTCTTTTACAAAATACTTTCAAAACCACACAAAGCACAATTTCAAACAAAAGTAAGTGATCTAGCAAGTAACTAAGAGCCCATGGAAAACCATGGATGAAAGGGGTGCTAATACCTTCCCTTTTCATAATCTACCCCCCGAACTCAAGAAACAATCTCAAAGGTCTTTCCTGTGCTTTTTCACCTTTCCATTTGGATAAAAGAAAAGTCGGTGGTGACTCTTGCTAACCGCAACACTTGCGATAAAATGCAAAACAATCAAGTCAGTTCTCCCACCGTATCATACTTAATGAATCGAGCAACCACTTTCTTGGTGACATTTGCGTATGACACAGCTTCGACCCACTTGGTGAAGTAATATATGGCAACCAGAATAAAGTGATGTTCGTTGGAAGCGATTGTCTCAATCTTCCAAATCATATCAATGCCCCACATTTCAAAAAGCAAGGGAGAGGTCAAGAAATTCAAAGGAACGGGTGGCACATGTACTTTGTCAGCATATACTTGGAACTTGTAGCAGATTCTGGCATGGTTGAAACAATCATTTTCCACGGTGGACCAATAGTAACCATCCCTCAAAATCTTCTTAGCCATGGTATGTGCGCTCGAATGAGTCCCAAAGGAACCCTCGTGCACCTCTTCAACGATCCTTGCTGCTTCTTTCTTGTCCACACATCTGAGCAGTGTAGTATCATGATTTCTTTTGTATAACACCCCACCATCGAGGAAAAACTTGGCTGACAACCATCTCAGAATATTCTTATCTATTATGGATGCATCTTCCAGATATTATTGAGTCTCAAGATACCTTTTGATGACATAGAACCAAGGTTTCTCATCAGTTTGTTCCTCTACTTCATAACATAATGTTGGCTCATCCAACCTCAAGATAGTGATAGAGGGTACTTCATTAGCCCACTTAATTTTGAACATGGATGCCATAGTAGCTGTGATACGGTGGTAGAACCAGAATTGTTTGTTAGGAAAATGCTGGTTTGTGTTTTGCATTTGTGTTTGCAAAATGTCGCGGTAAGCAAGAGTCGACACCGACTTTTATTTTATCCAACTGGAAAGGAAAAAAGCACATAAAAATTCCTTTTTCGAGATTTTGAGTAGGGGGGTAGATTATAGAAAGGGAAGGTATTAGCACCCTTTCTATCCATGGTTTTCCATGGGCTCTTAGGTACTTGCTCATCATTTTAAAATTGCTTGTGTGTTTGTGTGATTTGAAAAGTTTTTTGTTTTACTTCGATTTAACCCTTGCTTCTGTCTTCAAGAGTGTTACGAATTCGTTTTGAAAACTTTGTTTGAAAAGAGAGTATAAGTGTGGAAAAGTTTGATTTTTGAGCAAGTACCTACTAGCATCTACCTACTCGAAAAGAGAATGTTTCTGTTCTTGTTTCCTTTAGACAACACTATCCCACTATTAGTGAGTAGGTAGCATCGTCGTTGGAGTTGTAAGGGTCAATTCGAAAGGGACGTACGATCACTAAAGCAATGTTAGGACGTCTTAGTAATAACTCTAATGTCTTAAGATCATATTCGAGGCAACATTTCCGAGGCAACTTTTCTGAGGCAACATTTCCGAACGGGACTTTGATCTTAGTTTAGACAAGAGAGCAACCACTAAAATACCCTATACTTAATGACCGTTTACCGAAGGCAACCGAAGTGAGAGTATATCCTAGGAGTGCGCATGTGCGAGTGATTCAATTTCAAGTTATTATCTTTGCACATTTAGGGTTTGCTAACCGTTTTAAAATTTACATACAGTCTTGTCATGAAACCCTATTATCATACATCTAACAGTTAATATTTGCGATAATTAAAGTGCGGAAAGTAAAGCTACGCTATTACAAGGCTTCGGGTATTAATTACATAGCCAAAAAACCCGTCAAAACGATAAATGAAAGGAAAAAGTCCTAATTAATCTATTACATCCTGTGAACAGTTACATCAATATGGTAAAAATAAATAAACACGCGACGAATATAGAACGAGAGGAAATTAGGGTTTTGACCCCGTCTAACTTAATCACAAAAAGAATTATTTTTTGGTTGTTTTTGATTATTCTAAGAAAATAAGGGTTTGAATTAAATATGTACAAGCTTAATTACTAATTAAATTAAATTAAGAAAGTAATTTACATTTGACCTAATTTTATGTTTTGGTTATTTTTTAAGAAAAGAGAAATAAAAATTAAATTAGACAAAAACCCTGATTCTTCTAATTGATTTTAATTTATTTATAAAAATAATTAAAGTTACCTAATAAATTAAATTAACTAACTAAATTAATTAAATTTTTTTTTAGAAAAAACAAAAACCTAAATCTAATTTAAATGAAAAATTGATTTTATGATTTTTTGATAAAAAAGATTAATTTTTTTGTTAGTGAAAATAATTTAAATAATTAAATAAAGAAAATATAAAAGAAAAGAAAAAGAGAATGGGCCTGTAATCAGCAAATTAGGGGTGTGTCAATAGCAATTCTGGGCCCAAAAGAAACTGATCCACGTTAACTTTCCAAGATTCCATGCTGTGCATTGACCAGGGTGCATCATGGTCCTTCATGCAATGGCCTTCAGATCTGACCTCCTGGGAATCTTAATGGTTGAGCCTTGAGGTCACATGGTGGTCTTCATGGGGTGTGGGATATGTAATATGTAAAGACAATTTAAGAAAAATTGCAAATGTTTGGAGGCAGGGGTCGAACCCCTGACCTCATGGCATTTAATGCCTTAGCGCCTCCTTGGCCACCACTGGGCCACTTGGTTCAATTTGTTAGTATATGAAACAAAAACAATAAAATGAATAAAACGAAGCTAGCTGTAAAACACGCGCTAGAATTCAAATGGGCGAGTAGGGTGATGCCCGCATGTCTTCTTCTTCTTCCTCTCTCCGTTGGTAAAGGTCAGAGACTTTTATCTACGGACATAGATCCGTCACTATAAACCCTGCATATCTCAAAATCACACACAGGCATAAAAAAATGAAATCTAATGCTATGGATCAAATCGCCTTGGCCTGCTGAGCATTATGGTGCCCTTCTTGTGGACCAATTTTGCCTGTATAAAAAGATCCTAAAACGAGACAACAAAACCTAGCAATGGTGGATTCTGATACAGTCAACAAAAATGCAATTAATCATCATCATGAGCTTGCAAACACGTTAGGGATTACAAATATGCTATTGAAACATGATAAAGATGCAAGAATGACAAGATTCGATTTTGGAAATAAAGGCAAACCGTGGGGGTCGTGGAACCGGATTCTGGGCACTAGCACACTTGTTTCTGATTGGTATAGGTTCCTTGCACTCCCAGGAAGCAAATGGGATGGCTTGGGAGTCTTGAAAATGCTTGGAAGTATCAAGTCAGATCACCACTTTCTTTGAGTTTTTTCAAGTTTGGTTCTTCCTCTCCACGCTTCCAAACCTTGTATTTTTTGTCTGCAATTGTCCATTATATACCACTGATTAAATTAGGGTTACAATTGTGCTCTCAATCTTTATCAATTATGATCTTTGATCATGATTTGATTTCCATGAAAATCTTTCCAAAATAGGCCAAAATCAATCTTTTTATGCACACCTATGCCTTGCACGATTTGATTCACTTGCTAGCTGTATATGAGACCTGAAATGTGCACAAAATCTTAAGGTTTGAATGGTTTGGATATTTTCATGATTTATTTTGATTTAAATTGATTTAATTGAAATAAAAAATCAAAATAAATAGAAAAAATAAGATAAAGACAAGTGGAAAGAGCTAGGGCTCGTGGACCATGCTACCAACTCAAAACAAGTGCAAAAAGTTAGGCCCATTTGACAAAAATTGCAATTTGAGGCACTTTTGACTTTTGGCAATTTTGCAAAAAAGGTCAACTTCACCAATGCATAACTTCTTCAATTTTGACTCTTTGAAGGTGTTATTGGACTTTTTAGAAAGCTTGAGATGTAATATAAGCAACCCTTTTGGTCTTATCTCAATTGAATCTTCCATGTTCATGTATGAAGCTTTGACAAAAAAGGTGTTTTTGTTGACTTTTCAAAATGACCTATAATGTCCAAATTAATAACTTCTTATGAGTGCATATTTTGAACCTGGGAGATGAATATGGATTGTAGGAAATTGCATCCTCTTCAAAATTAGCTTTGGATGGGTCATTTCTCATAAATTATGAGAAAGTTATGCTTGGTCAAAGTTGAGTTGACTTCTCCTGCAAAACCCTAATTTAGCAACTTTTGGGTTTTGATGCATTTTGAGCAATCCTTGAGGAATCATGATAAAACCTTGATCAAATGATGAATAATACTTCAAAATGAGGATCTTGACCAAAAATCTTGAAGTTTGACTGTATGTGGGCCACAATTGACTTTTGCCCTAACATAGTCGATTTTCAAGCCTTTGAGCAATTGACTGAGAAAACTTTCTCTGTAGGGCTTGAAACTTGAGATGGATGATCTTGAGAACATATTAGGACAATGGTTAGCATTTGGGATCCCTTGGACTCAAGTATCTTGATGCAACATGAAACCCTAATTTGAGGTAGACTGCCTTAGGAGAGAGCTTGTCTGGTCAACCCTTGGACTTCCTTGAGCAATTTGAAGACCTCACTTGAAATGTATTGAGAAAAATGGGAGGGAAAATTTTGGGGTACAATAGTTGCCCCTATTCAATCTTCTTAAACCTGAGGATGTAGATTGGCTTGTCTGCCTTTCGTGATCCGAAGGTGGAAGATGATTGAACACTAGAGTGCCCAGAAATTTGCACTCGCATGAAGTGGTACTTGTCTTATGATGTCGGGAATGGGATTATAGATTACATTTGGAAGTTGATGTTGGAAGATGGGCTTAAAGATGCTATCAGAAGAAGTGTCGATCGCATAAGAGATTCCTTAGCGAGAGATTGCATACCTGTTGTTGAGGAGGATTCCGCTGGGGAATATTGTTCTCTGTTTTGAGAAAAGTTGAATTTTAGGAGCTTCGGTCGTCCGTTATTCTACTGGGGAATAGTCTCTTTGTTGAAGAGGTGAAAATCAACTATTATCTGGTCATGATCCAGGCTTCATAGTGATGATATCGACTGCTATCTAGTTGCGCTCCAGGCTTTACAGTGATCTACTAGGGAGATGAGATTAAACTTGCTATTCGGTCGTAATCCAGGCTTCACAATTTCTCAATTCTTATCTGGTCGTACTCCAGGCTTCAGAAGGAACTCAGTTGTTATCCGGTCGCATCCGGGCTTTAACTTGAATTTAGGGCCCACTAATATCCAGTCGACTCCGGGCTTTTTAGTAATTGTCCAGGTGAAACTGCTATTTGGTCAAAATCCAAGCTTTGCAGTGTCTTGTACCACTATCTGGTCATAATCCAGGCTTCACGATGTGTTATACCATTATCCGGTCGAATCCAGTCTTCATGGTGTCTTGTACTGCTATCTGGTCGAATCCAAGCTTCACAATACCTCACTTCTTATCTGGTCAAAATCCAGGCTTCGGAAGAAATCAAGTGGTTATCCAGTCGCATCTGGGCTTCCATTTGATTTTAAGGCCTACTAATATTTGGTCGACTTTGGGCTTTATAGTAATTGGCTGGGTGAACTGCTATTTGGTCGAAATCCAAGCTTCGCAGTATCCCTTACTGTTATCTGGTCATAATCCCAGGCTTCAGTGTTCTTTACCGCTATCTGGTCGTAATCCAGGCTTCACGATGTGTTATACCATTATCCGCTTGAATCTAGGCTTCATGGTGTTCGGGGAACTCAAGATATTATCCGGTCGAATCTGGGCTTCATAACTTGCATTAAAGATATACCACTATCTGGTCGACTCCAGGCTTCGTAGTATTCTTGGCTGCTATCTGGTCATAATCCAGGCTCCACAACGTCTTCTACCATTATCTGGTCGAGTCCAGGCTTCATGGTGTCTTGTATTGTTATCTGGTCGTAATCCAGGCTTCACAATAACTTGTTAAGCTGCTATCCGGTCGACTCCGGGCTTCACGACTTGTGTTTATGATATACCACTATCTGGTCGTAATCCAGGTTTCATGGTGTCTTCGTACTGCTATCCGGTCGTTATCCAGGCTTCACAATACTTGCTGGGGATTAAACTATTATCCGGTCGAATCTGGGCTTCATAGCTTGTTTAGAATATACCACTATCTGGTCGTAATCCAGGCTTCACGGCATTCTGATACTGTTATCCGGTTGTTCTCCGGGCTTCACAATATGATGGAGGAATCAAGATATTATCCGGTCGTACCCGGGCTTCATAGCTTGAACTTTATGAGAATTTGATTGTATCTTTTCCTGAAAGGTAAAGGGTTAGTCGTATGTAATGTCATGATGTATGAAATGTATTGAGCAATGATGTTCTCAAAATAAATGAGATTGTGCTGTATGATGTGTATATGCATGTCATGATGTATGGGTATGCAATGTTTTTATGATGTTCCCTAGTTAGGGAAAATAAATCCCGGACTGCTGCTGGAGAATAAAGAGTTTCGCTCGCTGGGGATAACGACCAAAGATGATTTGAGAATACATTGGCAGGAGAATAATTCTGCTGGAGAGTAAACTGGTGAAAGAATGACTTAATGGGGAAGAGATACTCTGTCAGAAAATCTGCTGATTTGGAGAAATAACCTCGGCTAGGGATGAATTACCGTTGCTGGTGATGATGAACTCTGTCGGGGATAAACTTTCTGTTTGTGGAAGAAATAAACTCCACTAGGGATGGTCTTCCAATGCTGGTGATAGATTAACTCTGCTTGAGGAGAATTAACACCACTATTTTCTGGTACCTCTTGCTTTGCGGGGAGTGTATGTAATTTTAGTCATCTTCTCAAGCTGGCTCTATCCCTATACCTGGTGAATAGAGCAACTGTAAGGCTTGGACATTTCTTGTTTGCCCCTGTTCCTCGAATTACGAGAAATTGTCTTTTGTTTCGCATGTAAATATTTATGAGCAACAATTATTTTCAAATGCATATATCGAAAATGAATCATTGGACGTTTTCACAAAAAAAAAAATAGAAAAAAGGAAAACAATTTTGAATTTTATTGAAAAATGAATTGTATTGATTTTGAAGTTAGCCTGTAACAGGCGTTTTGTACAAGAGGCTGACGTCCTAGTAAGAGAACGCCGCCGACAAATAGATTTTATATAATTTGTGAAAAACAAAGAAAAACAGCTACGTGAACAATCCTACTGGGTTCCAACTCTACTATTGTCCTTATGTCTCCGAGCATCTCATCACTTTGCTACTTGGTTGAAGGTAGATCAGATTGATTGGCGCCGTCCGAGCTTGATAGTCGATATCGAAGTCTCGTTGCAAGATGATCCAATGAGACACAATGTTACGCTTTGATCCCTAATTTTTGACTGGACCGCCCTTTCGGGTTTTCAGTCCACCGGGATACCCTTTTTTGCCCAAGCCGCCTTTTCAGGTTTTCGACTTGCCGGGTGTACAGATTTTTCATTTTCATCCCTTATTTTTGCCCGAACCCTTTTGGTTCGCCGGGAAGCCCTTATTTTTGCCTAGGCCAGTCGACCTAGCGGGTCTTTGATTATGCGTAGTATTTTTTCACTATGTCTGCATTGACGGGGTGAGGAAGGTCGTCACCATCCATGGTGGTTAGAATCATAGCTCCTCCTGAGAAAATGTTCTTAACCACAAATGGCCCTTCATACATGGGGGTCCATTTTCCCCTAGGATCACCTTGCGGAAGTATGATGCGCTTGATCACCAAATCTCCTACCTGATATTCTTGTCGTTTGACTTTCTTGTTAAATGCCATGATCATCTGTTTTTGATATGTCTGACCATGACAAATAGCAGTAAGCCTCTTTTCATCAATTATATTCAACTGATCAAGCCGGGTTTGGATCCAGTCGTCTTTGCTTAAACCTGCATCCTTCATAATCCTAAGAGAGGGTATCTGGACTTTGATAGTCAGGACCGCCTCCATGCCATACACCAAAGAGTAAGGTGTTGCCCCTGTTGACGTCCGCGCTGAGGTACGGTACCCATGAAGAGAGAATGGTAACATCTCGTGCCAGTCTTTGTATGTCACCGTCATCTTCTGCACAATCTTCTTAATGTTCTTATTTGCTGCTTCAACAGCCCCATTCATCTTCGTCCGGTAAGGAGAAAAGTTGTGATGTTGTATCTTAAACTGTTTGCAGAGCTCGGTGATCATTGTATTATTGAGATTTGTACCATTGTTAGTGATGATCCTCTCTGGTACATCGTATCAACATATCAGATTGTGTCGGATGAACCACGCTACGACATTCTTGGTGACCGTAGCAAAGGAAGCTTCCTCAACCCACTTCGTGAAATAATCAATTGCTACCAGAATGAAATGATGCCTGTTGGACGCAGTAGGTCTGATTTCACCGATCATATCGATGCCCCACATTGCAAAAGGCCAAGGAGCTGTCAAGGCATTTAGAGGAACTGGAGGTACATGCACCTTATCAGCATAGACTTGGCACTTATGACAGGTCCGAGAATGCTGATAACAATGGGCTTCTATAGTAGACCAATAATATCCTGCCAGTAGGATTTTCTTCGCCATGGTATGTGCACTGGAATGAGTTCCAAAAGTACCTTCATGTAACTCTGCCATGATCCTTTCTGCCTCATTCTTGTCCACACATCGCAGTAAGGTTAAGTCATGGTTACGCTTGTAAAGGAGACCATTACTGATGAAGAACTTCGCAACGAACCTCCTCAGAAACTTCTTATCATTAACAGATGCACCCTCAGGGTACTCTTGAGCCTCAAGATACCTCTTTACCTCGCGAAACCAGGGTTTATATGCTACCTCTTCAGTCTCGATGTCATAGCAATGTGCGGGTTCGTCCAACCTCACAATGGTAATATGGGGAGCTTCATTTTCCCACCTGACCTTGAACATAGAAGACCTTGTAGCTAGTGCGTCCGCTAACTGATTCTCCTCTCTGGGGAAATGCTCAAAGGTTATCTCCTCGAAGTGTGGGAGCAATGTCAGTACATATTCCTTGTAAGGAATAAGATTTGGGTGTTTCGTATCCCACTCGCCTTTGATATGACTGATCACGAGAGCGTAATCTCTGAATACACTCAAGAACTTAATCCTTAGGTCAATAGCTGCTTGAAAGACCATGATGCACGCTTCATACTCCGCCATATTGTTGGTGTAGTTAAAACATAATCGGGCGGTGAATGGAGTATGACAGCCCTCAGGAGATATGATCACAATGCCAATGCCATTACCCAACGCGTTTGAGGCTCCATCAAAATACATAGACCATCGGGATCCCTTCTCAGGTCCTTCATCCAATCCAGGTTCTTCACAGTCGGTCACCAACATGATGTTCTCATCCGGGAATTCGAAATTCATAGACTGGTAATCATCCACGACCTGGTGCGCCAAGTGATCTGCCAATACACTCCCCTTGATTGCTTTATGGGTTGTGTACTGGATGTCGTACTCAGTTAAGATCATCTGCCATCTTGCTATTCTTCCGGACAAGGCAGGCTTTTCGAAGATATACTTGATTGGGTCCATCTTTGATATCAATAAGGTGGTGTGAGTCAGCATATACTGTCTCAGCTGACGAGCAGCCCATGCCAAAGCGCAATAAGTTTTCTCGAGCAGTGTGTATTGGGTCTCACAGTTGGTAAACTTTTTTCTAAGGTAATAAATAGCGTGCTCTTTTCGGCCAGACTCGTCATGCTGCCCCAACACGCACCCCATTGAATTATCCAGTAATGTCAAGTATAAGATCAAAGGTCTTCCTTCAACTGGAGACATCAGAATAGGTGGCTCTTGGAGGTATTCCTTGATCCTTTCGAAAGCGGTCTGACATTCATCATTCCATTTTACTACTTGATCTTTCTTCAGCAGCTTGAAGATCGGCTCACAAGTAGCAGTCAGATGTGAAATGAATCGGGTGATGTAATTCAGACGTCCCAAAAAGCCTCTAACTTCTTTTTCTGTTCGGGGAGCTGGAATATCCTGTATAGCCTTCACCTTTGCAGGATCCACTTGAATACCTTTATCACTAACGACGAAACCCAGCAGCTTACCAGACCTCACCCCCGAAGGTGCACTTGTTCGGGTTTAACCTCAGCTTGTACATTTTCAACCTGTCGAACAGTTTCTGGAGATGGTCAAGGTGTTCTTCTTCAGTCTGGGACCTTGCAATCATGTCGTCAACGTATACCTCAATCTCATGGTGAATCATGTCGTGGAACAAGGCGACCATGGCACACTGATAAGTTGCCCCAGCATTCTTCAACCCGAAAGGCATTACCTTGTAACAGAAAGTGCCCCACTGCGTAACGAAGGTTGTCTTCTCCATGTCTTCGGGAGCCATCTTAATCTGATTGTAACCAGAAAAACCATCCATAAAGGAGAAGACCTTATGCTGCACAGTGTTGTCGAACAGAACATCGATATGAGGCAGAGGGAAATCATCTTTGGGGCTCGCCCTGTTCAGATCTCTATAGTCCACGCATATACGTACCTTACCATCTTTCTTCAGCACCGGAATAACGTTGGCAACCCACTGCGGGTAAGAAGTAACAACTAGAAATCCAGCGTCAAACTGTTTCATGACCTCAGCTTTGATTTTCTCAGACATCTCGGGGCGCATACGACGAACCTTCTACTTTACCGGAGGACAATCTTCTTTGGTTGGCAGGCGGTGTACCACAATATCGGTGTCCAAACCAGGCATATCTTCATAAGACCAAGCGAAGATCTCAACATAGTCGCGTAGCATCTGTATCAACCGCTGCTTGACACTAGGCTCCAGATTTACACCTATCTTGACCTCTTTATTGTCTTCCTTGGTACCCAAATTTACTGATTCCACTAGCTCTTCATGAGGTTGTATGGCCCTCTCTTCCTGTAGTAACAGTCTAGCAAGCTCTCCAGGCACTTCATAATCATCCTCACCTTCGTCTTTGGCTTGGTTGATCGGATTTTCGAAGTCATAACTGGTAGTAGCAGAGTCGTTATCAATGGGATCCAGAGTGGATGTGGATCTACATTATGATATGTGAGTGTGTGTAAGACAATAACTGTTTTGATAAAGTGCAAGATAGAAAGGAAGAACAAGGAGCACAAAATTTGTAATGCAAGAAAACGTCCAATGCTTTATTGATGATATATGGAAATGACAGATAATAAGCCCTCACAAACAAAACCAAGGTGCCTCGGGCAAGGCACCGGGCTGTAAAGTTTTAAACTGTCTGTTACAAATCTCAAAACAAAAGTCTATTACTGTGTAATAAAAGAAACGGGAACGAAGTCCTTCGCCGTCCAATTGTTCAAGCCACCGTTGGTAGTCGGGTAAATCCAACTGTCGATATCTGACTCTTCTTCATCATCTTCAATTGCATTCACTCCCTGATTACTGATGTGCAGAGGAGGTCTTCCAATCCATGCGCGCCGAACAGCCCTTTGAGCCTCTGTAGTAAAGCCCAAACCAAACTTGTCAGTTTTGTGTGCAAAGTCAGGGAGCTGACCCCAATTTGCACACCCACCTTTTTCGATTACAGCCCTGGCATCCTTGAGGGAAGCCATCTTCATCGGAGGTTTGTCAGCAGCAATTTCAGTCGACGCCAGAGTCTGGGGAACCTCTTCAAAGTTCTGACACGGGGTTTCAAAAACTCTCCATCCATCTCCACATACTGGAAGGAGTTAAGATGACTCACCATGTACTCCTATTTACCTTGCACCGTAAAAATCTTCCCTTTTACTGGATATTTCAACATCTGATGGAGCGTAGAAGTCACTGCCCCAGCCTTATGAATCCAAGGTCGACCCAACAAGCAAGAATAAGATGGTCGGATATCCATCACATAGAACGTAGATGCAAAAGTCTGAGAGCCAACTTTAATAGGGACGTCCACCTCCCCGTGCACCATCCTTTTTGACCCATCGAAAGCTCTAACCACAATATTACTCGGCTTCAGAACCAAACCTTCACAGTCCAGACGGTCTAGTGCTTTCTTTGGTAAAACATTCAATGAGGACCCAGTATCCACCAGCACGTGGGCCAAAGTAGTGCCCCTGCACTCGATCGAGACGTGCAGAGCATCATTGTGATTTCTTCCTTTAGAAGTCAGATATGCGTCTGACAAACCCAAACCGTTGTCGGCAGTCAAACTAGCTACACAGTCTTTGAATTGATCAGCAGAAGTTTCCTGCGGCACATGCGCAGTTTTGAGGAAAGCAATTAAAGCCTTTGCATGGGCTTCCGAACACAATAACAAAGATAACATGGAGATTTTCGACGGGGTCTACCCCAGCTGCTCGACTACGTTATAGTCGCTCTTCTTGATAATTTTCAGAATTTCCTCTATCTCCTGCTTAGAGGTTTCTACAATAATCTTCTTAGGCGCCTCCATCCGGGCAGGCCCACCTGTGACTTCTTTGCTCTGAGTGTCAAATGACTCGGCGACAGGAGTGATAACTGGAGTAATAATTGTAACAATAGCTGATGTACTGTAAAATGGAATGGCAACAAGCTTTTGAACAGTCGGAGGGGAAATCTCAGGAGAGAAGAGTCTTCCACTTCTGGTGACCTTTCTAGACCCGACAATATTGCTGATATCAGCATCAACTTCTTCAACCTTTAAGTCTTCCTTAGCTCCATGGTAATACACGTCGGCCCCATAGTGCCAAGGGACAGCTTTATCCGAAGTGTATGGGATAGGACCAGGAATAGTAATGATTAATGGAGCGACTCTTGGAACAGATGTAATTCTAACAGGCTTTCTCGAGGAAGCCTTGGAAGGATTAGGGGAAATGGTTATGATGGAAACATCTTCAGCAAGAATTAGCGGAATCAAAGTCTTCTCGAACAGGATCTCTTTGTTATCCATCAGGCGTTGAACACCTGATTTCAATAAATGGCAACCAGCAGGCAGGATTGAACATAGGTGGCAACCTTCGCCACAACCCGAAAATAAACCGGCCAACAATAGGTTCTTCTTAACTGTCATCAAAGGAGTAGAAACTTCTTCCACGGAGGTCACAAATAAATCAGTGTCATTATCAGAGACCACAGGACTTAGACCCTTTTCTTCCTCTTGATTCTCTCCTCCCTTGGATGAATGAGACAGATCAGCTTCCTGTCGCAACCTATTCCCAAATCTGTGACTCATATTCAGAAGAACCACCTTCTTCTTCTTCTTCTTCTTCTTCTTCTTCTTCTTCTTCTTCTTCTTCTTCTTTTCTTTCAGGATGAGAGTCTTCAAGTCTTCTTGTCCTTTAGCCAAGTTCAAGAACATCTCTTGGAATTGGGCATTCTGTGCCTGAAGAGATTTGATGGCTTGATCGGTAGGTATCTCAGAAGACATCTCGTGTTGAAATAAACAGCAAAGAAGATGAGAAACCTGTAATGGTACCTATAATGATGTGCATGATAATGGAATGCGTATGGAATGATTTCAAAGACTTTGGGAGATTCAAATTTGTAAACCAAGAAATAAACAAACTTTATTAGATTTAAACTTTGTAAGAATGTTTAACAATGTCTTTAAGGCGTTACGAAAGAAATAAACTGAAAATAAATCTAAGCTAGAAACAAGAAAAATAAAAAATCCCATGGTCGCTTCCCCTTCGTGCTAACGTAATAATTGATTGTCCTTTTATTCTCAAGTTGCCTTGTGAGCTTCAAGATCTTCCTTTCCTGCTCATGATACTTCTCCTGGTAGGTATCCCTCTCCTCCTTCAGCTGAATCCAAGATATCTTCAATGCCCCAAGATCAGTGGGCATGTAGGGATAGAGGACTGTGTAAGGAATGCCCTCTTCATTGATGGGCTCCACAATCACTGGCAGCACAGCTTCATAAGGCATCCCAACCTTCTGAGCACGGGCTTGAACCCACTGGAGGTAGGGTTGCATAGGGAGAGAAGTCTTTGGTCCTAGCTCGTGAGGGTAAGACCTGTTCACCATGCCCCAGGCCCGTATAAACCTTCAGCGGTGCCCGTCAACGCCCTCCTTGTAGTCAAAGGCAATATCTGTAAGAAGTAGCTCATGAGGACCGTCTCTCCGAGCGCGACTAAACTGTCGTAAAGCCAAACAAGGACTGTAGTTTATTCCCCCTCTAATTCCAAGCAACGGGACATTAGGGTATTCCCCACATCGATCAATGACAGCTACTCTTTCCATATCCTTAGAACTCCAAAGAATGTCCGTATGGGCAAGGGACATTATCCGGTAAGCCCAACCTAACCCTTCCTCATTCTTCAATACAGACTTGGGGAGATGCGAAATAAACCACCTCGCCAGCAGCGGCATGCAACACATGAGGGTCCCCCTTCTTTGCACAGTACGAGTATAGAGGGCATGTAGGATATCACCCAGAAGAGTAGGCACTGGATTGCGGGACAGGAAGATCTTAATCGCATGCACATCTATGAAGGAATCTGGATTCGAGAAAAGAACCAAACCGTTGATGAGGAGAGCCAAGATGTCTTCAAAAGCTTGAAAGTCTAAGTTATCCCAGAACTGTTGAGCTTGATCCATCAGAAACTTGGCCAAGAAACCTTTAACCCCGCTCCGTGTCTCCCAGTTGGATACTACATCAGCCCTTTTTAGATGTAAGGCTGCAGCAATGTCCTCGGGTCTAGGAACCTCTTCCAAACCTGTGAAGGGTGTCTGCTCGAGGATGGATATGCCCAGTAAGTCAGGAAACTCCTCCAAAATGGGAACTAGCTGATAATCTGGGAAGGTGAAACAATGATGCAACAGATCAAAGAACTGGAAAAGCACGCTCATCATTTGCTCATCCAACTTTGAAGTTACCAGGTTAAGAAGCTGACCATGTCTTCTAACGAATGAAGAAGTATCAGGAACTTTTGAGACTAACTCTCTGAGTTGAGCAGGTATTTGCACGAAGTTAACTCGAATGGTGTTTCTACGAATGGAAGCCATAATCTGCAAAACATAACAAAGATAAATCCCCTCGATCTTTGAAATGGTTAGGGTAATGAAGTATGCATGCTATGTCATGATACATGATGTCATGATAAAACACACAACAAGTATAGCAGGTAACAGACATGGTAAAGGCAAACAAGTCACACAAGAGCCCTTAAGTTTCAGGCTTGCATGGGGGTCTAGGTACTACCCTCTTGAAGTTCAGTTGGTTTCAACCTGTCATAATAATAGTAACCGGGTTCTAGAGGTTCTCAATATCACTGACCATCCTCCATCGGTCATGGTTTCAGCTCACGCAATCTTTTCTTGCGGCCGGAGCTATCTCGAGAGTATGGTCTCAATGAGTGTAGTATTGAGTATCAACCAGATCTCAGCTTTACACCGAGGCCGACTATCTCACTACTTCCTATGGCCAAGTTGGTCAATTATAGGTTCTAAGGCCAGTTGATGCTTAACGACACACATAGCAGCCCCGTATTCTCCTCGTTTCTCCACAAGGGAT
Source organism: Vicia faba (assembly GCA_948472305.1). NCBI lineage: Eukaryota > Viridiplantae > Streptophyta > Magnoliopsida > Fabales > Fabaceae > Vicia > Vicia faba. Next base: position 833,308,875 of record OX451736.1, on the reverse strand, counting down.
ACCGGTACCAACCAATGTGCCACATCAACGTAGCTACTGCTTCAACCGTATCGTTCTACGTCGTACAGTTCCCTCACAGTTTATTACTACTTACCTAAAAGGTGTCCCCTAGATCCGGGTTAGGATCTATAGTAACTCCCAATACAAAGCATTTAAAAGTAAAGCAATCAAATCAAACAATAGAAGCAAATATGATGAACTAATCCTAAGGTATACTCCACTTATAGTCCCCAGTAGAGTCGCCAGTTCTGTGATACGGTGACAGAACCGGAATTGTTTTTTTAGGAAAATGCTGGTTTGTGTTTTGCGTTTGTGTTTTCAAAATGTTGCGGTAAGCAAGAGTCGCCACCGACTTTTATTTTATCCAACTGGAAAGGAAAAAAGCACAGAAAAATTCCTTTTTCGAGATTTTGAGTACGAGGGGTAGATTATAGAAAGGGAAGGTATTATCACCCTTTCTATCCATGGTTTTCCATGGGCTCTCAGGTACTTGCTCATCATTTTAAAATTGCTTGTGTGTTTGTGTGATTTGAAAAGTTTTTTGTTTTACTTCGATTTAACCCTTGCTTCTGTCTTCAAGAGTGTTACGAGTTCGTTTTGAAAACTTTGTTTGAAAAGAGAGTGTAAGTATGGAAAAGTTTGATTTTTGAGCAAGTACCTACTAGCATCTACCTACTCGAAAAGAGAATGTTTCTGTTCTTGTTTCCTTTAGACAACACTATCCCACTATTAGTGAGTAGGTAGCATCGTCGTTGGAGTTGTAAGGGTCAATTCGAAAGGGATGTACGATCACTAAAGCAATATTAGGACGTCTTAGTAATAACTCTAATGTCTTAAGATCATATTCGAGGCAACATTTCCGAGGCAACTTTTCCGAGGCAACATTTTCGAACGGGACTTTAATCTTAGTTTAGACAAGAGAGCGACCACTAAAATACCCTATACTTAATGACCGTTTACCGAAGGCAACCGAAGTGAGAGTATACCCTAGGAGTGCGCATGTGCGAGTGATTCAATTTCAAGTTATTATCTTTGCACATTTAGGGTTTGCTAACCGTTTTAAAATTTACATACAGTCTTGTCATGCAACCCTATTATTATACATCTAACAGTTAATATTTGCGAGAATTAAAGTGCGGAAAGTAAAGCTACGCTATTACAAGGCTTCGGGTATTAATTACATAGCCAAAAAACCCGTCAAAATGATAAATGAAAGGAAAAAGTCCTAATTAATCTATTACATCCTGTGAACAGTTACATCAATATGGTAAAAATAAATAAACACGCGACGAATATAGAACGAGAGAAAATTAGGGTTTTGACCCCGTCTAACTTAATCACAAAAAGAATTATTTTTGGGTTGTTTTTTATTATTCTAAGAAAATAAGGGTTTGAATTAAATATGTACAAGCTTAATTACTAATTAAATTAAATTAAGAAAGTAATTTACATTTGACCTAATTTTATGTTTTGGTTATTTTTTAAGAAAAGAGAAATAAAAATTAAATTAGACAAAAACCCTAATTCTTCTAATTGATTTTAATTTATTTATAAAAAGAATTAAAGTTACCTAATAAATTAAATTAATTAAAATAATTTTTATAAAAAACTAAAACCTAAATCTAATTTGGATGAAAAATTGATTTTATGATTTTTTGATAAAAAAGATTAATTTTTGTGTTAGTGAAAATAATTAAATAAAGAAAATATAAAAGAAAAGAAAAAGAGAATGGGCATGTAATCAGCAAATTGGGGGTGTGTCAATAGCAATTCTGGGCCCAAAAGAAACTGATCCACGTTGACTTTCCAAGATTCCATGATGTGCATTGACCAGTGTGCATCATGGTCCTTCATGCAATGGCCTTCAGATCTGGCCTCCTAGAGATCTTAATGGTTGAGCCTTGAGGTCACATGGTGGTCTTCATGGGGCGTGGGATATGGAATGATCCACATTGACTTTCCAAGATTCCATGATGTGCATTGACCAGTGTGCATCATGGTCCTTCATGCAATGGCCTTCAGATCTGGCCTCTTGGAGATCTTAATGGTTGAGCCTTGAGGTCACATGGTGGTCTTCACGGGGTGTGGGATATGGAATCTGTAAAGACAATTTAAGAAAAATTTCAAATGTTTGGAGGCAGGGGTCGAACCCCTGACCTCATGCCATCTAATGCCTTAGCGCCTCCTTGGCCACCACTGGGCCACTTGGTTCAATTTGTTAGTATATGAAACAAAAACAATAAAATGAATAAAACGAAGCTAGTTATAAAACACACGCCAGAATTTAAATGGGCGAGTAGGGTGATGCCACGCATGTCTTCTTCTTCCTCTCTCTGTTGGTAAAGGTCAGAGACTTTTACCTACAGACATAGTTCCGTCACTATAAACCATGCATATCTCAAAATCATACACATGCATAAAAAATGAAATCTAATGCTATGGATCAAATTGCCTTGGCCTGCTGAGCATTATGGTGCCCTTCTTGTGGACCAATTTTGCCTATATAAAAAGATCCTAAAACGAGACAACAAAACCCAGCAATGGTGGATTCTGATACAGTCAACAAAAATGCAATTAATCATCACCATGAGCTTGCAAACACGTTAGGGATTACAAATATGCTATTGAAACATGATAAAGATGCAAGAATAACAAGATTCGATTTTGGAAATAAAGGCAAACCGTGGGGGTCGTGGAACCGGATTCTGGGCACTAGCATGCTTGTTTCTGATTGGTATAGGTTCCTTGCACTCCCAGGAAGCGAATGGGATGGCTTGGGAGTCTTCAAAATGCTTGGAAGTATCAAGTCAGATCACCACTTTCTTTGAGTTTTTTCAAGTTTAGTTCTTCCTCTGCACGCCTCCAAACCTTGTATTTTTTGTCTGCAATTGTCCACTATATACCACTGATTGAATTAGGGTTACAATTGTGCTCTCAATCTTTATCAATTATGATCTTTGATCATGATTTGATTTCCATGAAAATCTTTCCAAAATAGGCCAAAATCAATCTTTTTATGCACACATATGCTTTGCACGATTTGATTCACTTGCTAGCTGTATATGGGACCTGAAATGTGCACAAAATCTTAAGGTTTGAATGGTTTGGATATTTTCATGATTTATTTTGATTTAAATTGATTTAATTGAAATAATAAATCAAAATAAATAGAAAAAATAAGATAAAGACAAGTGGAAAGATCTAGGGCTCGTGGACCATGCTACCAACTCAAAACAAGTGCAAAAAGTTAGGCCCATTTGACAAAAATTGCAATTTGAGGCACTTTTGACTTTTGGCAATTTTGCAAAAAAGGTCAACTTCACTGATGCATAACTTCTTCAATTTTGACTCTTTGAAGGTGTTCTTGGACTTTTTAGAAATCTTGAGATGTCCTATACGCAACCCTTTTTGTCTAATCTCAATTGAGTCTTCCATGTTCATGTATGAAGCTTTGACAAAAAAGGTGTTTTTGTTGACTTTTCAAAATGACCTATAATTTCCAAATTCATAACTTCTTGTGAGTGAATATTTTGAACTTGGGAGATGAAGATGGATTGTAGGGAATTTAATCCTCTTCCAAATGAGCTTTGTATGGGTCATTTCTCATAAAGTATGAGAAAGTTATGCTTGGTCAAAGTTGAGTTGACTTCTCCTACAAAACCCTAATTTAACAACTTTTGGGTTTTGATGCATTGTGAGAAATCCTTGAGGAATAATGATCAACCATTGATAAAATGATTAATAATACTTCAAAATGAGGATGTTGACCAAAAATATTGAAATTTGACTGTATGTGGGCCACAATTGACTTTTGCCCTAGCACAATCGATTTTCAAGCCTTTGAGCAATTGACTGAGCAAACTTTCTCTGTAGGGCTTGAAACTTGACATGGATGATCTTGAGAACATATTAGGACAATGGTGAGCATTTGGTATCCCTTGGACTCAAGTATCTTGATGCAACATGAAACCCTAATTTGAGGTAGACTGCCTTAGGAGAGAACTTGTCTGGTCAACCCTTGGACTTCCTTGAGCAATTTGAAGACCTCACTTGAAATGTATTGAGAAATATGGGAGGGCAAATTTTGGGGTACAATAGTAGCCATAGCATCTTCTAGATTATTCTCTTTCCTTGAGATGTTTTCAAATGTGATCTCTTTGAAGTATGGAACCAACTTTATAACATGTTCTCTGTAAGGAATCAGATTAGGGTGACGAGTCTCCTAATCTCTGTTAATTTGGCTTATTACGAGAGTTGAATCTCCATAAACTTTCAGGAACTTGATTCTCAAATCAATCATAACTTCAATGCCATAGATACAAGCTTCATATTCTTCCATATTATTGGTGCAATCAAAACAAATTCGGGCAGTAAACGGAATATGAAAACCTGCATGGAAAGTAATAACAACTCCAACACCATTTCCTAAAGCATTTAAGGCACCATCGAACACCATCGTCCATTGCGATTCTGGTTTGGTCCTTCTTCTGGGACATGAATATTACAATCCCTGACATATATGACGTCTTCATTTGGAAATTTAAATCTCATTGGTTGATAATCATCCATGGGTTAATGAGAAATATAATCCACCAATATACTACCCTTGATGGCTTTCTGGGTAGTATACTGGATACTATATTCAGTCAAATCATTTGCCATCGGGCTACTCTGCATGTGAGAGATGGCTTCTCAAAGACGTAATTGATAGGGTCCATTTTGGATATCAAGTAAGTGGTATGCGTCAACATATACTGCCTCAGGCGCTTAGCAGCCCATGCCAATACACAACAAGTTTTCTCAAGAAAAGAGTACCTCAACTCGCACTCTGTGAATTTATTTCTCAAATAGTAAATCGCTTGTTCTTTCTTTCCTGTCTTGTCATGTTGACCGAGTACACAACCCATGGAGTTCTTAAGTACTGGAAAATACATGATTAAAGGCTTTCCCTCCACTGGAGGCACGAGGATTAGAGGTTCCTGCAGATATTCTTTTACTCTATCAAATGCTTTTTGAAAATTTGCATTCCACCTGACCGCTTGATCTTTTCTTAACAATTTGAATATCAGTTCACACGTGGATGTGAGATGAGGGATAAATATAGAAATGCAGTTAAATCTCCCCAAGAAACCACATACTTCTTTTTCTGTTCTCGGTTCAGGCATTTCTTGTATTGATTTTACTTTGGCAGGATCAACCTTGATACCTCTTTCACTTGCAATAAAGTTCAACAGTTTTTTAGATCTCACCCCGAAGGTGCACTTATTAGGATTCAACCTTAATATAAACTTCCTCAATCTTTCAAACAACTTCTGTAGATGAACAAAATGCTCTTCTTCTGTATGAGTTTTCTTAATCATGTCATTAACATATACTTCAATCTCTTTATGAATTATTTCATGGAAAAGAGTCACCATTGCACTCTGATATGTTGCCCATGAGTTCTTCAAACCAAAAGGATCCACCTTATAACATAAAGTTCCCCATGGAGTAATAAAAGTTGTCTTCGCCATGTCTTCTGGCGCCATCTTGATTTGATTGTAACCAGAAAATCATCCATGAATAAGAAAAATTTAGCATGAGCTGTGTTGTAAACCAAAACACCAATATGGGGAAGTGGAAAGTCATCTTTAGGGCTTGCTTTACTCAAGTCCCTATAGTCAACACACATTCTAACCTTTCCATCTTTCTTGGGTACTAGCACGATGTTGGCAATCCATGGGGGATAAGAAATCACATTCAAGAACCCTCCATCAAGTTGTTTTTGTACTTCCTCCTTAATCTTCTTAGACATATTAGGATGAGTTCTTTGAAGCTTCTGTTTAACTTGAGGACATTCTTCCTTTGAAGGCAACTTGTGTACTATGATATCAGTGTCCAACCCGGGCATATCTTTGCAAGACCAAGCAAAGATGTCAGCATACTCACAGAGCATTTCAAGAAGTATCTACTTTACACTGTATTCTAGAGTAGCCCCTATCTTGACCTCTTTCACATAATCCTCAGTTCCCTGATTCACAACCTCAATCGAATCTTGATGCGTCTGGATAATCCTCTCTTCTTGCCTCAATAATCTTGCTAACTCTTCAGGGAGTTCACAATCGTCCTCACCTTCTTCTCCGGCTTGGTAAATCTGATTATCAAAGTCATAATGTATGATAGCAGAATCACTATCAAAGGGATCTGTGATAACAGTGGGATTGAATCTGCATGATTGGTGTTTTTATGTTTCTTTCAAAAAGTGAGTGATAAAAGAAAAAAACAAAAACATTGCCATTTTTTATATTAAAATATTAAAATAAAAATAATAAAAATAGGAATATTGGGAACAAAATATTTGAATGCAAAAGGCGTCCTTTATTTAATGATAAAAATTGGAAATGAAAACATGGTGGCCTTACAAATGACTCACTACGCCTTGGGCAAAGTGCACGAATTATTGCATGATAAGGAAACAAACATAAAATTACTCTTAAGCAAGTGTGACTTGAATGACATCTTCAGAAGTCCAGTTATTGAGTTCTACACCTGGAACACTCGGGCGAATCCAGTTATCAATATTATAATCACCATCGTCATCACCATCAACATTAACTTGACCATCCCTAATGATACCAACACTTGAAAACTTCACAGGAGTGGAAAAAATTAGACCTCTGGGAGCTATCCCTTGTTCACCATGACTAAAACCCAAACCAAACTCGTTGAACTTTAGAATAACATCCAACACACAACCCCAACCTTTGAGGTGACCAGCTTCAACCACTACTCTAGCATCTTTCAAAAATGCCATGAATGTCTCAGGCTTCCTCCTCTCCTCAGAGCGAGGAGTCTTGACCATATGCACAACTTCAAAAGCCTGGAAGGGAGTATCGTGCACCTCTCCCTCAACCACAACATACCGAAACAAATTCAAATGACTCACCACATGCTCTTCCTCGCCACAAACAGTTATCGTCTTACCATTCACATGGAACTTAATCTTCTGATGAAGAGTGGAAGTCACCGCCCCTGCCTTATGTATCCACAAGCATCCCAACAAAAAACAATATGTTGGTTGTATGTCCATCACAAAAAATGTAGCAGTGAAAATCGGGGATCCAATTTTAACAGGTAAATCCACCTCACCGAAAATCAATCACCGGGATCCATCAAAAGCCTTAACTACCAAGTCACTTGGGCCTAACTCAACACCTGAATAGTTAATCTTCATCAAAGTGGACTTGGGAAGTACATTCAGAGACGGCCTTGTATCTACCAGCACACGAGAGAGAGTAGTTCATTTACACTCCATCGAATTATGTAACTCCTTGTTATGATTTCTTCCTTCAGAAGGAAGATCAAAGTCTGTAAAACCCAGGCCATTACTGGAGGTAATCATATAACAAACACCTTTAAATTGATTTATAGAGATATCTTGAGGGACAAAAGTCGTACTCAACAACTTTATTAAAGCGTTACGGTGGTCCTCGGAATCTTGAAGCAAGGATAAAAAGGAGATCTTTGATGGAGTCTAATTCAGTTGATCAATGATACGGTAGTTACTTTTCTTGATATACCTTATTACTTCCTCTACATCTTTAGCTATATCCAAACTTGGAGTCTGAGCTGGAGTTTTCTGTATGGGCTTCTGGTTGTCCACCACCACTTGTTTACCCTTAACTTCTCCAAGGCATAAACATTATCTTGAGCACTTTGTGGTGAGAAAACCTTACCGCTCTTATCATTCTACTAATGCCATCAAAATTGTCAATATTCAAACTATCATCCACTGACGACTTCTCCTTGGAAGATCCTTATTCTTGCTCCACCCCATAATAATAAACATATGCACCATAATGCCATGACACAACTTTTTCACTAGAGTAAAGAACAAGGCCAGGAAAGGTAATTGTCAGTAGAACCGGTCTAGCAGGTACTGGAATATTTGTTGGAGTAAAGGGGATGGAGATCATAATAATATCCTTCTCTTAAACCTTCTTATCTTTAACAATTCTGTCAAACTGAAGATCACCGTCACTAATCAACTTCAGAATTCTTACTTTCAGATCATCACAACCTTCTGGTTGAACTTGGAAATCACAATAATCTGGAATACAACCTGGATAAACACCTCTTTTGATCAGATACTCTTTAACAAATGGTAACAGAGTTGTTACCAAATTCACGTCCATAATAAAATTCAAACATTCCATATCTTCCATAAAAGCTTTAACATTTCCCCTGCATGGGTCGGCATTGGGTTCTGAAGGACGTTGGGACCTTAGTATAGAGTGAACTAAATAGCTTTTAAGTCCAACAAAACTTGTACTTTATTTTTTAACACCATACAATTTTCCACACTGTGGCCTACACCACCAGAGTGGAACTCGCGCCGGGCGTTGGCATCATAATTTTTAGGGAGTCTCTTAGAAGGAAGCGACATGTTTGTCAGATTAACTAATTTGAGTTCGAGCAGACGCTTTAGTAGTTGAGAATATGGCCTATGAACTGGGTCAAACTTCCTTTCAGGCCTAGGTTACCGAGGATCATTTTGTTGTCTCTGGTATTAAGGACATTGTTGTTGTTGTTGTTATGGTTGAGCAACAGGTATAGTTACAACATTTAATTGTTGTTTGGCTCTTTCTTGGCCTCTTTGAGAATAAACATCATTAGTTTCCCCTTCTTTCTTCCTAGGATAAGCGCTGAATGGTTTCTTTCCGTTCCCATCTGCAGAATTACTAGTACTAGCAAACTGAATCTTACATATCTTCATACCACTCTCAATGTGTTCTCCATACATAATCATCTCAGCAAAACTAGAGGATGTACTGTAATCCACATAATAATGTCCCTGAAGACTACTGGTAAACATATCAATCATATCTCTTTCCATCATCGGCGGTTGAACCCTTGTGTAACGCCCATTAATTTAATAAATTATTTAGTTAAATTATTTTTCTATTATAGGTTGAATTGTTTGAGATGTTTCTATATGTTGTTAAGTTGTTATTTAGTTAATGAATTAGTTGGTTAATAATAATAGTAATAATACTAGAATTAGTAGAATATTAGAATAATTGTGTTGAGTCTATTTTAATGGTTAGAAGTAGAGATATGTGGGTGTGTTGTTAAGCCCACTAAGAATAATAATATTGAGATGTCTTATTTAAATAAAGAATAGGGTTATTGAGAAGTAGTTGGAAAAATTGGTCGTGAGAAGTTGCAGAGAAGAGGAATAAGGAGAAGAAACAAAGCAAGGTTCTGGCCGGAGAGTTTTAGAGCGACCTTCAATCCGAGGTAAGGGTGGGGTTCTGACTCTATAGTGGGGCTTATGATGAATATTATGTAATAATTTGGTCGTGGGTATAACTGTTGTGCGTTGATTTTCTGGGCCTATTCTTGAAAGTTGTCCGTTTTCATGTTGTGGTCGTTTAGGAAATTTCTGCATAACTGTCTTGTACTATTGATGAATCTGTTAGTATGAGATATAGTTGCCCCGTTTCCATGTTATTCCATGCTGTTGGTAAAAAAATTAATGGTCAAAGAGAATACTTTAAGGCTGGATTAACGTTCATCACATACTGCATGAATTCTATGCAAAAATGTGAAGACGCGTCGTGTCGAGGAGCACAGGTATTTGCGTCGAGCAACATAAGGCTGCATGGTGTGCCGAGGAGCACACGTGATAGGTGTCGAGCGGAAAAAGGCTGCAAGGTGTGCCGAGGAGAATAGGTACTTGTGTCGAGCAACACAAGGCTACACGATGTGCCGAGAAGTATGGTGTGTGTCGGCCGGTACAGAGGCATGAGGGGAAGGTGCCGAGCGGCATGGCCACTGTGTCGAGGGACACACGTCGTTATTAATTTCTCTTTTTTTATTCCCATGCATGTTGAAGGGCACATATTCCTTTCTCATCCCTCAACGCTTCTGTGTAGGCTAATTAGTTATTTAATTTATTTTAACATCCTTAGTATAATAATTAGAATTCTTAAGGTATTCTAGCCCTAAATGATTAATGAATTCTAGCAAAATAAGTTAGTAGTAAGAGAGATAATATAATAACTGACTATCAGTAAACAATATGAAATTAGAGATAGTAGTACAGAAACGTAAACATTAGTATTTTAGCAGAAAATTACTTAGCCGGTGTGATCGGTGGAAATAGAACTGACTGTTTAAAGCTGGTCTCGCGAAATTTCGCGGAAGCAAGAGTCGCCACCGTCTTTTATTTTCTCCAACATGGATAGGACAAAAGCACAGCAAAACTCCTTATGAGAACGTTTCTCGGTTTGGGAGGTAGATTTATAGAAAGGGAAGGTGTTAACACCCTTTCTATCCATGGTTATCCATGGGCTCTTAGATACTTGCTCTTATGTTTTCAAAATGATGTTTGCTTTTCAAAATGTGAGTGGGTTTGAAAAAAGTTTCATTGAAAGATTTCTGAATAACTCTTGTATCGGTCCTCAAGAGAGTTTGAAAAATTTGTTTTGAAAGCTTTTGAAAGTGTAGTGTAGTGTGAAAAGATATTTTTTTTTTTGAAGAGAGCAAGTATCCATGAGTCATCTACCTACCCTAAGGAATTAAGCTGTGTAGAAGTCCCTAAGGTAGTGCCATCCCACCATTGAGAGGTAGGTAGCACCACCGTTGGAGGTGTTCAGGTCAATTCGATTATAGGGACAGTGTGGTCACCGAAGCAATAGTAGGACACCTTAGAAGTTACCCTTATGTCCTAGATCCTTTTTAATCCGAGGCAACCGTTTCGAGGCAACTGTTTCGAGGCAACTGGATCATGGACATAAGAGCGACCGCTAAAACGTCCTATACTTGACGACCACGTTTCGAAGGCAACGAGTGAGGCGTACCCTAGAAGTGGTGTGTGTATTGTGTGTTGTTTTCAGGTAAATATTTATCTTTGATCAGGGCATTGTGAGCTACGCATTGTTTTTAATTACCATACATTCTTTCATGCAATTTAGAATTTAAGAGTGCGGAAAATTAAAAGACGGAAACATAAAAGCTACGCTATTACAAGGCGCGGGTCTATACATCGCCAAAATACAAAGACCCGTTTTTGATAAAGATGCGGGAAGTAAAAGAAAAGCGATAAACCTAATTACTATTACATCCTTGAACAATTACATAATGATCAATGAGAAAATAATGCGCGAAAAGAATTAAAATCAGGACGTCAGAGGGCTTTGACCCTTTGCTTGAAATTAAATTAAATTAAAATCTAATTAATTATTAAATTAAAGGAAAGAAAGTGTGTTTTTATATTTTTTTTGTATTTAATGAAATAAAGAAAATAAAATCAAGAGAAAACCCTAATTCTAAGTTTATTTTAATTATTAATGAAAATATTAAAGTTAACCAAATTTAAGCTAATTAATTAATTTACATATTTATGTATAAAAATAATAATAATAATAAATAATGATGGGAATAATTAATTAAGAAAAGATAAAAGATGTTAAAAACCTAATTCTATGTATTTTTTATTTATTAAGAAAAGAGATTAAAATATAAACCTAAATTAAACTAAAGTTAATTGTTAGTTATTTATTTACAACATATTCAAATGGTGAAATTAAATATTAATTAAAAAAACATTTTTTGAGTTTCTGATTTTTTATGGAAAATTAAATTTAGTGAACTAATAATAATTACAAAAAAAACAATTGAAAGAAATTAAAAGAAAGAAAAGAAAAGAAAATTGCAAACCAAGGGGGGTGTCTGGCCCATATGGAGGTGTGATTTGAGGAATTCAGGCCCATGAATACAAGGCCACCTTTGACTTTTCTGGTTGTGTGCGTGCTGTTGACTGGAGTGCACCATGGAATTCATCTGTAACCATTGGATTGATCATCATGAGGGCGTGACAAGCCTAGGCGTGAGGATGCATGGTGGAGCGTTGAAGGAGTGCTGCATGTGAAAGCATTAAGAAAAATATGAAGAATATATGGGGGGACCTGGGAATCGAACCCAGGTCCCTATATCTGCCAGCCACGTCCTCCACCAACTGAGCTAGGCAATGCGTTTGTACATATAATGGATAGTAAATATAATATATGAAAAAGCCAGTTATGCTGAAACATTTAAAAAAACGCGCTAACATTTGAATATTCCAGTAGCATGACGCCACGCGTGCTTCTTCTTCGTTTATACCTGCAACATGAACAAGATAGCGGGGGTTTTAAACCCCCACTAAGTGAAAGTGTGAAAAATAGCGATTACGCCCACAAATAATATAAATTGAGCGAGAGGTTGCCATTCAACTCGTATTGAGCTCCTGAATTCAACTGCATAGGTCTCAGGGCTTGATTTTTCCTCTACAAGAAAGCCCTATTTTGAAGGTTCGAAAACCCTAAAATCCATTCATGGTGGATTATGATCCTGAGAGTTTCAGTGCAATTAAACTATACCAAAAGTTTCAGGAAGGCGTCAGCAATACAAATCAACAAATAAAACAAGTCAATGATGCATGGAAATTAGGTTTCGATTATGAACATATTTAATCAAACCGTGACATCGTTTTACCGTTTCCCTGGGTATGAGAGCCTGTTCTTGATTGCAATGTCTTCCTGGCAATGTCAGCAACGTATTGGAAAAGATTTTAGGCCTTGAATTGTACTGCAAGTATGATTTCAGTTTTCAAGTTTCTCTCCAAAATTTGCAAATTGGTTATGTCGTTTGAGCAGCTTTCACCCGTATGTCTGAGTAGGGTTAGCTTATGCATATGTATGTGATGTGAATTAGGTCAAGAATGAGCCCAAAAGTCCATGAATTTATGACTTGAATATTTGATTGCCTAATCATATCTTTTCCAATCTTTTCTTTCATGAAACCTTGCCAATCATGGATTTCTTTGCCTTGTTGATTGAGAAACGAGTTGCCAGCTTGCCCTAGTCACATTTGCTGCACAAAAAGATCTAAAAAAGCATATCTTTGAATTTTCTTATAATTAAAACCAATTAAATGAATTAATATAAATATAAATCCAATTAATTAATTAAAAATAAGAAAATAAATTATTTTAAGTTCAATGGGTCGTGCATAGGCCTTGGGTGATGATTCAAGAAAGAATTTGAGGCCCATTAGCAAATTTGAAGTGTTTTAGGCAAAGTTGACTTTTGAAAGTTCCCAACTTCTCCAATGCATATCTTGCTCAATTTTGAAGCTATGAACATGTTCTTGGACATTTTGGAAAGGTCTTGAAGTCCTCTAACCAATTCCTTTGGTACCATGTCATTTTGATTTACCAATCTCAAGTTATGGTCTTTGACTTAAAGTGCATTTTTGTTGACTTTTGAAAATGACCTATAATGTTGAAATTGATAACTTTTTGTGAGAGCATTTATTGGACTTGGAGTGTGAAGATGAGTTGTAGGAAATGTCATCCCCTTCAAAATGAGCATTGGATGGGATTTTTCTGATGAACCATGAAGAAGTTATGCCTTGGTCAATTTGCAGTTGACTTTTCAATTGTCCAAAAATAGAAACTTTTGCATCTTGAGACTTTTTGAGCCATGCTTGTGGAATCATGATCAAGACTTGATCAAATGATGATTGTCGCTTCAAAATAAGATGTTGACCAAAAATTTTGACTTTTGACTGTCAAATGACCATTTTGCCCCTGCAGTTGACTGTGGAGCAATTAGGGTTTTTGACTGTGCAATTTGATGCTGTGAGTATTGAAACTTGACATATGGATGCTTGAAAATGTATATAGGCATATGGGACTTGATTGGACCCTTGGAAACCTCAATTTCTTTGCAAGAACCAAAGCCCTAATTTTGACTGTGTTAGGAGGCAATTGGACTGTGCAACCCTTGAGATATTTTGAACCATTTGGAGATTGATCTTGCCAAATTTTGAAAAATATGGGAGGGCAAATTTTGGGGTAAAACAGTTGCCCCTGTTCAATCTTCTTAGACCTGAGGATGTAGATTGGCTGGCGTGCCTTTCGTAATTCGAAGGTGGAAGATGATTGAACACTAGAGTGCCCAGAAATTTGCACTCGCATAGTAGAGTATCAGCAGCGTGATGTAGGGAATGGGCTTACAGATGCCATTTGGAGAGATGGTGGATAGGAGGATGGGCTTATAGATGCCATCTGGAGATGTGACGGAACCTTGTCGGGAATGGGCTTATGGACACCATTTGGAGACTATTGGTATGTGGATGGGCTTATAGATGCCATCCGGGTGTTGATCGCGTAAGAGATTCCTTAGCGAGAACTTGCGTACCTGAGAAAGAAAATAGTTACCTGGCCTGTTATAGGGGTTGATCTTCGAACTCTTTATGTAGATGTGCCTTGGCCGGATACAGGAATCGAATCTTCAAACTCTTCAGATGTGCCCTGGCAGGATACAGGAATCGAGTCTGGAATTAGTCGTCAACAGATACACCCTGGCAAGATACAGGAATCAGATCTTCAAACTCTTCAGACGTGCCCTGGCAGGATACAGGAATCGAGTATGGAATTAGTCGTCAACAGATACACCCTGGCAAGATACAGGAATCAGATCTTCAAACTCTTCAGACGTGCCCTGGCAGGATACAGGAATCGAGTCTGGAATTAGTCGTCAACAGATACACCCTGGCAAGATACAGGAATCGGATCTTCAAACTCTTCAGACGTGCCCTGGCAGGATACATGAATCGAGTCTGGAATTAGTCGTCAACAGATACACCCTGGCAAGATACAGGAATCGGATCTTCAAACTCTTCAGACGTGCCCTGGCAGGATACAGGAATCGAGTCTGGAATTAGTCGTCAACAGATACACCCTGGCAAGATACAGGAATCGGATCTTCAAACTCTTCAGACGTGCCCTGGCAGGATACAGGAATCGAGTCTGGAAAATAGTCGTCAACAGATACACCCTGGCAGGATACAAGAATCGGATCTTCAAACTCTTCAGACGTGCCCTGGCAAGATACAGGAATCGAGTCCGGAAAATAGTCGTCAACAGATACACCCTGGCAAGATACAGGAATCAGATCTTCAAACTCTTCAGACGTGCCCTGGCAGGATACAGGAATCGAGTCCAGAAAATAGTCACTCACAGATATGCCCTGGCTAGATACAAGTATCGAATCTGGAATTGCGACAGTTGATAGTAATCATCTTTGTATTGATCTTGGTCCTGAAAAGACAAAATGTTAGTTGTATGTAATGTCATGATGTATGACATGCGTGATATTCTCAGAATAAATGAGATTGTATGTCCATGATGCGTATGTGCATGCTATAATGTATGAAGATGTGATGTTTATGAGCGTATTTTTGTCTTAGGAAAATAAATCCTTGACGGATGCCGGGAAGTTAACTCCTGGGCTGATGTTGAAGAGTAGAGCTCTTCGTTTCCGCTGTGGATGGTTGCAAGAATAAACCGAAAGGAGAAGATGACTCCATTGGGGAATAAACTTGTTGGAGAGATCACTCTGCGGGGAATTACTCTGTGGGGAAGAGATATTTTCCTGAGGTTTTGATGATAACTCCGCTGGGGATACCATTGTTGAGCTCTGTTGGAAGATTTGATGAACTTCGCTGGGGATAGGAAGACTTCGCCGGGGACGATCTTTCCGTGGCAATTGGCTGAGGATAACCCAGTTATATCCTGGTGGGGAAATAACCTTTGAATAAAGCCGGGGAGGCGTGTTCGTACTCTACAGGTGATAAGCTTCCAGAATCTACTGGGGATAAGCTTCCTGAAGCTACTGGGGAAATTGGTTGAACTCTCTTGGGGAAACTTTTCAGATTGGACTGGGGAATGGCTCCACTGGATGTCCGGTATTCCGCCGGGGAACAATCTTATATTAAGACTGCCGGGGATGCTTGTTAGGAATGTTTGTATGCTCCGTTGGGGAATGTTGAGATCTTCGGGGGATAATCCAACTTCCTTGAGTCTGACAGTAGGCTAACTCTGCTTGGGGAGAGCGTTGCGGACTTGCTGGAGGTATTGTGCCTTCTCTGCTTGGGGGGAGTATGGCTGAACCTTGGCTCACTCTCTGGGGAATTAAGGTATCTTGGTTACATTCTTCAGCCGAACTTACCTTGGTACCTTGGTGGACAGAGCAACTAGATCACTTAGACAACTCATTATTGCCCATGTTTCTGATGTCACATGTAATTAATCCTTTGTTTCGCATGCAAATATTTATGAGTTAGCAATTAGTGTCAAATGCATATATCAAAATTGAACATTGGACGTTCTTTACAAAACAACAGAAAAAGGAAAAAACAATTGGCAATTGGTCTGAAAAGTGAATTTGTATTGATTTTTGGATTTGCCTGTAAATAGGCGTTTTATGTACAAGAGGCCGACGTCCTAGTAAGAGAACGCCGCCGAACAAGAGAATTTATACAATTTTGTGAAAAAGGAAAACAAAACAGCTATGTGAAGAAAAAATAATCCCACTGGGTTCCAACTTTGCTATCGCCTTTATATCTTCGAGCGTCTCATCACTTGGCTGCTTAGTTGAAGATGAAGCTGATTGATCGATGCCGTCTGAACTTGATGTTGATACTGGATTCTGGATGCAAGGTGATCCAATGAGACATAGTATTACGCTTTAATCCCTAATTTTTGCCTGGACCGCCCTTTCGGGTTTTCAGTCCACCGGGATACCCATTTTTGCCCAAGCCGCCTTTTCAGGTTTTCGACTTGCCGGGTGTACAGATTTTTTTTCATTTTTCATCCCTTATTTTTGCCCGAACCCTTTTGGTTCGCCGGGAAGCCCTTATTTTTGCCTAGGTGTGTCAACCTAGCGGGTCTTTTGTCATGCGTAGTATCTTTTTACTATGTCTGCATTGGCGGGGTGAGGAAGGTCGTCACCGTCCATGGTGGTTAGAATCATGGCTCCTCCTGAGAAGACATGTTTAACCACAAATGGCCCTTCGTACGTAGGGGTCCATTTGCCCCTGGGATCACTTTGAGGAAGAATGATGCGTTTGATTACCAGGTCCCCAACTTGATACTCTTGTGGTCTGACTTTCTTGTTAAATGCCCTGATCATCCGCTTTTGATACGTTTGACCATGACAACTAGCAGTGAGTCTCTTTTCGTCTATTAGGTTTAACTGATCAAGTCGAGTTTGGATCCAGTCATCTTCGCTCAGACCTGCATCCTTCATTATCCGGAGAGAGGGTATATGGACTTCAATCGGCAAGACTGCCTCCATACCATAGACCAAGGAAAAGGGAGTTGCCCCGGTTGATGTTCTTGCTGAGGTACGGTATCCGTGAAGAGAAAACGGTAACATCTCGTGCCAATCTTTATAGGTCACTGTCATCTTCTGCACAATCTTCTTGATATTCTTATTTGCTGCTTCTACAGCCCCATTCATCTTCGGCCAATAAGGAGAAGAGTTGTGGTGCTGTATCTTGAATTACTCGCAGAGCTCAGCGATCATCTTGTTATTAAGATTGGTACCATTGTCTGTAATGATCCTTTTAGGTACACCGTATCGACAGATCAGGTTATGCCGAATGAACCGTGCCACGACGTTCTTGGTTATGGTAGCGTAGGAAGCTGCTTCAACCCACTTTGTAAAGTAATTGATCGCCACCAGGATGAAGCGATGCCCGTTGGATGCCGTAGGTTTAATCTCGCCGATCATATCAATGCCCCACATTGCAAAAGGCCAAGGTGCAGTCAAGACGTTCAGAGGAACTAGAGGAACATGCACCTTATCTGCATAAATCTGGCACTTGTGACATGTACGAGAATGTTGGTAACAGTCGGCTTCCATTGTGGACCAGAAATATCCTGGCCGAAGGATTTGTTTTGCCATGGTGTGTCCACTGGAATGCGTTCCGAAGGTACCTTCATGCAGCTCTGCCATGATCCTTTCTGCTTCAGTCTTATCCACACAACGCAGTAAGGTCGAATCATGGTTCCGCTTGTAGAGAATGCCGTTGCTGAGGAAGAACTTTGCTGCGAACCTTCTCAGAAATTTCTTGTCATTGATGGATGCGCCTTCAGGGTATTCTTGAGCTTCCAAGTACCTTTTCACTTCATGATACCAAGGTTTTTCAGTTACCTCTTCAGCTTCAAGATCACAACAATATGCAGGTTCGTCCAGTTTCCAGATAATGATCCGGGGAGCCTCATTGTCCCATTTGACTTTGAACATAGAAGACATCATAGCCAGTGCGTCCGCCAACTGATTCTCCTCTCTTGGGAAGTGTTCAAAAGTTATCTCTGTGAAATGGGGGGTCAATGTCAACACACATTCTTTATAAGGAATAAGGTTTGGGTGTTTCGTATCCCACTCGCCTTTGATCTGATTGATCACGAGAGCGGAATCTCCGAAGACACTCAGAAACTTGATCCTTAAGTCAATCGCAGCTTGAAGACCCATGATGCATGCCTCATACTCCGCCATGTTGTTGGTGCAGTTGAAACATAGCCGGGCGGTAAGTGGAGTATGAGTGCCTTTTGGGGATATGATCACAGCACCGATACTGTTACCCAAAGCGTTGGAGGCTCCGTC
The DNA here is from genome assembly GCA_948472305.1 of Vicia faba. Taxonomy (NCBI): domain Eukaryota; kingdom Viridiplantae; phylum Streptophyta; class Magnoliopsida; order Fabales; family Fabaceae; genus Vicia; species Vicia faba. The sequence goes on along the minus strand of OX451736.1, from coordinate 833,290,393 downwards.
AAAGTGCATAGACCATCGGGATCCTTCCTCAGGTCCTTCATCCGGTCCAGGTACTTCACAATCAGTCACTACCATGATACTCTCGTCAGGAAATTCAAAGTTCATAGATTGGTAGTCGTCCACTGCCTGGTGTGCCAAATGGTCTGCCAATACACTTCCCTTGATGGCTTTCTGAGTCGTGTACTGGATGTCGTATTCTGTCAAGATCATTTGCCATCTTGCTATTCTTCCAGACAGAGCAGGCTTTTCGAAGATATACTTTATTGGATCCATCTTTGATGTTAACAGAGTAGTGTGAGTCAGCATATACTGTCTCAGCCAGCGAGCAGCCCATACCAAAGCGCAACAAGTTTTCTCGAGCAGTGAGTATCGGGTCTCACAGTCGGTAAACTTTTTGCTAAGGTAATAAATGGCGTGCTCTTTTCGGCCAGACTCGTCATGCTGCCCCAACACGCACCCCATTGAGCTGTCAAGTACTGTCAGGTATAGTATTAGAGGTCTCCCTTCAACCGGTGGCATGAGAATGGGTGGTTCTTGGAGATACTCTTTAATTCTGTCGAAAGCGGCCTGACATTCATCATTCCAACGTACTACTTGATCTTTCTTCAGCAGTTTGAAGATTGGTTCACAGGTAGCAGTTAGGTGCGAGATGAATCAGGCAATGTAATTCAGACGTCCTAGAAAGCCTCTGACTTCTTCCTCTGTCTTGGGAACTGGCATCTCTTGTATGGCTTTAACCTTGGCAGGGTCCACTTGAATACCTTTGTCGCTCACGACGAAGCCTAGCAACTTTCCAGATCTTACCCCAAAGGTGCACTTGTTTGGGTTCAACCTTAGCTTGTACAACTTCAGACGGTCAAAAAACTTCTGTAAATGGTCAAGGTGTTCCTCCTCAGTTTGGGACCTTGCGATCATATCGTCGACGTATACTTCAATCTCATGGTGGATCATGTCATGAAATAAAGCAACCATGGCACGTTGGTAGGTTGCCCCAACATTTTTCAACCTAAAGGGCATGACCTTGTAGCAGAAGGTGCCCCACTGAGTAACAAAGGTAGTCTTCGCCATGTCTTCGGGAGCCATTTTGATTTGGTTATAACCTGAAAAGCCGTCCATAAAGGAGAACACCTTGTGCTGAGCAGTATTGTCAACCAAAATGTCGATGTGAGGTAGAGGGAAATCATCCTTGGGGCTCGCCCTATTCAAATCCCTGTAGTCAACACACATTCGGACCTTTCCATCTTTCTTCGGCACCGGAACCACATTGGCAACCCACTGGGGGTAGGAAGTAACTGCAAGAAAACCGGCGTCAAATTGTTTCATAACCTCAGCTTTGATCTTCTCGGACATCTCTAGACGCATACGGCGGACCTTTTGTTTAACCAGAGGGCATTCCTCCTTGGTAGGCAGGTGATGGACCACAATATCGGTATCCAACCCAGGCATGTCTTCGTAAGACCAGGCGAAGATTTCCACATAATCATGCAACATCTGAATCAACCGCTGTTTCACGCTGAGCTCTAGATTGGCACCAATCTTGACTTCTTTTCTATCTGTCTCAGTACCCAGATTTACCGTTTCCACTGGCTCTTCATGTGGCTGAATGACCCTCTCTTCCTGGAGTAACAGTCTTGCAAGCTCACCAGGCACTTCGCAATCCTCTTCACCTTCGTCTTTGGCTAAGTTGATCGGATTTTCGAAGTCATAACTGGCAGTAGCAGAGTCGTTACCAGTGAGATCCATAGTGGATTGAAACCTGTATAGGTGAGTGTGTGTAAATATAACTGTGTTTCAATATATAAAGAAAGAAAGAAAGGGAGCACAAGATTTGAAATGCGAAAAACGTCCAATGTTTTTATTCATGATATATGGAAATGACAAGTAATAAGCCCTCACAAGTGAAGCCACAGTGCCCCGGGTAAGACACCGGGCCATAAAGTTTCAATTTATTGTTCATTACAAATTTAAAAAACAAAGGAATTCATTACTGAGTAACAAAAGTAACAGGTATGTAGTCTTTTGCAGTCCAATTACTCAGTCCACCGTCGGTCGTTGGGTAGATCCAGCTATCAAACTCTGATTCCTCCGCATCGCCTTCAATAGCATTCACTCCCGGGTTGGTGATGAACACGGGAGGTCTTCCGATCCTTGCTTTGCGTACAGCCCTCTGAGCCTCTGCAGTAAAACCCAGCCCAAACTTGTCAGTCTTAGGAGTAAAATCAGGGAGCCTGGCCCAGTTTGCGCATTCACCTTTTTCAATCACAGCCCGGGCGTCCTTCAAGGAGGCCATCTTCAAAGGAGAGTCTTCTTTAATTACTGTCTCAGCTGACGCCAATGTTGGAGGCACCTCTTAAAAATGTTGAAAGGGGGTCTCAATGAACTCCCCGTCCATCTCTATATACCAGAATGAGTTTAGATGACTAACCATGTATTCTTCCTCCCCCTGCACTGTAACAATCTTCCCTCTGACAGGGTATTTGAGCTTCTGGTGTAGAGTGGAGGTCACAGCCCCAGCCTTGTGGATCCAAGGACGACCCAGCAAACAAGAATAGGATGGACGGATGTCCATCACATAGAACGTTGAGTCAAAGACTTGAGAACCAACCCGGATTGGAACGTCCACTTCACCATGTACCATCCTCTTCGACCTGTCAAAGGCTCGGACAATAATGTTACTAGGCTTCAACTCCAAACCCTCACAATCCAGCCTGTCTAAGGCCTTCTTGGGCAATACGTTTAGTGAAGAACCGGTGTCTACCAACACGTGTGCAAGAGTAGTGCCCCTGCATTCAATGGAGACATGCAGGGCATCGTTGTGGTTCTTTCCCTTGGCGGTCATATCTGCGTCAGAGAAACCCAGCCCATTGTCAGCGGTCAAGTTGGCCACACAATCAGTAAATTGATCGGCAGACGTCTCTTGTGGCACATGGGCCGTTTTTAGGAATGAAATCAGGGCCTTGGCGTGGGCCTCTGAGCACAACAACAATGATAGCATAGAGATCTTAGAGGGGGTATGCCCCAGCTGTTCAACGACGTTGAAATCACTCTTCTTGATAATCTTAAGGATTTCCTCCATCTCTTACTGTGAAGCTTCAACATTAACAGTCTTCGGTGCCTCCATCTGGGCAGGCACATCAGCAATCCCTTTGCCCCGAGTGTCGGATGACTCGGCAGCAGGGGTAGAAACTTGATCAGGGGGGGAAACAGGCGCACTTGTAGGCGTGATGATGAGAGGTCTTCGGATAACTGGTGGCACAATGTCAGGCGAGAAGAGCCTGCCACTGCGAGTAACTTTAGCGGGACCGGTGATGTTATTGATACCGATACTAGTGTTGAACTCCTGCTTCACTCCAAGTACATACACATCTGCCCCATAGTGCCATGGGACAGCCTTGTCAGATTTATAGGGGAGGGGCCCCGGAACAGTAATGATAATAGGCGCAACAGACATGATTTTGACTGGCTTCCTCGGGGGAGCCTTGGTAGAATTATTGAAGATGGTGACAACGGATACTTCTTCAGTAGGTACAAAAGGAACAACAGTCTTCTTGAACAAAATCTCTTTGCTGTCCATCAGGTTTTGGACGCCTGACTTCAGCAACAGACAACCAGCAGGTAAAACAACACACATAAGGCAACCCTTGCTACAACCCGGAAATAAACCGGCCAGCAACAGGTTCCTTTTGACAGTCAATAAAGGGGTAGCAACATCATCCACAGAAACTGCATACAGGTCTTCCTCAATAGCATTTACTCCATGCTGGGGCATAGGAGCAGTCACAATGTTGGGCCTTTCAGGCGCCTCAAACTGTATTTCCTTGGCATCGATAAGGTCCTGGACCTTATTCCTTAGGGCCCAGCAATCATTAGTAGAATGCCCCGGGCTATCAGAGTGATAAGCACAGCGGGCATTGGGATTATACTTCAGAGAGGTTGTGTTTACCACCTTCGGAGCTTCTCTGACGGTTACCAAGTTGGTCGATAGCAGCTGTGGCAAGATTTGAGACAAGGTCATACTAAGCCGAGTATATTCTCTTCTGGGCCTCTCACCCCTTGGTTGGTTAGGTTGCCGAGGAGCGGCAACAGGCTTTGCAATTACCACCGTGTTGACAGCTTGGCAGCGTTCCGGTTTGTTTTGCCTCCTGGGGCCATACACAGCACTGGCTTCCTTTTTGAAAGGCTTCTTCTCAAAACTTGAGGACGCACCTTTCTGTATCTTCCCTGATTTCATCCCAGCTTCTATCCTCTCACCAGTCAGAATGAGATCTGTGAACCCTGCAAACGAATTGCCAATGAGATGATTGAAGAATGGCCCGGATAGGGTCCCCAAGAACATGTCTACGAGTTCACGGTCGGTTAACGGTGGCTGCACCCTGCCAGCCAGGTCCCTCCACTTCTGTGCATACTCTTTAAAACCTTCTCCCGATCCTAGCGACATACCCTGGAGTTGGGTACGTGTAGGAGCGAGATCGGCATTGTACTGATACTGCTTATAAAAAGTAGTAGCCAATTCCTCCCAGTTACGAACCTTGGTTCCATCCAGCTGATAGAACCATTCGAGATGAGTCCTTGAAAGACTCTCCTGGAAGAAATGGATCCATAAGTTCTTGTCCACAGTATATGGCTGGATCTTCCGCACATAAGATCTGAGATGTAGCTTAGGGCAGGACGCCCCGTCATACTTTGCGAAAGATGGTGCTTTGAACTTGTGTGGGATCACCACACCAGAAGATAGACCCAGGTCTCTGAAATCCAACCCAGGCACTTGTTGAATTTCAATGGCATTCAGACGATCCTCCAACTGCTTGTACTTGTCTTCAACGGGAGGGTACTGCTCCTGATTGAAATCAGTCTCGTTGTCAGAGACCACAGGACTAGGAACCCCTCCCCCTTGGGGACTGCCTTTACCTACAGAAGAACCAGCTTGATCAACCTCATTTTGCAGTGTGTTGCCAAACCTCCGGCCAATGTTGAATAGTACAGTTCTCTTCTTCTTCTTCTTCTTCTTCTTCTTGACCAGCAGAGCCTTCAATTCCTCTTGACCTTGGGCTAAACTCATGATCAACTCTTGGAACTGGGCGTTTTGAGCCTGGAGGGCCTTGATGGATTGCTCAGTAGATGATTCAGGATTCATGATGGCGAGCTGAAATAAACAGCGAAGAAGATTAAACCACCTGTAAAAAAAGAGTACCTGCTATGCACATGTTGCATGATATGCTGTTTATGCAATGCATTCAAGGGTTCGAAAGTTCAAATTTGTTGTAGACAAAAAGGAACACACGTTATTATTAAGAAATAATTGTTCAGTACATCAAAGTCTCACGGGCAAAAATTACAAAGTAAACTAATCCCAAAAGACACTGCGCATCCTCTTTGGAGCTATGTAAGTGTTGAGAGTCTTTTCCTCGTGTAGTAGGCGGGTGAGCTCCAAGACCTTCTTCTCACTAGCATGTAGACTGGTTTCAAGAGAATTCTGTTCTTCCTTAAGCTGGATCCAGCTCTTCTGCATTTCTTCCCAGGATGTAGGCATGTCAGGATGTTGAATGGTGTAGGGCACCTCTCCTTCCAAAACTGGCTCTTTGATCATAGGGAGAACATGAGGATATGGAATCACTAACTTCTGGGATCGGGCTCGCACCCACTTGAGATAAGGCTCTAACGGGATGGAGTTCCTGTGCCCCAGTGTCTTGCTGTCTACCTTGTTGGGCATCCTCCAAGCTCTGATGAATCTCTGGCGAAGTCCTTGTGCATCGTTGTCGAAGTCAAAAACTATGTCAGGAATTAACATGTCATGAGGGCCATCCCTCCGAGCATATCCAAACTGTCTCAAAGCCAAGCATGGGTTGTAGGTAATACCTCCTCTGATTCCAAGTAAAGGAACATTAGGAAACTCCCCGCAACGATCAATGATAGTGACATCTTCTCTAGACCGAGAACACCAATGTATATCTGCATGTGTAAGAGTCATCAATCGTTGTGACCATCTCAAACCCCGCTCGTTCTTCAAAACTGATTGTGGAAGGTGCGAAATAAACCACCTTCCCAGAAGAGGAGTGTAGCACATAAGAACACCTCTTTTTCTCATGGTTCGAGTGTAACATGAGTGAAGGATGTCCCCAAGCAACGTAGGTATAGGATTCCTGGACATGAAGATCTTGACAGCATTGATATCTACAAGCTGATCGGGATTCGGGAACAACACCAACCCATAGACAAGGAGAGCCACAACTTCTTCAAAGGCTTGTAGGTCAAGGGAATTCCAACATTCTTGGGCCTTCTCAAACATGAACTTTGCTAAGAATCCTTTAATACCACTTCTAACTTCCCAATGTCCCTTGATGTCAGATGGTTGTAGGCATAATGCTTTAGCAATCTCTTCAAGTTTGGGTTCCCTTTCTGTACCGTTGTAGGGTAGTTGACTAAGGATAGGGATCTTCAGAAGCTGGGAGAACTCTTCCAATATGGGCACCAGTTGATAATCCAGGAAAGTAAAACAGTGGTGCAGAGGGTCAAAGAACTGGAAGAGGACCTTTATCATATCTTCCTCAATGTTGGTGTTGACCAAACTGATGAGTCTTCCATGTTTTTCACTGAATGAAGAGCTCTCGGGAATCCTGGATGTAAGTTCCTTAAGCTGAGGAGGGACCCTTATGAGGTTGATCTGAGTTGTCTTTCTGCGGATAGTTTCCATGTCCTACAAAACAAGAACAAAGATGAAGATTCGAACCCCTGAAGTGGTTAGTGGATGCATATGATGTTGTATGATGTTATGATATTATGATAAAAACACACCACAAGTATCCACAAAAAGCAAACATGGTAAGGCACACAAGTCACACAAGACAGCCCTTAGAGTTTAGGCCAGCATGGGGTCTAGGTATTACCCTCTTGAAGTTGGTGGGCTCAAAACCTATCCTATCAGAAGTAACCGGGTTCTAAGGATCTCAATATCATTGGATTGTTTTCTGTGTTCATTGTTTCGATTTAGCCACTGAACTGGCGATCAAAATATTCCAAGAAAACAACCCTCAATGAGTGTAGTATCGAGTATCAACCAACTTTGGACTGCACCAAAGTCAGTTATCTCACTACCCTAAAGAGGCCAGGATGGTCAAGTAAGGTTCCTAAGGTCAGTTGATGCTTCACGACACCACGCGGCGGCCCTGTACTCTCCTTGACTTGACTCAAGGGTTACGGGTACTCACCAAAGTGCCACATCAACGTAGCAGACTGCTTCAACCGTGTCGGTATACCCCACACAGTTCCCTCACAGTCTTGTTGCTACTTTCTAAGAAGGTATCCCCCAGATCCGGGTTTAGGATCTATGAAACTCCCAAAACAGGCCCAATAATATTAAAGCACATAAATCAGGAAATTGAAAACATAAGTATGATCTATCCTAAGGTACACCTCCCTTTTTAATTCCCCAGCAGAGTCGCCAGTTCTGTGATCGGTGGAAATAGAACTGACTGTTTAAAGCTGGTCTCGTGAAATGTCGCGGAAGCAAGAGTCGCCACCGTCTTTTATTTTCTCCAACATGGATAGGACAAAAGCACAGCAAAATTCCTTATGAGAACGTTTCTCGGTTCGGGAGGTAGATTTATAGAAAGGGAAGGTGTTAGCACCCTTTATATCCATGGTTATCCATGGGCTCTTAGATACTTGCTCTTATGTTTTCAAAATGATGTTTGCTTTTCAAAATGTGAGTGGGTTTGAAAAAAGTTTCATTGAAAGATTTCTGAATAACTCTTGTATCGGTCCTCAAGAGTTTTTGAAAAATTTGTTTTGAAAGCTTTTGAAAGTGTAGTGTAGTGTGAAAATATTTTTGTTTTTTTGTTTTTTTTGAAGAGAGCAAGTATCCATGAGTCATCTACCTACCCTAAGGAATTAAGCTGTGTAGAAGTCCCTAAGGTAGTGCCATCCCACCATTGAGAGGTAGGTAGCACCACCGTTGAAGGTGTTCGGGTCAATTCGATTGTAGGGACAGTGTGGTCACCGAAGCAATAGTAGGACACCTTAGAAGTTACCCTTATGTCCTAGATCCTTTTTAATCCGAGGCAACCGTTTCGAGGCAACTGTTTCGAGGCAACTGGATCATGGACATAAGAGCGACCGCTAAAACGTCCTATACTTGACGACCACGTTTCGAAGGCAACGAGTGAGGCGTACCCTAGAAGTGGTGTGTGTATTGTGTGTTGTTTTCAGGTTAATATTTATCTTTGATCAGGGCATTGTGAGCTACGCATTGTTTTTAATTACCATACATTCTTTCATGCAATTTAGAATTTAAGAGTGCGGAAAATTAAAAGACGGAAACATAAAAGCTACGCTATTACAAGGCGTGGGTCTATACATCGCCAAAATACAAAGACCTGTTTTTGATAAAGATGCGGGAAGTAAAAGAAAAGCGATAAACCTAATTACTATTACATCCTTGAATAATTACATAATGATCAATGAGAAAATAATGCGCGAAAAGAATTAAAATCAGGACGTCCGAGGGTTTTGACCCTTTGCTTGAAATTAAATTAAATTAAAATCTAATTAATTATTAAATTAAAGGAAAGAAAGTGTGTTTTTATGTTTTTTTGTATTTAATGAAATAAAGAAAATAAAATCAAGAGAAAACCCTAATTCTAAGTTTATTTTAATTATTAATGAAAATATTAAAGTTAACCTAATTTAAGCTAATTAATTAATTTACATATTTATGTATAAAAATAATAATAATAATAAATAATGATGGGAATAATTAATTAAGAAAAGATAAAAGATGTTAAAAACCTAATTCTATGTATTTTTTATTTATTAAGAAAAGAGATTAAAATATAAACCTAAATTAAACTAAAGTTAATTGTTAGTTATTTATTTACAACGTATTCAAATGGTGAAATTAAATATTAATTAAAAAAACATTTTTTGAGTTTCTGATTTTTTATGGAAAATTAAATTTAGTGAACTAATAATAATTACATAAAAAACAATTGAAAGAAATTAAAAGAAAGAAAAGAAAATTGCAAACCAAGGGGGGTGTCTGGCCCATATGGAGGTGTGATTTGAGGAATTCAGGCCCATGAATACAAGGCCACCTTTGACTTTTCTGGTTGTGTGCGTGCTGTTGACTGGAGTGCACCATGGAATTCATCTGTAACCATTAGATTGATCATCATGAGGGCGTGGCAAGCTTAGGCGTGAGGATGCAAGGTGGAGCGTTGAAGGAGTGCTGCATGTGAAAGCATTAAGAAAAATATGAAGAATATATGGGGGGACCTGGGAATCGAACCCAGGTCCCTATACCTGCCAGCCACGTCCTCCACCAACTGAGCTAGGCAACGCGTTTGTACATATAATGGACAGTAAATATAATATATGAAAAAGCCAGTTATGCTGAAACATTTAAAAAAAAACGCGCTAACATTTGAATATTCCAGTAGCATGACGCCACACGTGCTTCTTCTTCGTTTATACCTGCAACATGAACAAGATAGCGGGGGTTTTAAACCCCCACTAAGTGAAAGTGTGAAAAATAGCGATTACGCCCACAGATAATATAAATTGAGCGCGAGGTTGCCATTCAACTCGTATTGAGCTCCTGAATTCAACTGCATAGGTCTCAGGGCTTGATTTTTCCTCTACAAGAAAGCCCTATTTTGAAGGTTCGAAAACCCTAAAATCCATTCATGGTGGATTATGATCCTGAGAGTTTTAGTGCAATTAAACTATACCAAAAGTTTCAGGAAGGTGTCAGCAATACAAATCAACAAATAAAACAAGTCAATGATGCATGGAAATTAGGTTTCGATTATGAACATATTTAATCAAACCGTGACATCGTTTTACCGTTTCTCTGGGTATGAGAGCCTGTTCTTGATTGCAATGTCTTCCTGGCAATGTCAGCAACGTATTGGAAAAGATTTTAGGCCTTGAATTATACTGCAAGTATGATTTCAGTTTTCAAGTTTCTCTCCAAAATTTGCAAATTGGTTATGTCGTTTGAGCAGCTTTCACCCGTATGTCTGAGTAGGGTTAGCTTATGCATATGTATGTGATGTGAATTAGGTCAAGAATGAGCCCAAAAGTCCATGAATTTATGACTTGAATATTTGATTGCCTAATCATATCTTTTCCAATCTTTTCTTTCATGAAACCTTGCCAATCATGGATTTCTTTGCCTTGTTGATTGAGAAACGAGTTGCCAGCTTGCCCTAGTCACATTTGCTGCACAAAAAGATCTAAAAAAGCATATCTTTGAATTTTCTTATAATTAAAACCAATTAAATGAATTAATATAAATACAAATCCAATTAATTAATTAAAAATAAGAAAATAAATTATTTTAAGTTCAATGGGTCGTTCATAGGCCTTGGGTGATGATTCAAGAAAGAATTTGAGGCCCATTAGCAAATTTGAAGTGTTTTAGGCAAAGTTGACTTTTGAAAGTTCCCAAAAATTTTCCAACTTCGCCAATGCATATCTTGCTCAATTTTGAAGCTATGAACATGTTCTTGGACATTTTGGAAAGGTCTTGAAGTCCTCTAACCAATGCCTTTGGTCCCATGTCATTTTGATTTACCAATCTCAAGTTATGGTCTTTGACTTAAAGTGCATTTTTGTTGACTTTTGAAAATGACCTATAATGTTGAAATTGATAACTTTTTGTGAGAGCATTTATTGGACTTGGAGTGTGAATATGAGTTGTAGGAAATGTCATCCCCTTCAAAATGAGCATTGGATGGGATTTTTCTGATGAACCATGAAGAAGTTATGCCTTGGTCAATTTGCAGTTGACTTTTCAGCTGTCCAAAAATAGAAACTTTTGCATCTTGAGACTTTTTGAGCCATGCTTGTGGAATCATGATCAAGACTTGATCAAATGATGATTGTCGCTTCAAAATAAGATGTTGACCAAAATTTTTGACTTTTGACTGTCAAATGACCATTTTTCCCCTGCAGTTGACTGTGGAGCAATTAGGGTTTTTGACTATGCAATTTGATGCTGTGAGTATTGAAACTTGACATATGGATGCTTGAAAATGTATATAGGCATATGGGACTTGATTGGACCCTTGGAAACCTCAATTTATTTGCAAGAACCAAAGCCCTAATTTTGACTGTGTTAGGAGGCAATTGGACTGTGCAACCCTTGAGATATTTTGAACCATTTGGAGATTGATCTTGCCAAATTTTGAAAAATATGGGAGGGCAAATTTTGGGGTAAAACAGCCGGATATAGTCGATTTTCCCGAATAATTATGCAGGGCATCATAGTATATTTTGGTTGATACGATATATTGTATACTTTGTTGTACTTTGAGAATTTGCAAGTGGTGATGAATTTTGTTGAGATTCCTCTAATTATTAGAAGATATTAAGTTGTATGCTTATGGATAATGTCGAATTGTGTTGAGTTATTGTTGAATTATTGTCATTGCTGTTACTACATTCATATTGTTATCACATGCATAACATATGAAGTTGGGAGTTCATGCTCGATAAGTTGGCCTAGATTGACAAATATAAAGTTGAAGGTTGATGCCTTGTTGGTGCCTCTATTAATTGGAAGATTATTAAGTTGGGAGTTTTGCTTCGTTGGTACCACGTGCATGTGCATAAAATCAAGTTGCATTTCATGTTGCATCCTGAGTTGTTTGTGGGTGAATTGATTATGTTAAATATTGTTAAAGAGTTGTGAAGTTGTGGTTTCATATGAACTGATTCTAATATATTATTTATCATGCGTTATATCATATTTTTTGATATCTCACCCCTTCCGTTTGAATGTTACCCCTATGTTGGTAACGTGTAGGTAACCTAGAGTGAAGGCTGTTGACCTTCAGTAGTTCGAGTCGATGTCGTCGCTCTGATACGTAGCACTCGGGGGGATGAACACTTGTTGCTTTATTTTTGTGATTAATTCCATTACTGAATTTTAAATTGATTTACTAAGTACTTTGTTGTTTTTAAAGTTGATTCAGTTGGACAAATATGTTATGTCGTTTGAATTGAAAATTGTGATTCCGCTGCTTAATTATAAAAGTTGTTTTATTATAAAGACTAGATTATGTGGCTAACGGTTCATCCGAGTTTAAGTGTCATGTATCTGTTTTATATGCGATTAACTGAAGGTGTTTTTAAGTAGTAAGTGTAGCATCCTATTTGTATGTTGAAATTTTGTAACTCATTATTCGCCGGGTAGAAATGGGGTGTTACATTAGTGATATCAGAGCACGTTGGTCCATCCGACCAAGTTGTCGAGTCGTAGTTTTGTCTAATAATCGAGTATTGTTAACTTGAGTTCTAACTGTTGTTTATGTTGTAGTGATAAGTTGAGATGTCTTGAAGGAATGACGCTGCACTAGCTTTTACTTTGGAAGCAATGGCGCATGCTATGGAGAATCAACCGAACATTGACGGGAATGATGGATCTCGTAGCTTGGCGACCTTCCTGAGGGAGAATCCGCCTACCTTCAAGGGTAAGTATGATCCTGACGGAGCATTAGATTGGTTGAAAGAGATTGAGAGAATCTTCTGTGTGATGGAATGCCCTCCAGCGTTGAAGGTTTGATATAGTACCCATATGCTAGTAGTCGAGGATGATGACTGGTGGCTAGAGACTTATCAGAAATTGGAGGCCGCGGCTTGTGTTCTGTAGGGAATTTTTGAGGAAGTATTTCCCTGAAGACGTTCGTGGTAAGAAGGAAATTGAGTTTCTTGAGCTGAAGCAAGGGAGTATGTCTGTTACTGAATATTCTACAAAGTTTGTTGAGTTGGCTAAGTTTTACCCGCACTACAGTGAGGAAAATGCCGAGTTTTCAAAGTGCATCAAGTTTGGGAACGAGTTGCGCCTAGAGATCAAGAAGGCAGTTGGATACCAAAAGATTCGTGTCTTTTCCAATTTGATTGATAGTTGCAGGATCTATGAAGAAGATAATAATGCTCACTATAAGATTATCAATGAGAAGAGGGGTAAGAATCAACAGAATCGTGGCACGCCTTACGATGCCCTAGCTGGTAAAGGTAAACAGAAAGTTGTCCAGGGTCAAAGAACTAGTGGGGGGACATGCTCCTGTTGGTATGGTTTGTTTCTAATATGGGAAACTTGGTCATAAGAGTAATGTATGTACTGCTGAGGTAAAGATGTGTTTCCATTGTGGTAATACTGGACATGTTTTATCTGAGTGCAAGCATAAAGAGATGGTTTGTTTCAATTATGGTGAAGAAGGACACATTGGTAGTCAGTGTCAGAAACCAAAGAAGGTTAAAACAAGTGGAAAAGTGTTCGCTTTGTCTGAGAATCAGACGGATAATGAGGACAAACTCATCAGAGATACATGTTTCATTAATACTACTCCTTTAATTACTATTATTGATATCGGTGCTACTCATTACTTTATTGCTACTGACTGTGTTAAAAGATTGAGTCTTATGTAGTCTTCTTTGAATGGAGAGATGGTCGTCGATACTCCAGCCAAGGGATCGATGACTACTTCTTTTGTGTGTTTAAAGTTCCCTTTGTCGATCTTCGATAGAGACTTTGTTGTTGATTTAGTTTGTTTGCCTTTAAGTGGGTTAGATGTGGTCTTAGGTATGAATTGGTTAGAGCATAACTATGTTCATCTTAACTGTTATAACAAGTCTATGAGGTTTTCTACTCCTGAAGAAGAGGAAGATGGTCTGTTGTCTGCTAAACGGTTGTGGCAGTTGATGCAAGATGAGGCTCCGATGTTCTCATTGATGACGTTGCTATCTGTCGAGAATCAAGCTATAATTGAGGAATTGCAAGTGGTGTGTGAGTTTCCTGAAGTTTTCCCTGATGAAATTCCTGATGCACCGCCAGAGAGAGAAGTTGAATTTGCTATTGATCTTGTACTTGGTACCAGACCTGTTTCTATGGCACCATACATGATATCTGCATCTGAATTGTCAGAATTAAAGAAGCAATTGGAAGAGTTACTTGAAAATAAATTCGTAAGACCAAGTGTATCACCGTAGGGAGCTCCAGTGTTGCTAGTAAAGAAGAAAGATGGAAGTATGAGACTTTGTGTTGATTATAGACAATTGAATAAAGTGACGATTAAGAATAAGTATCCGCTTCCGAGAATAGACGACTTGATGGATCAACTGGTGGGTGCTCAAGTGTTTAGTAAGATTGATTTAAGATCGGGTTATCATCAGATTAAAGTGAAGGATGAAGATATCCAGAAGACGGATTTTAGAAAGCGTTATGGACATTATGAGTATTCGGTGATGCCTTTCGGTGTTACTAATGCACCGGGAGTATTCGTGGAGTACATGAATCATATCTTTCTTACTTATTTGGATCAGTTTGTAGTGGTGTTCATTGATGACATTTTGATTTACTCTAAATCAGAAGGAGAGCATGCAAAACACTTAAGAATAGTATTGCAAGTTTTGAAAGAGAAGAAGTTGTATGCAAAGCTGTCTAAGTGTGAATTTTGGTTAAAGGAGATTAGTTTTCTTGGCCATGTTATCTCAGGTAGTGGCATTATTGTAGATCCATATAAAGTAGATGTTGTGTTGCAATGGGAAACTCCAAAGTCGGCTACCGAGATTAGAAGCTTTTTGGGATTATCTAGTTATTATAGAAGGTTTATCGAAGGTTTTTCTAAGTTGGCACTTCCGTTAACTAAGTTGACTTATAAAGGTAGAGCTTTTGTATGGGACGTTTAATGTGAAGAAAGTTTTACGGAATTAAAGAAGAAATTGACGTCGGATCTAATTTTGACATTACCTAATCCAGGAGAACCTTTTGTGGTATATTGTGATGCTTCCAAGATGGGTCTAGGAGGTGTGCTTATGCATAATGAAAAGGTAGTTGCTTATGCATCAAGGCAGTTGAGGACTCATGAAAAGAACTATCCTACACATGATTTAGAGCTTGTTGCAGTTGTTTTTATGCTGAAGATTTGAAGACACTACCTATATGGTTCTAGATTTGAAGTATTTAGTGACCATAAGAGTGTAAAATATCTATTTGATCAGAAATAATTGAAAATGAGACAACGGAGATGGTTGGAGTTGTTAAAGGATTATGATTTCAGTTTGAATTATCATCCAGGTAAAGCTAATGTCGTGGTTGATGCTTTAAGTCGAAAGACTTTACATATGTCGACAATGATGGTTAAAGAGTTAGAATTAATTAAACAGTTTAGAGACATGAGCTTAGTTTGCGAAGTGACACCGCATAGTGTTATGTTGGGAATATTGAAAATTAACAATGAATTTCTGGACGGTATGAAAGAAGCTTAGAAGTTAGATATGAAATTGGTAGACTTGATGGTTGGGATCGATGAGTCAGAGAATAAAGATTTTAAGTTAGATGTGCAAGGTGTGTTGAGATTCCGTAATCGAATTTGTATTCCTGATGATGTAGAGATGAAAAAGTGATTCTCGAGGAAAGTCATAGAAACAAGTTGAGAATTCATCCGAGAGTTACAAAAATGTATCAAGATTTGAAGAATTTGTTTTGGTGGCCTGGAATGAAGAGTGATGTGGCTCTATTTGTGTATGCATGTTTAACTTGTTAGAAGTCGAAAGTTGAACATCAGAAGCCTGCAGGGTTGATGCAACCGTTAGAAGTTCCAGAATGGAAATGGGATAACATTTCGATAGACTTTGTGACGGGGTTACCTAATACTTCAAGAGGGAATGATACAATTTGGGTCATTGTTGATAGTCTTATGAAGTTGGCTCATTTTATTCCTATTAACATCGGTTTTCCAGTATCAAAGTTGGAGGAGATTTACACTAGTGTAATTGTAAAGCTGCATGGTGTTCCTTTGTGTATTGTTTTGGATAGAGATCCGAGGTTTACTTCAAATTTTTGGAAGAGTTTGCAAGAGGCGTTAGGTTCTAAGTTGAGTTTAAGTTCAGCGTATCACCCTCAGGCGAATGGTCAGGCGGAGAGGACTATTCAGTCGTTGGAAGATTTATTGAGAGCATGTATTCTTGAGCAGGGAGGTTCGTGGGATACTTATCTTTCGTTAATAGAGTTCACTTATAATAATAATTACCATTCTAGTATTATAATGGCACCTTTTTAAGCATTGTATTGTCGAAGATGTAGAACTCCTTTATGTTGGCATGAATCTGGGGAAAGCGTAGTACTTCGACCTGAACTTGTTCGAGAAACTACCGAGAAGTTGAAGTTAATTCAAGAAAAGATGAAAGCTTCCCAAAGTAGACAGAAGAGTTATCATGACAAGCGAAGGAATGATTTAGAATTTCAAACAGGTTACCGTGTGTTTCTGAGAGTCACGCCTGTGACCGATGTTGGGCGAGCATTGAAGTCTAAGAAGCTCACTCCTCATTTTGTTGGTCCGTATTAGATTTTAGACAGAGTTGGAAATGTTGCTTATAGAGTGGCTTTACTGCCTAACCTTTCAAATTTGCATGATGTGTTTCATGTGTCACAACTCTAGAAGTATATTTCAGATCCATCTCATCTGATTCTTATGGATGATGTGTAAGTACGTGATAATCTTACTATGGAGATGATGCCTGTACTAATCACAGATCGTGAAATGAAGACTCTAAGAGGTAAGGAGATTACTTTGGTGAAATTAGTCTGGTTAGGAGCTACCGGAGAAAGAATGACGTAGGAGTTGGAAAGCAAGATGCGGGACTCCTATCTTGAGTTGTTCGAACAAGATAAATTTTTGAGGACGAAAAAATTCTAAGTGGGGGAGAGTTGTAATGCCCGTTAATTTAATTAATCATTTAACTAAATTATTTTATAATTATTTGTTAAATTGTGTGAGACGTTTCTATATGTTGCTAAGTTTTTATTTAGTTAATTAATTAGTTGGTTAATAATAATAGTAATAATACTAGAATTAGTAGAATAATAGAATAATTGTGAGTGGCCTATTTTAATGGTTAGAAGTAGAGATATAAGGGGTGTGTTGTTAAGCCTACTAAAAATAACAATATTGAGAAGTCTTATTTAAATAAAGAATAGGGTTATTGAGAAGTAGTTGGAAAAATTGGTCATGAGAAGTTACAGAGAAGAGGAATAAGGAGAAGAAATAAAGCAAGGTTCCGACCGGGGAGTTTTAGAGTGACCTTCAATCTGAGGTAAGGGTGGGGTTCTGACTCTATAATGAGGCGTATGATGAATATTATGTAAGGATTTAGCCGTGGGTATAACTATTGTGCGTTGATTTTCTGGGCATGTTCTTAAAAGTTGCTTGTTTTCATGTTGTGGTCGTTTAGGAAATTTCTGCATAACTGTCATGTACAATTGATGAATCTGTTAGTAGAAGATAAAGTTGCCTTGTTGCCATGTTATTCCATGCTATTGGTAGAAAAATTAATGGTCAAAGAGAATACTGTAATGCTAGATTAACGTTCATCAAAGACTGGATGAATTCTGTGCAAAAATGTGAAGACGCGCTATGACGAGGAGTACAACTATTTGCATCAAGCGGCATAAGGCTACAAGGTGTGATGAGGAGGACACGTGCTAGGTGTCGAGCGGCACAAGTATGAAAGGTGCACTGAGGAAAATAGGTACTTGTGTCGAGTGACACAAGGCTGCACGATGTGCCGAGAAGTATGGTGTGTGTCCGTCGGTACAGAGGCATGAGGGGAAGGTGCCGAGCGGCATGGCCACTGTGTTGAGGGGCACACGTCGTTATTAATTTCTCTTATGTTATTCCTGTGCACGTTGGAGGGCACATATTCCTTTCTCATCCTTTAACGCTCATGTGCATGCTAATTAGTTATTTAATTTAGTTTAATATCCTTAGTATAAAATTTAGAATTCTTAAGGTATTCTAGCCCTAAATGATTAATGAATTATAGAAAAATAAGTTAGTAGCAAGAGAGATAATATAATAATTGACTAGAAGTAAACAGTATGAAATTAGAGATAGTAGTACAGAACTGAAAACATTAGTAATTTAGCAGAAAACTACTTAGTCGGATATAGTCGATTTGCCCAAATAATTACGGAAGATGTCATAGTATATTTTGGTTGATACGGTGTATTGTATACTTTGTTGTAATTTGATAATTTGCAGGTGATGATGAATTTTTTTGAGACGCCTCTAATTATTGGCAGATATTAAGTTGTAGGCTTATGGCCAATGTTGACTTGTGTTGAGTTGTTGTTGAATTATTGTCGCTGTTGTTACTACATTCATAGTGTTATCATATACATAACATATTAAGGTGGGAGCTCATGCTCGGTAAGTTGTCCTAGATTGGAAAATATAAACTTGAAGGCTTATGCCTTGTTGATGCCTCTATTAATTGGCAGATTATTAAGTTGGGAGTTTTTCTCCGTTGGTACCACATACACGTGCATAAAAACAAGTCGCATTTCATGTTGTATCCTGAGTTGTGTGTGGGTGAATTGATTATGTTAAATATTGTTAAAGAGCTGCGAAGTGGTGATTTTATATGAACTGATTCTAATATATTATTTATCATGCGTTCTATTATATTGTTTGATATCTCACCCCTTCTGTTTGAATGTTACTCCTATGTTGGTAACATGCAGGTAACCCATAGTGAAGGTTGTTAATCTTCAGTATTTCGAGTCGGTGTCGTTGCTCTGATACATAGTACTCGAGGGGATAAATGCTTGTTGCTTTATTTTTGTGATTACTTCTGTTGCCGAATCATAAATTTATTTACTAAGTACTTTGTTGTTTTTAAAGTTGATTCAGTTGGACAAAGATGTTATGTCATTTGAATTGAAAACTGTGATTCCGCTTCTTAATTATAAAAGTTATTTTATTATAAAAACTAGATTATGTGGTTAACAGTTCATTCGAGTTTAAGTGTTATGTATCGATTTTATATGCGATTAAGTGAAGGTGTTTTTAAGTAGTAAGTGTAACATCCTATTTGTATGTCAAAATTTTATAACTCTGGTTTTTATTATTCGCAGGGTAGAAATGGGGTGTTACACCTTGCAGCAAGTTCACGCCATTTCTGGGCATATTCCTTAAGTCTTATTATGTCCCTGAGTCAAATTGTATAGTTGAGCCCTGTTCGGTTCCATGTTGATATTGTATTGATAATGTTTCATAAATACTTAAACCAGATCTCTCCAACTTCTGATATAAGTCCTCCCGAGCTGCATGTACCATTCCAACAATGCCTCAGACATGCTATCTTGGAAGAAATGGATTAGCAACCCTTCATCTTCAGAACGCACCAACATCTTACGGTAGTAAGCTTTAATATGGGTCTTCGGGCATGTAGTACCAGTATACTTGTGAAAAATGGGGACCTTGAACTATTGTGGAACCCTCACCCTTGGCACCAACCCCATATTTGTAATGTCCATTCCTGACATTCTTTGCCCTTCAACAACCTTAAATCTCTCCTCTAGCACATGATACTTCTGATCTTCAGCAGGAAAACTTGCTTCGCAATGATGTATAGAATACGTGTCCTCATTATGATCCAATTCTAGATCATGTAACCGAGGATTTCTTCTGACACGTGGATGTCCCAACATCTCGCCAGCAATGAAGTGTGTCTTGGGTGGTGGTAGAAAATGACCATAATTGACATGTAGACTCTGATTACGAGCGTAACCATTAACATTCAATCCACTAACGTTCAGAGCGACCGTAGTACATGGCTATCCCACAGAGATGTCTTCAAACTTATTCTCAAGATGCTCTTCTTCCTTACGAGGCCTCTCAACAAGATCCCTCAAATCATGTTGGCCACGGTTCATGTTGGTAATTACTTCCATAAGTTGAGCCATTTGTGTCTCCATCTGACCTTCATTGCTTCCAAATCAGCTTGTACTTGCTCCATTTGTTGACGTTGATTACTCCCCATGGGATAACGGTGAAACGTTGCAATTGCAGTCTCTGCTAAATAAAAGCATAATCAAGATAAGAAGAACAACCAAAAAAACTGCTATGCATGAGATATATGGATGCATGGGTGCATGTAATGCATGCAATGGCATGTTTAAATATTTCCAGGGTCCTAGAGCTTTGATTCAAGTTTTTTAGGCAAGAGAAAGAGACAAGGTAGTGAACACCAATAAACCAAAATCTCAATAAACTTGAACAAGAAGAAGTACACGTAGTTCAAACATCAATACCAAAAGTATTCCAATAACAAATGGGAGATCCCATCAACAGGCCTGTTGGTGATCTTTGGAAAAAGAAAAAACAACACTTAAACATCCAACTCCGGATAACTCAAAAATCGTTGTCCCTCTAATTGAATTTTGAGTTTTGAAATCTCCTATATAGCTTGTTCTAGTTGAATGTTACTTCCCTTGAGTCGAGTCTCTACTGAAAGCCTTTGGGTATTCTCTCCTTCAAACTTGGCACCTTTGGCTAGAAGCTTCTTCTTCAACTCTTCAACATTGGCCTTGTACCTCTTCTCCATTTTAGCTTTCGATGCTTTGAGGATCTCATAATATCGGAACTTTTGTTTGAACTTATTTTCAACCTCAGAAACAACTTTATGGTGATCTTCAATAGAAACATAATTGTATTTAGCCCTTGATCTCTTCTTTACAACCCCTGACGTCTCTCCCTTGAACCTTTTGAGCTTGTGGGGTAGTTGGCTTCTCTCTTGGGTAGCCACAAGAAACTTTACCACCATAATCTCATGTTCCACAAGAAGTCGTTAATTGCGAGGTTGCACTTTCTCATAGTCTCCTTTTAGCACTAAATCAGGTTGATTAAGCTCTTGAGGTTACAAAGTCTTTTCTATGATGAAAGGCCAACGATGATCTTTGTTTCTTTCTTTAATCAACTGAATATAAGTCGCATAAGCTGTGGGTTCTTCCTTACCAAAGTATTTCCCTTCTTCGAAGTGAATGTTTTTCCAAGCTTTGATAGCTATATCCATCCATCCAGTGCCCTCAGGCACATCATAGAACAAAGTTTCTTGCACATCTTCTTCTTCAGGTGGTCCTCTCAAAGCATATCCCAGCTGTCTTCGAGAAATAGTTGGGTTATAGTTAATACCACCCCTTATGCCCATGAGAGGTACATTAGGGAATTATCCACAATGGAAGATTACTTCTCAGCTCTCTGTCTTGGAAAAAATATGCTTATACCAGTCAATATCTTTGGAGGTGAGCCCGATCAGCCTTCAGACCCACTTCAGATTATTATGAGTATCAACAAAAGCACCACGAAAAGGAAGATGACCTCTAAACCAAAAATACAACCATGAGGCACAACAATAAACAACTCCACACTTCCCCTTGTAGCTTCTTGAGTGTATGGAATGATAGACATCTCCTAGGATAGTTGGCACAAGATTCTTCTACGTGAATATAGCAACGACATTCTCATCAACAAACTTGATTTCATTAGGAAACAAAACCATCCCATAAATGCAATAAGTTAATATAGCATTGAAACCCACCCAATCTTTTTTATCATCTTTGGCATTAGCTTCCTTCAACAGAAAACTCAAGTGATAACCATGTATAATTCCTTTTTTCTTAAAGTTGGCCTTTATAACAAATTCCCCTAAATAAAGGGTGACAGCGGTCTGAGTAGCATCAAGTTTCTTCATGGAAGTATTGAAAGTTACTTGGTGCAATATAGGAATATCCAAGATGGTGGAATAATCTTCCAAAGTAGATGCTAATAGATAGTCAGGGAACATGAAGCATCACAGGGTACAATCAAAAAACTGTAGTAGAGATTGAAGGGCATCCTTCTAGTACTTACTAAGAGGCGAATCTAGATACATCACAATCCTTCCATAATCTTTTCAAAAAGTTTCAACATTCTCATGAGGAGACCTCCCGGCTAATAGGAGAAGGTCATCAAGAAATTGTGCAGGGAACTTGTAGACGATATGATGTATATGGTTGTCTTTGTTCTATGTGCCTATCTTCAAAGGCGGCCTAACAACAAGACTCAAAGACTAGAAAACCTAGAAATAAGAAAACATGTATGTCAAAATGAGATTAATAAAATGTTTCATGAATGCAATGGGAGCAAGGCTTCCATAAACTGAACAACTGTTGTGCTGATAAAAGAACCACGACCATATGTAATAGGATCAAAGGTCCAAACCATTTTGAAATATAAAAGAACCAAGTACCATGAAGATCAACATTTTTACCTATAAGTATAATCCCCACCCACCTCCCGGGTAAATTCTAATCAGAACAGGGGTTTCTAGTGGAAACCAGAGTCGAGAGTCCTCTATTTGAACACCTTGTCTTTGCACAAAGGGTGCAAGACAAAGGCATTATCAAGAGAACCTCATCTATGTGTGGTGTCTCATGCCTCCTCACATGTGTCAAAGGAACACGAGATTTGACATGAGTATCCATGCTAAACCTATGCGTATACTGGCGTGGGTAATGGGACTTTTACCTTAAAGTGACGCCCTCCCACCAAAGAAACATCACAACACATCAGCAGTACAAAATAATAGAACCAATAATCCAGATGTAGCTGAATGCACACATATACATAAGAATCAACAAAGCAATAAACAAACAAACACCCAAAATAAAGAAAACAAACAAGATCTAGGACTGACTCACTTACGTATTCCCCAGTGAAGTCGTCAGCTGAAGAAACTAGAGAAAAACAATGAAGTCGCCATCGAATATTTATTTATCCCACAGAAGGGAAAGGAAAACATCGAAGAAAACCTGGGAAGGGAGAAATCAAGGTCTCGCGACCAAGAGAACGGGTACGAGAGTCAATTACAAAAGGGGAAGGTATTAACACCCCTCACGTCTATGGTACTCCATTGGATCCACTCTTATTGTCTAATCTAAAGGGAAAGTTTGAATGTAAAGCTAAGTTGTAAAGGGAATGCATGGCTGAAAAGGATTATGTTGGATTAAAATATCCAGTGTCAACCTTAGGGATTCGAAGGGCTTAACATCCCCCCCATGGGCGCTTACACAGGTGTGTTAGGTGGGCCAGGTAGGCCCCTTGTTGGATTCACTATAAGGAAATAGAGTAGCACCTTGGCTACTAGCAATTGCTTTTGGCCTAGTGGTATGCACTTGATCTAGTTTACGTGGTATCAGAGCAAGGTCATAGGTTCGGATCCCCCCGGATGACACTGGGGGGGGGGGGAGGGAGATTGTTGGATTAAATATCCAGTGTCAACCTTTTAGATTCGAAGGGCTTAACATCCCCATGGGCGCTTACATAGATGTGTTAGTTGGGCTAGGTAGGCCCCTTGTTGGATTTTCTATAAGGAAATAGAGTAGCGCCTTGGCTACTAGTAATTTCTTTTGGCTTAGTGGTTCTGGGTGCAAACACTTAACTGTATCAAAAAAATATCCTAGTAAGAAAAACACTATGGTGGAACCAATTCAGAATAACAATTATGATAAAGACAAAAATCAGCAGCATACCCCCAATGTTTGACGGTGAAAATTTTGATTACTGGAAAGACATAATCAAAAGTTTCTTTCTAGCTCATGATGCTGATCTCTAGGATATGGTGACTGATGGCTACATTCATCCTAGTGATGAAAACGGTCAAAATATTGATAAAAAGAAAAACTCAGATAAACAAAAGCAAGAATTCAAAAACCATCACAAAGCCAAAACAATCTTGTTGAGTGTTATCTCATATACTGAGTATGAGAAGATCACAAACAAAGATTATGCTAAAAACATGTTTGACTCTCTGAGAATGACGCACAAAGGTAACACACAATTCAAAGAGACCAAAGCTCTTGTCCAGAAGTATGGAGCTTTCAAAATGGAAGAAGAAGAAACTATCAAGACAATGTTCTCATGGTTTCAAACTCTAGTTACTGGATTGAAAGTTTTGGACAAAGGGTACTCCATATCAGATCATGTAAAGAAAATCATCAGAAGCTTACCCAAGAAAGGGAGACCCATGGTCACAACCTTAAAGCTTTCCAAAGACCTGAACAATATATCTCTTGAAGAACTTACCAGCTCTTTGAAAAGTCATGAGATAAAACTAGAAGAAGATGAACCCCAAAAGCAAGGTAAGTCTCTCGCTCTTAAATCTAATAATAAATATGAACCTAATTTTTTTTAGGCAAAAGAAGAAAACTCTGGTTGATCCTCGTCAGAAGAAGACGAACTATCTCTTATCTTCAGAAGAGTTAATCAACTATGGAAGCACAAATGTAGGAAGTTTAGATACCCTGGAAGAATAGGAAATCACTCTAAATCATCTCCTGGATACAAAAAATCTAGCAACAAAAATGTTGTATGTTATGAATGCAAAGAGTCAGGTCACTACAAAAGTGACTGCTCAAATCTTCAGAAATAAAAGCCTAAGAAGAAGTTCTCCAAAGAAAAGAATAAAAGTCTTATGGAAACTTGGGATGATTCAGAATCTTCTGAAGCTGAAATAGAATCAAAAGATGAACGAGCCAATATAGCCTTAGTGGCCAACTTATCAGATGACTCTAGTTCATCTAAATCAGAATCAGACTCAGAAGTAGAAGAGGTATTCTCTAACTTTTCTAGATCTCAATTATAAGATAGTCTATCATAAATTCTTGAGAGATATCAACAACTTCGAGTCAAAAACAAGAACCTGAAATAGGATCTAGTATTTGACTCTGAAGAAACTAAGAAAATAAGAAACAAAAAACAAAAAACTCTGAGCTAAAAGAAACCATCTCTAAACTTGAAAAATGAAAAACTACATTATCAAAAATGAATTACAAAAAGCTCAGAAAGAAATTGTTTCAGAAGTTTCGAATAATTATGATAAAATCATAAAAGAATATGATCATAGCTTTCAAAAATTTCTAGCTTAAAACACAGATAGAAGCAAGACAGCTTCAATGATCTATGGAGTTAGCAGAAATGACAAAAAAGGTGTAGGATATATGAAACCAAGGGGAGAAGAAACATATCAACCAAAGAAAGTTAATGATATGGTTATAAAACACACACCTCTCTATTCACACTTTACATATGAACATGCACATTATATAAAATACACTAGTAATTATTTCTCTGCAAAACAAAAATTCAAACAGAATTTTGGAAACTCTAACAAACAAGGACCCAAAAAGATATGGGTACCAAAAGATAAAATTATCTATGTTGTAGATCTCTTTAACAACAAGGTTGAAACACTAGTTTTAACACATGGACTCTGGATGCTCTCTACACATGCCGAGAAGAAAGCATATGTTCCAAGGCATGAGATTTAAATCTGGAGGATATGCAAGTTCCGGAGGCAATCAGAAAGGAGAAATTATTGGCTCTAGAACCATTGGTAACGATCATCTGAACAAGTTTGACTCTAAAGCAAGTGTTTCAGGTTAGGATACTCTGAAACATCAAAAGGTTATAGAGTATATAACACAAAAACACAAATTGTGGAAGAATCTATTAATGTCATATTTGATGGTAAGCTTAGGTCTCAAAAGTCAAAGCAGGGTGAATCCTTTGCAGATATAGAAGTTCTAGTTACGGGCACTAAAGACAGATCTTTAGAAAATAAATGTTCAGAACTTCAGCCAAATTCAAAAGAAGACATCACAAATATTACAACAACTTTTGAAGAATTTATCCAGAAAAGACAATCTAGAAGCAGCTTAGCACATCCGAAAAACATGATTATGGAAAAAGGAAGAGGTAAGTAAGAAAGTAGAACAAAAGCTCTATAGAGGTATGATTGGATCTCTAATATTTAATCCTCAGAACTTGTTAATTTTTTTTGTGAACATATGAGCAAAAGTTCTTCAGAAGTGAGAAGGAAAGTCGTATCAGAAACTATCCAGAAGATCTGAATGTTTTCCAAAAACGTTTCATTTCTAAGATAGAAGCAAGCAGTTCACCATATCAACATCTATCTACTCTAAACGCAAGGTCACCCTCTAAGGCTGGACACATGTTCAAAATCTAAAGGGACTGAAATGGTTGAGTTGATGCATTGAGGCATGAGTCAAATCGCTAACTGTTCAAAACCTTCATGATATCCCTCTTTTCAGGAATCATTGACACACTTAATCATTGTTTTTATTTCTTTTAATTAAAATTAGAATTCCTGTTTCTCTTCGGTTGGCTATTTATACCCCACTCTCTCATAAACACTCTCACATCTTCACTTTCACTCATTTTTCTCTCTTCAGTTGTTTCTCTTTCAAAACCCTAAAAAGTCTGTGAACAATGGCTTCCTCTCACCAAATTTCTCATGTTTCTCAAATCATTCATGGTTCTTCATCTTCTAATGAAGAAAGGTACATTGAACCATCAAGAACTCTTCTCACTCCCGTTGATTCTCTGGAAGTTCTATGTGAGCTTATTGTTGATTTTGTGAGTATGAAAGAAAATGGGTATGACTTAACCCCTGAGTTGAGTTCCAAGGATGGACGAAATACTTTGATCGTCTCATAGGTCAAGTTTTCCCAAAATTAGTGAAAGAATTTTAGATTCATGCCACAACTTCAAATAATCGGGTAACGTCTTATGCTATGGGAAAGAAGATCATCATCACTAAAGATCTTATTAGAAAGCTTATAGGTAATGACGACAGCGGTATAAGATGCAGTGAAATGGAAGAAAAAGGTTCTGACCTAACCGTCGTCTCAAAAGAAATCTTTTCCTCTGGAAAACCATCAAACAGAATCAAAGATCTGAAGGATTATCTCAGAATTTGTTCTAAAATAATTATGAGGTACATCAATCAAATAAAACCAACCAGCTCTCCTGACTACATCAACATTGATCAATAATACTTTTTGTACTTCATCGCCACCAAAGCCAAAGTTGATCTTCCTCATATTTTGTTCAACCATCTGAAGACAAGTGTCAAAGAAACAAGGGAAGAAGAAATAACTAAGAGAGATTGGATTCCTCTGGGAAGACTTATTTTAGATATTCTGACAGAAAACAGACTAATAGAACATCTGACTGAGGCTCAACTAGCAAATGTTCTGGAACCATGTGCTGGAAAGCCCCTAAGTGCCAAGAAACTAAAGAAAATGGAGATAATTGAAACCATTAAGAAGGATCCAACAATCACCACCAAGGAAGTCATCACCACCAAAAGCGTGCCTCTGAAGGATTTTCCTCTCTTCACTCAAGCATACTCCTCTCCATAAATTGTTCTCAGGTATCTGGAAGCCTGCAAGAGTGATGTTACGATTCCAAATGTAAATATTCTTGATCTTAGGCAACAACTTCTGTAAGTTGGTACCAGAAAGTCAATAAAAAGGAAAGCTACTGGAGAAGGAACTTCTCAGAAAACCCCCAAAGCCGCCAAAAAGAAAGGAAACTCGTCTTTTGTTTTTATTATTGAATTAGTATTTTTATCAACATCTAAAACCTCATCATCTCCAAAACCTGTTGAAGATCTATCTCCTCAAACCCTTGATAATTTTGACATAGAAATTGACACTTCAATACCTACAAATAATCCTCTGATTAATTCACCTTCTACCCATTTTGATCAGACTCAGCCAAATCTTGCATAAGTTCTTTCTGATATTGATCAATTTGACCCACTGTTTGAAGCTCCCCAAACCGAAAATCCAAATATTGGCTCTGATACCATGTAAACTTGATCAAGCGCATACCACTAGGCCAAAAGAAATTTCTAGTAACCAAGGTGCTACTACATTTCCTTATAGTAAATCCAAAAAGGGGCCTACCTGGCCCATCTAACACACCTGCGCAAACGCCCATGGGGGGATGTTAAGCCCTTCGAATCCCTAAGGTTAACACTGGATATTTTAACCCAATAGATTATGTACAAAAAGAAAAGGTTCTATTAGTGCGTCTGCCGCGGTTGTAAACCTTTGTGCCTACATACCCCTTCTATGCAATGAGAGATCAGGTCACTCGTAGTTCACCTTAACAATGTTGGTTTGTTGTGTAATTTTTAGGCGGATAATGTTACATGTGCACTCTAGCAATAAACATGAGGTTGACCGACCTTTGGGGAATTTATGAGTCTTATGCGCAAATAGGAAATAACACATCCTTATCATGAAAAGGTTTTAAAGAAAAAGTCTGAAGACAAAAAATAGTTTGTATTTATTGAGTGTTTTTGTTGAGAGAATACATCAGATTGTCCCTCAAAAGGTGTGGGTATCTTAGTACTTCCCTCTTAATTATGAAAAGATTTAGGTAATGTTAGAGTGTTTTATGAGCTTGATTATGAAAAAGTTTTTTAGTTTTAAAGGGATGCCAAAAAGAAAAGACTATCAAAAGGGGAATCTTGATCCTAATTATTGTCATGATTATGGACCTAAAGTTGGGATCAAGGGAATTCTACCTAATGTTGTCATCCATGGAAATCAATCCTAAGGTCTACTTAGTTTAATCTTTACCAAGAATGAACTAAGGAATTCCTATGGGGAGCATGTCAATACTCATAAGGAAAGAAGAAAGAAGAAGGAAAGCAATCACATACTTAAATAAGATATGAAAGTGAACACACACCATATGAGAAGTAACCACTTACTCATAAATTAGGCACTTAACCAAGATGTCTAAAGCACACTCACATAACCAAGCAAGTATCAAACAAACATCAAGTGTGAGCTTAGTAAAACAAGAATCCAAGGGGGATTGCAACGTGGGAGTTGAAAGACTCTTCTTCCACTAGAATAGCTCAAGCACCAATTGAGTAAAAAAATAAAAGCATCAAAATTAAGAAATGTGAGCTAAGTATCATCAAAACAAAGACAAATGTAGGGTCCGGTTACGAGCCCTCCTTCCACTTTATTAACTCGATAACAAGAGAAGCACGATTCAAAGCATCAACGTAAAACACAAGCTAAGAATGACCAAGGAACTTGAAATATGGGGGCCAATTGCGAGCCCTTTTTCCACTTTTATTGACTCGATTGCAAGCACAAAGTAAAAAGAAAAAACAAACTAACAATCACAGAAATATTGCCTACAAAGTAGGACTTCTAGATCAAAAATTGCCTACAACAGTAGGA
Organism: Vicia faba; assembly: GCA_948472305.1. Taxonomy (NCBI): domain Eukaryota; kingdom Viridiplantae; phylum Streptophyta; class Magnoliopsida; order Fabales; family Fabaceae; genus Vicia; species Vicia faba. The sequence continues at coordinate 833,261,496 of OX451736.1, read as the reverse complement.
CTTTCAGTCATGCATCTCTATTCCTACTTCTCATGGCAAAGAAATCGAAAAAACAATGTGGAAATAAGATAAATAAGAAAAGTAGCAAACGGAAAAAGGATTGTTGCCTTTGCTTAACAAAGCATAAGAAACTCGAAGATCTTTGGGAAAGCTTCATCAACAAACAAGATAGTCAGAAATTGAATGCACGAGATAAGTGTCGAAGCATTGCCAATGTGAAAATAAATCACAAGCAGAAGGTGCGTCAAACATATCCGAATACCAAATAATAGCTGATCGATAAAATAGCAAGTGTACTATTTTTACCAATGTAGTAATAAAAGGAAGTTATCCCGTGTATCGATCTCGAGGACTGCGTTAAAATTAACAGTGTTGAAAAGGATTCAATTAGACAAAAAGGGCATTGGTGTAGTTTGAGTAAAGGTAATAAAATCTGCTCTGTGAATCTTAAAACAAAAAGTAAAGAGTAATAACACAAAAATGATGAAACATGCTAGGGATAAGATGTATGAATTACTCCGTAATGAATTGAACTTCCATTTATACTATCTATGCTTACGTAATCCAATACCGATTCTCAAGAGTAGTTTCCTCTAATTCCTTAGCCAGAAACCCATGACATAAAATTTTAAAGTCTAATTCCTTAGATATTCAAACATATGTCAATCACACGTAAAAGATCAAGAATTTACGGTCAAAGCTATTAGATCCTTATTCCTAAGAGAAATTAGCGATGGTATTATACAAGTAGCGATAAAGTGTTCAGTCAAACCTACTTTACCCATAGATCAATACCCAATTTTCCAAAAGGATAAGCATTAGGAAATTGCATAATACAGTGAATACATAAAAACATAGATATTATAAAAATATAGCAATTCGGTTCATCACAGAAGCAATTCAGGGACACCCCCTAGCATTGGGGGGTTTAGCTTTTCATAATATTCAAAGAAAATACTAATTTAACGTTAAACATTACAAAGGATGGAATTGCTTTGATCTTCAATTGCTCTTGCTTTCATTGATCTTCGTCATCCAAACCTTTGATCGTTCTCGTCCTCTTGTTCTCTGCTGTCCTCTTTTTTCCAAAAAACAAAAAGTACTCTCTACTCCTCAAAACTAGGGCTAAATAGTGTCAGATCACCCAAGAAGTCTGTGCTAAGTCCGAAATAACCTCCAAGAATTTAAATAGAGTGATTTCAAAAAATCACTTTTCTGTCCCGCATATGCCAACACGGGCCGTGTCAGGTGATACGGGAAGCCGTGTTGGGCACTGAAGTCCCACTCTTCCAAAGCATTTGCCAGGTATTCTGACACGGGCCGTGTCCTGTGATACGGGCGCTCGTGTCAGCTTTTGCATTGTTCCTTCATCTCTTCCGTGCTAGCATTTTCTATGACACGGGCCGTGTCAGGTGACACGGGCGCCCGTGTCAGCTACTGTATTTCCGAAGGAAACGCTTCTGAACTTGTTAGTTCCACCACTATTCTTGTGCAATTTCGCCCGGACCTGAAAATATGAAAAGAACCACCAGACCAAGATTTCAAAAGTACCTTATTTAACAAAATTTGAACTGACAAAATGTAAATAAACAAAATTTGAGAAAATTAAAATACGCGACGAAAACAGTAAAAAAAACTAGCTAAAGTGTTACCAAAGATGTGGTTTCGTGCCGGATAATAGATAGACAAACAGATAGAAATGTGACCGATCACAACCCCAAATTTATCTCATTGCTTGTCCTCAAGCAAAGCTTAAGTCCGCATTATAGGTTCCCTCCGAATTTTAACAAACCACATACCACTAAAATTATTCGCAATTTCTTTACTTTCTTTACTTTCTTCTAGGCCTTCCATGCTTACCCGACTTACTGCAATCAACTACACTTTCAAAATTTAACACCTCTTCCTCTGTCAGTCTCTCACACTCTCTCCAGATCTCCCAGGTTTAAGTGTTTATACTCTCATTGTCAAGGTATGCACCGTCATCTACTGAGCTTGCACAATATCTGTAAACATAACACAAACACACAAAACATGCACTATACGAGGACTTTATAGGTTGTAACGGGGCTAAGGGACAAGATGGGATATACAAAGAAAAGGAAACAAAGGGTTAAATAGCTCAGACTCGGTGTTATCTATCTCATATTTGTGTATTTGCTATTTTGCAACTCACAAGGTAGGACACATAATATTCGAGATTTTTCAGTTTCTTCTCTTCAAAAGGGTACTGGAGAAACTATGATACGCTTCTCTTTTTTCTTCTGGAACTTCAGTGACGAGTGCATTATCGCAATATATTTTTTTTCTTTTGTAGTTCTATATATTTTTCTTCTTCTTTTTTTTTCGACTGCACTCATTCACTCTCCTTTGCAAGTGTCACAACCCCAAACTTAGAGTATTTACACAAACCACAAAATTTCTAACACCTATCTGAGAAAGGTAGGGAAGTGTTTAGGCTAAAGATTTTATAAATTGTGGGTTTTTTTTTTAAATTTTTTTTTATATTATTTTTTTTTTATAAAAAAAAAACGGGGATAAGGCTCAAACTGGGGTAACAAGGGATAATGTAAAAGGGTAGGCTCAACAGGCTCAGGGCTGAAATAAAAAAAAATTGCCTCAGTGCATGTGTGTGTGCAGTATATATTCACAGATCAATTATGCAAACAAAAAGAGACTAAGTACATACTCAACACTCTCTTGGTGCACCTGTGTTTGGCTATTTCTGATCCTTACCATGTTGGGTGTACTGACAGTTTCGGAGATACCATCTGTGTCATGTGGTGTCATGTAGATTCGGGTATGTCATATTCCGGTCTAGTTCCAGTGTTAGGGATTGCATCCAATCTTCTTTTCAGTCGTACTAACTTTCGGAGGTTTCCTAGAGTTTAGTGTCGGGCTTGATTTGTCTCATCCATTTCTCTCAGATTGTCTACTATTTCGGCATAGTCACCACACATCTGAAACACACAAAACATACAGAAACCACAGATTTAAACTGAAATAACAAGCAATAAATAAAAACACACAAAATACTAAATAAAAGAAACCCCCTCACACTTGGACCAAACATTGACCTTAATGTTTCAGAACCAAGGATGCAAGGGTCTTACAGAGCTCACTACGGTGGGTGAGGGTGAGGAAATTGCAACATCAAGTTCTGCATCATTCGATGTATGTCAGCCAACATCTCTCCTTGCTGAGCTTGTTCGTGTCCTTGACGGAACAACTCGACTCCTTGACGTGTTTGCTCAGCTCGTAGATCAGCACATTTAGCTTGCAACCACACCCACTCCTCTTGAGTGAACAATGAGGACCGACCATCCATTTGAGTTGGCCTTTCAGATGGATTTTCTACCGGCTCTTCAGCATCATCATCCACGAGGTGTTCCTCAGCAGGATTGTTCATTTCATTCTCAACCTGAAAAGCATCATTAAAAATACCATATTCTTAATTATGACGATTCAAAATTGAGATTTTTTCAGGGTTAGGCAGCATCATAATAATCCTCTTAGAAACAATATAACCGAAACGATTACCCAGTACTTGAATCATCCCTTGATTAATTAAGGCATTCATATCTATTTTACTCATACCTGTCACAGGTGCATGATTCATTTCCACAGGGTTGTAACCAAAATAAACGGCTATTTGGGTAATCATACTGCCAACAGAAATATCACCCAAAGTTGCCCATCCCACTTTTCTCAGGTGGTTTGCTGCGAAGGCAACAACATTGACCGGGGTTGCATTGGCCATAGAATGAAGCAAAAAGAGCTCTGCCTGCGATGCGACTCCTGTACTATCCCCTCTACCTAACAAAGTGTAAGCCAGACACTTCTGAGCATACCTGAAGCAAGGGTTTTGAATCCGAGATGCCTTGGCGTTCTTTGCCTCATAACCACCACAACCAGTGATATCTCCCCAAAATCCCGCTGGATTGAAAGTTTCTGGAATCGCTCCCGTCCATAAACGGGAAGGTGGAGAATCCCACCCAATTCCTCAAGGGTCAGCTGACGTTCCACATTGAACACCCTAAACATTAGAGTACCTATGTGCATTTGAGTGCTTCCATCCCATGTTGGTTTCAGCTTACACTCGACAGAGCTCAGAAATTCGAGTGTTATGCGCTCGAAAGTGGGCGTTTCATGCTGCATAAATTCCAGAATTCCTAAAACATGCAGCATTCTATATATTTCATCAGTTAAACCCAGTTGAGACAAAGTTTGAGAGCACATGTACCTTGTGGGCGTCAACTTACACCGAATATGATGCGAGTAACGCACTTCATGAGCAGGATTGTCAAAGAAAATGTCATTAGCATTAGGTTCTGCCATTTGTTCGCGGCTGCTCCTTGGTCTTGACCTCGATGGTTCGTCTGCTGGCTGCTTACCTCTTGCATTACACTTTGGGGGCATTTTTGGTAAACCTGTAAAATCACACCAAAATGAAATAGAGAGTTAGAGGAAAAAGATACCGTAGAAAGGTAAAGGGCGAAATTTGGAACAACTTTTGTGAAAGTTGCGAGGTGGGAGCACGAGATCTATGGAGAAAGACAAGAGTTTTATGAAGAGAGTGGCTATGGAGTTTGAGAGAGAGAGAGAGAGAGATAGAAGAAGGGAAAACAAAAGGTTTTTGTGAAATGTGAGAGGGAGAGGTGTTATAAAATGCTGGGCCCATATGTTTTTTAAATAAATAAATAAAACTCCCAAAATTCCTCTACTTCTTTATTTTTAAAAATAAATAAATAATCTAAAACGCCTGACACGACCGTGTCACATGACACAGGCAACCGTGTCAAGGCCTGCCATTCACGCTCCAGGGTTTCTGACACTGGCGTGTCGCATGACACGGGCACCCGTGTCAGAGACTGAATATGCACTCTCTCTCTTCTTTGGATGACACGGCTGTGTCAGATGACACGGGCGGCCGTGTCATCCCCTGAACTTGCCAAAAACTTCTTTCAATTTTTCTCAAATCTTCTTTCGTCGCCTTACTCAAAACGCCATTCCTCAAACTCCTCCGTATAAGAGACCCTGAAAGAAAACATTTCAACAACACAAAAGAAATCAGAAGAAATAAAACACATGGGTTTCCTCCCACGTAGCGCTTTGTTTAACGTCGCATGACTCGACGGTTGTTCATCTCACCCTGTAAGACGAACAACATAAATCTGACCACCTTCTTGCCCGATATAATAGGGTTTTAAAATTTGTCCATTCACTTTAAAAATGTCACAATTTGCTTGATTTTTCACTTCAATCGCCCCATGAGAAAACACTTTGTGCACTACAAAAGGTCCTGACCATTTGGATCTCAGTTTTCCAGGAAATAACTTCAACCTGGAATTGTATAAGAGGACCAGTTGTCCTTCATGAAACTCTTTCCTCACAATCCTTTTATCATGCCACTTCTTTGTTTGGTCTTTGTAAAAATTTGCATTCTCATAAGCGCGGTTCCGGAATTCCTCCAATTTATGAAGTTGAAGGATTCGTGAACTACCCGACTTAGACAAATCCATATTAAAAAATTTTGATGCCCAAAATGCCTTGTGCTCCAACTCCAAAGGCAAATGGAATGCTTTTCCATAAACTAGTTGGTATGGAGACATACCGATTGGTGTTTTGAAAGCCTTTCGATAAGCCCATAAAGCATCATCCGTTTTAGCCGCCCAATCTTTCCGAGAAGAATTTACTGTTTTCTCGAGAATTTGCTTTAGTTGCCTGTTTGAAACTTCCACTTGACCACTAGTTTGAGGGTGATACAGAGTGGCAACCTTATGCTTAACATTGTACTTCTGGAGTAACTTTTCCATGAGGTGATTCAGAAAATGTGTTCCTTCATCACTTATGAGTGCTCTCGGTACTCCAAATCTAGCAAAAATGTTTTCTCTCAAAAATTTCACCACCACTTTCGCATCATTAGTTGGTAGAGCCACAACTTCAACCCATTTCGATACATAATCAACCGCCACAAGGATGTAGTTCTTCCAAAAAGATGGTGGAAAAGGTCCCATGAAATAGATTCCCAAAACATGAAATAATTCGACATCCAACATAGAATTCATAGGCATCTGGTTTCTCTTGGAGATATTCCCAGTTCTTTGACATTTGTCACACTCTTTTACCATATCTTGGGAATCCTTGAAAAACGATGGCCAATATAACCCTGATTGGAGGACCTTAGCCGCGGTTCTATCACCACTAAAATGTCCTCCATATTCCGAGGCATGGCATGCTTTCAATATGTCTTCCTGCTCTTGCTCAGGCACACATCTTCTTATAAGACCATCCACTCCTCTCTTGTATAAAAAGGGATCATCCCATTAATAAAACCTGCAATCATGAACAAACTTTTTTTTTCATGTTAGAATCAAAGTCATTAGGGATGATACCTCCTACTATATAGTTTGCATAATCTGCGGACCATGGTACACCAATAACAACAAGGATGTGTTCACAGCCTCTCTTATCACGAATCTCCATATCAAACTCCTGAAGAAGTAGAATCCATCTCAGGAGTCTTGGCTTAGAATCCTGTTTAGCGAATAAATACTTCAAAGCAACATGGTCAATATAAAAAATGAATTTAGAACCCAACAAATATTGCCTGAATTTATCGAAGGCGTAAGCCACAACTATAAACTCATTTTTAGTAGTTTCATTGTTCATCTGTGCAGGGTTCAACACATGACTCGCATAATAAATAACATGCAGAAGTTTTTCTCTACGTTTTCCCAGAACTGCCCCTACTGCAATATCACTAGCATCACACATGATCTCAAAAGGGAGAGACCAATCAGGGGCTACTACAATTGGTGCCAACACCAATTTACTCTTTAATGTTTCAAAAGCTACGACACACTCTTTATCAAACACAAAAGCCCTATCCTTAACCAAAAGGGTCGTTAAAGGTTTTGCTATTTTAGAAAAATCTCTTATGAATCTACGGTAAAAACCCGCATGCCCAAGGAAACTTCTAATACCTTTTTCATTTGTTGGAGGATGAAGCTTTGATATTACTTCAATCTTTGCTTGGTCCACCTCTATTCCCTTGTAGGAAATTTTATGGCCTAAGACTATGCCTTCGCGCACCATGAAGTGGCATTTCTCCCAGTTAAGGATTAGATTGCTCTCCTGGCCTCTTTCTAAGACAAGAGCAAGGTTACTTAAACAGTTATCAAAAGACTTACCAAAAACTGAGAAGTCATCCATGAAGACTTCCATATATTTTTCAAGCATATCCGCAAAAATCGACTGCATGCATCTTTGAAAGGTAGCAGGTGCATTGCATAACCCAAATGGCATTCTTCTGTAGGCAAAAATACCAAAAGGGCATGTAAATGCTGTCTTCTCTTGATCTTCTGGTACAACAGCTATCTGATTATACCCCGAATAACCATCAAGGAAACAATAGTACTCATGACCGACCAACCTCTCCAACATCTGGTCAATAAATGGTAACAGAAAGTGATCCTTTCTCATAGCAAGGTTCAATCTTCTATAATCGATACAGACTCGCCATCCGGTAACTGTCCTTGTATGGATCAACTCATTCTTCTCATTCTTGATCATAGTTGTCCCTCCTTTCTTTGTCACGACATGTATAGGACTCACCCAAGAACTGTCAGATATAGGATAAATCATCCCAGCATCTAACAGTTTCACCACTTCTCTTCTCACTACCTCTTTCATTGCGGGATTTAGTCTTCTTTGGGGTTGGACAATCGGTTTATGATCATCTTCCATAAGAATTTTGTGCATGCAAACTGTACGACTAATCCCCTTCAAATCATCAACCGGCCACCCAATAGCACTTTTGTGTTTTTTTAGAACTTTGATGAGCTTATCCTCTTGGATAGCTTCAAGATTGGAACTGATTATTGCCGGGCACCTATTGTCGGTGTCGAGGAAAACATACTTGAGGTTCTCAGGTAATTGTTTCTATTCAGCTCCTTCCTTAGATTCATCTTTCTTCTCTTCCGTTGAAGGCTGCCTTAAATCCTCCCACCGGTTTGGTCGAGTCCCCTTGAACGATGGAATTGCATCCATCATGGCTAATGCTTCCATATCTTTTTCATCCACCTCTTCGGATTCTTCAAAAATTGATAAGCTCAGCACTTTTTCCAACGGTAGTTGTTGTGTCTTCAAAGAATTCTCATTAGCAACCACTTGATCAATTATTTCGATATGTTGACTCGTGGCAATATCATCCTTATACTTCATAGTGTTTCGAACATCAATTTTCAAATCTTCATCATAGACTTTCAGAGTCATGGTACCCTCTTCTATGTCTATCAAACATCTCCCGGTCTCTAAAAATGGCCTACCAAGAATGAGAGGAATCTCCTCATCTTCCGGCATCTCAAGAACAACAAAATCAACCGGGAATACGAACTTGTCAATTTTCACCAGGACATCTTCCACTATTCCATAAGGTCTTTTCACCGAATGATCGGCAAACTGAAGTGTCATCCTTGTGTTTTGCACATTACCAATCCCTAATTTCTTGTATATGGAAAGTGGCATGAGACTGACACTTGCTCCCAAATTAATAAGAGCCTTTTTAAAAGATCTATCCCCAATAGTGCAATGGATAGTGACAGAACCTCGATCCTTCTTCTTTACTGGAATCTTCATACCCTGCAAAATAGCACTACAAGTTTCAGTTAGAATAATAGGGTCGGCATCGATCGTTCTTTTCTTTGATATGATATCTTTCATGAACTTGGCATAAGTAGGCATCTGCTCGAGTGCCTCCAAGACAGGAATGTTGAGTTCAAGCTTTTTGAACATCTCTAAAAAAAAATTAAATTTTTTCTCATGATGCCCCTTCTTCTTGTTTCTTATGGGGAAATGGAGTTTAATTGCAGGTTTCGTCTCAGCGACTTTTCCTTTTGGTTCTTCTTGGAATGCACTTTCATGTAAAGTTACTTCTTCACTTTCAACCTCATTTTCTTTAATCTCTAAATCAACTTCAAACAATAGGTCTTCTTCTTCAGAATTTTTCTCCTGCACATATTTTGACTTACTGCTCCTAGTGATCACAGTATTCACGTGATGGTTGTCTCTTGGATTAGTGACAGTGGCACTTGGCAAAGCGCCTTGTGGTTGCGAACCTGCAAGTTGTTGTTCGATCTGACTCATCTGTATTTCTAGATTCTTAATGGAAGCCCCCGTGTTCTTTAGATTACTTCGGGTCTCTTCTTGAAATTGAGAACTTTGAGCGGCCATCTTTTCAATGGCAATCTCCCAATCAGCTTTCCGTGTCCCCTGTTGTTGAAATTGTTGCTGAGCTTGGTTGTATGGTTGCTGCTGCTGTGGTCGGTTTTGGGCATTTCCTTGTTGATCCTTCCACGAGAAATTAGGATGATTTTTCCAACCCGGATTATAAGTATTTGAATAAGGGTTGTTCTGCCTGAGAAATTTTATCTCCTCAATTTTTTGTGCAGTGGCAACGCAATGTACAGTAAGATGAGGTCCTCCACAAATTTCATAATTGCTAGCATGCGTGGGTTGAATCGATTAAACCTGAGCTACAGTTTGTGTATCAATAGTCATCTTCTTCAGTTTTCTTTCTACTTCAGCTGTAATTTGGTCTTCCATCTTGACAACTTGATTAGTCAATTTCAAATCAATTATTCCTTCAGGTTGGGACACACTCCGGTCATACAACTCTAAATGCTCATTTGTTGCGATAGCTTCAATTATCTTTTTAATACCAGTGGTTGTCGTAAAGTTAGTTGAGCCACCGGCAGCTGTGTCGATGAGTTGCTTAGTCTTCATCCTTAGGCCATTTACAAAATTTTGCATTTGTTCAATTGCATCCATGTTGTGAGTAGGAAATGCAACCAACAGTCGTTTAAACCTCTTATACGCATCTCCCAATGATTCTCCTTCCTTCTGTTTAAAGTTCACTATGTCATACCTCTTACGGATGTACACAGAAGCAGGAAAATACTCGTTGAGAAAGGTAGTCTCCATCTGTTGCCAAGTTGTAATGCTTCCAGCCGGTAAAGAGTAAAACCATTCTTCAGCATCCTCTGACAAAGTAAAAGGGAACATTACTATTTTTTTTGCTTCTTCAGAATTCCCCTCAATTTTCAGCGATGTGGTCATGGTGAGAAACCTCTGCAGATGTTTGTTTGCATCTTCATTAATCTTTCCAGAAAACGGTCTCCTTTCAAGTTTCCTGATAGTGGAAGGGTGCAACTGAAAGTGATCGACGTTTACTGGTTGATTAACGATCGTCATCCGGCCCAGAGGGGCATTTGCTCCTCCATAGTCTCCCAGAAGTCTTTCCACAAGCGGTGGGTCAGCAGCCATCGCTTCAGACTCTAATTGCTCTGAAAGACTTGATTGTACTTCTTCTCTTCCCTTCCGACTTTCTTGCCTAGATTTTTGGATTCTCTCCCTCAGTGATCTTTCTGGTTCTGCGTCAAAAAGAAATTCAGCTGAGGCCTTACCTCGCATAAAAAGATTAGACGATTATTAGTTGTGAGCGAATACTAACAAAATAGTAAATAAAATTTTGGTTGCAGAGCAACAAAATTCTAATTGAGTAATTTAAACACAGAAAATTTGGAAGTCCCCGGCAACGGCGCTAAAAACTTGATCGATAAAATAGCAAGTGTACTATTTTTACCAATGTAGTAATAAAAGGAAGTTATCCCGTGTATCGATCTTGAGGACTGCGTTAAAATTAACAGTGTTGAAAAGGATTCAATTAGACAAAAAGGGCATTGGTGTAGTTTGAGTAAAGGTAATAAAATATTCTCTGTGAATCTTAAAACAAAAAGTAAAGAGTAATAACACAAAAATGATGAAACATGCTAGGGATAAGATGTATGAATTGCTTCGTAATGAATTGAACTTCCATTTATACTATCTATGCTTACGTAATCCAATACCGATTCTCAAGAGTAGTTTCCTCTAATTCCTTAGCCAGAAACCCATGACATAAAATTTTAAAGTCTAATTCCTTAGATATTCAAACATATGTCAATCACACATAAAAGATCAAGAATTTACGGTCAAAGCTATTAGATCCTTATTCCTAAGAGAAATTAGCGACGGTATTATACAAGTAGCGATAAAGTGTTCAGTCAAACCTACTTTACCCATAGATCAATACCCAATTTTCCAAAAGGATAAGCATTAGGAAATTGCATAATACAGTGAATACATAAAAACATAGATATTATAAAAATATAGCAATTCGGTTCATCACAGAAGCAATTCAGGGACACCCCCTAACATTGGGGGGTTTAGCTTTTCATAATATTCAAAGAAAATACTAATTTAACGTTAAACATTACAAAGGATGGAATTGCTTTGATCTTCAATTGCTTTTGCTTTCGTTGATCTTCGTCATCCAAACCTTTGATCGTTCTCGTCCTCTTGTTCTCTGCTGTCCTCTTTTTTCCAAAAAACAAAAAGTACTCTCTACTCCTCAAAACTAGGTCTAAATAGTGTCAGATCACCCAAGAAGTCTGCGCTAAGTCCGAAATAACCTCCAAGAATTTAAATAGTGTGATTTCAAAAAATCACTTTTCTGTCCCGCATATGCCAACACGGGCCGTGTCAGGTGATACGGGAAGCCGTGTTGGGCACTGAAGTCCCACTCTTCCAAAGAATTTGCCAGGTATTCTGACACGGGCCGTGTCTTATGACACGGGCACCCGTGTCAGCTTCTGCATTGTTCCTTCATCTCATCCATGCTAGCATTTTCTCTGACACGGGCCGTGTCAGGTGACACGGGCGCCCGTGTCAGCTACTGTATTTCCGAAGGAAACGCTTCTGAACTTGTTAGTTCCACCACTATTCTGGTGCAATTTCGCCCATACCTGAAAATACGAAAAGAACCACCAGACCAAGATTTCAAAAGTACCTTATTTAACAAAATTTGAACTGACAAAATGTAAATAAACAAAAATTGAGAAAATTAAAATACGCGATGAAAACAGTAAAAAAACTAGCTAAAGTGTTACCAAAGATTTGGTTTCGTGCCGGATAATAGATAGACAACCAGAAAAAAATGTGATCGATCAATAGCCATGTATAAAATACAAGTCCTGACAAACAACAACAATATGTGCGTCTCATGGAATGAGAGTCCAAGTTCAAACGCATTAACAACAAATCTGAACCAAAAAGGAAGTGGGATAAAGGCTTTGATCGAATAATCTAAAATTAATTAATCGATTAAATGTGAGCAAAGGTGTGAAAAATCATTATCTTGAACCATCTTAGGAAGCTTGCACAAATCAACAAATGAGTTAGTAATAACAAGGAGGGACAACCAAAGTTAATCATTCATATCATAAATCAAATCAAGCTTAATTCATGAAGAAACAAGTTCCAAACAAGTGTCGAAGCAACAAAAACAATTACCATACATCAACATTTCAGTTCATGAAAATACTCAAAATCGATTTAAAATCATCAAACTCAATGACATCAAGAAATCATCAGATTAAACCCAATCATGAATCAAACAAAAATTAAATCAGAATGGGCATGCACTTGTGGATACCAGGTACAAACTTTTCTACTAATGAAAATCCTCTAAAAGTCAAATTTAAAACAATCAAAACTCAACACCAACATTAAAAAATTATCGAGTGGGATTCAAACATGAAGCAAGCAAGAATTAAATCACAATTTGCATGTATTTATGGATACCAGGTGTAGCGGTTGAAATGTTTTAAGACTAAGCCATTGGATTGACTTGACTTATACAAATCAAAATAAAAATCGCCACCGCGCTTTATTGTTTCCAATGGAATGAGAAAAGAGCGATAACCCAAAAAGAAGGGGAAATATTCAAGGTAAGGGGGTTGTTTATGCAAAGGGAAGGTATTAGCACCCTAAACATCTACGGTACTCCGCAGGAACCTCTTTGTAAAATCTATATATTTGGATATTAAAAATGTTGTATAAAAATGGATGGTGGATGTGAGAAAAGAAATATATTTATTTTATAATTTTTGCACCCGCCGCAGTTGCGAACCTTTAGTGCCTACGTACCACCTTTTCGTACAATAAGGGATCAGGGTACACGTAGTTCCTCTTTTAAAAATTTAAAACACAAATGTTTTTGTTAATTTTATGAGATAAAACATCATTGTCACTTTCCGTGTGGAAAATATACCTACCACCCACAATTATGAGAAAGGAGAATTTGCATCATCTCAAAGTGGAGAATATGGCCTGGATCTTAAAATCAACAATGCCTCACTCAACACCCAAGTGGAAAATATATCTCTTCACTACATATTGTAGAACTATAGTTGTTTGCATCACTACAAGGATTGGCAAGAGTTCAATCTTTTGAGAAAAGTTTAAAGATAAAAACCAAAGTGGCAAAATGGTTTGAAATCAGATTGATTGACTTTTAGTCTTCTCACAAAAAATGTCAAGGTATTATTCAGTTGATTGGAGTTTATTTATGAAAATGTTTTGAAAATGCATGGACATAAGTCCAAGTTTATTATGAAAGTGGTTCAAGTTTAAAAACAAGAAGAGTTTTCAAAAGGAGGAAGAAGATTTTTGAAATTAAATAAGATGGGAGGAGGAGAAGAGGCTATCCTAAAGTATAAGGTAAAAGCTAGGGATAAGAACCACCTAACCAACAAGAAGCCAATACTTGACATTATGAGCCAAAAAGGAATTCCAATTCCTTGGATTGAAAACCAATCAAGCAAAGAATACTAGACCTCTTGAGAGAACCAAACTTCAAGTGTATTAAGTCTTCACAAAAATTGGGCAGAGTAACGGCTATATACGGGTGAGTTCCATATTACAAACAAAGAGTGTAATCACAAAAAACGTGCAAACAAAAACAAACAAGCAACCCAATATCTTGAGGTAAACCTCAAGAACTCCAGACAAAATAATCAGATAAGATCACAAGGTCTCCAAGATAGGCCAAGGTTTCTAAACCTAAGTCCAAGAAAAGTCCCATGCTCCATAATGCCAAGGATAGTAACCAAATAGTCCAAGTACCATTAAATATTTTTATGGTTTATGTTGATTATTAAGTATCTTAAAAAAAGAAAAGCTCAAGTGAGCAAAGTAAAAATGACAAGAAAGTAAATGCTCAAATGAGCAAAGATGAAAATGGCATGAAATGTAAATGCTAAAAGTAAATAGTGCATAAAAATAAAAGGGGCATATAAAAATAAAGGATAAAGTCAATTATTAGTGATTAGTGGTTAGTTGGATGATCATCTTGAAACTTGCATTTGGAACTCATTAGAGGATTGGTAGAACCAAAGCCTCCACACAACAAGTTGCATTTGATTTTTGTCAAGTATATCATCCATTTGGAATTATCACAAGTGCCATTTAATGATCAATGATGTTTAAGTGATCCGCGTTGACCAAAAGTGTTGTAGATCCATTAGAGGATTGGTAGAACCAAATCCTCCACACAATGAATCTCAAGGTTATTGGATCAAAGAGATCAAATAACATACTTGGGCTTGCAAACATAAGTTTAGGCCACAAATGATCATTTATTCAAATCAGAACAAAATTTAGCGCTATGTTAAGCAATCGTAAGTGGAATTATATAGAAGTTGCACCTATTTTGAGGTCGGTCAATAGCAATCTATGCACCATTTGTTCTGAGACATGATATATAGATTATGCTCCACCAACATTTAGTGTAATAAGAAGGGGATGAGATGAAGAGGGATGAGAGAGAATATACAAACCACTTTTGAATTAAATTTAATCAAACTATTATTAAAATCATTCATCCATTTTTTTGGAGTTAAACTCAACACCATAGATCTAATGATGTTAATAAAGTTCATGATCCAAAATTTAACCCAAGATCAGCCAGAAAATAGTCACAAAATAATATTACATTTTAATATATACAAAAGGGTTTAAAAATAATGTTTAAAAAATAGAAAATAAAGAGAAAAATATCAACTATGTTCAAATTAATCAAGAAATAAAAAGTAAGACCATAGAAAAATCAGAAAAAGGCTCAAGTAAATTTACAATTTTTTTGGTAATTTTTTAAAGTCAGAAACTATTTTTAAAATTAAAAGAAATGGGTAAAATAAACCAAAAATGATAAAAAATAGTAAGGTCAAAAACAAAAATAAAATAAGGTCACAAATATTTGTCACAATATCATTGGATCAGTCCATAATTTTTTCAGAATTTAAAAATGTATAAAAGTATTTTTAAACATTTAAAATAATTCAAATAAAGTGTAAATTTATAAAAAATACCAAAACACAAAATTAAATTGTGAAAAAGTAAAAACCAAAAAAAGAATAATCAAAATATTTTTTCATAATTTTTTCAGATTTTTTGGACTTAAAATGAATTTACTATGATTTTTTTTTAAATTTAAAACAATTAAAATATAAAAATCAGAAAATAAAATAAAAGTAAAAATATGTGGATCATTGGATGAGAGTCAAAACGCGTTAGTAATCAAATCCAAGGGATGGCGCGCTGTGCATATCATGATCATTAGTGAATAAAGTACATAATCAAATATAAATCAGATTTTCAAAAATAACAAGTAGCGTGCCATCATTGGTTGGAAGATGACACGTAGGTCATCTTCAACCTCCAGCCAATGTGATTTGCAAGTCTCTCAAACTGTAAAATCAGAAGCTCAGACCTATGCCGTTCGCTTCGTCTCTTCAAGACGAAGACAACCATAACCTCGCGCCAAATTTATATAAACTGTAGCTCAAGCAATTTGGAAGGAAAGCTTTGAAAAGGGATTTGAAATTTCATGGTCAAAACATGTTTCTAGTAAAAGGTAAGTGTTGCAACTAGAACTAGGACAATGAAAGCAACACAATGATATCCGAGTTTTGAATAATTGATGAAGGAATTTACCTATTGAAGTTGAGTTGCAGAGCTCTGAAACTGGACTTCTATGGAGCAGTATAGGGCATGATTCTTGATTGTAATTATGTGGTTAGCTTCAGGGAAGATCAAGGAAGGTGAATTGATGGAAAAATTGGATTGAAAAAGGCTTGAGAATGAATTTTGAAGTTACTGAATTATGAGTTGTGGAACAAGTTTGGTAGGGTGATTCTGGCTATCCAAGCTTGAGAAAATGAATGGGATTGCTCTTGTATTTATAGGAGAAGCAAATGGGATCAAGAGGAAGGGCGAATGATGCAATTTGGAGGGAATTCGTGTGGGTCTACATCATGAAGAAAATGTGACTTCTCTTTTGTCAAAACTCATCCAAAACGTGTGTTTTGATGCACTAATCCATTTAGGAAAGTTGCATAATCATGTTTAGACCCAAAACGCGTGCTAATTTGAGGTTTAGAGGTTGTAACATGAAATTCAAATTCTGACTTGCAATGAAACTTCAATTCCAAGTTACCATTTTTGAAACAATGGCATTCTCAGCTCAAGGGGTCTTAAGGCACGATTCTTGATGCTTTAGAAAGATGAGGTTACAAGCTTTGCAATGGAAAAAGAATGGAATCAAATAGATGCTTGAGCTGAAAGTTGTGTTGAGTCAAAGTTGGAGAAAAAGAGTTGACTTTCCATACTTAGAAATATTTCAAGTTCTTCTTCAAAACTGACCTATAATGTCTTGCATCCAAACATGGCCTTCCACTTGGAATTTGCTCTTGACCAAAAAAGATGGCATGAAGCAGATATCTTGAATGACATTTTGAAACTTGAACCATTCAAAATCTCCAAAAATTGAGAGAGTTATGAATTGTTGAAGTTGGCAAAAAATCATGAAATGACCTATAATCTTTTGCATCCTTAAGGCAACTTCCATCCATTTTCTCACTTTGCACATAAAAGAAGGCATAAATTTCACACCTTTAAGATCATTATGGAAAAAGAATGGGCTCAAGGTGATAAATATTTGACCAAGTTATGATCATTTGAAGTCACACATGGAAAATTGAGGATTCATCTGGAGGACTTGTAATCTTTCTTCCTCACTGAGTCTCTTCCTCATGACAACTCCTTGAAACTTTTGAAGTGATTTGTTAATAACTCTTTGAAGAGAAATATGTATTTGGAATTACTCAAAAATACCAAGAGATGAGCAAGATATATTCCTTTGAAGTTCAAAACCCTAGCTCCTTAGATCAAGAGAATGCTTTGAGGAACTTTGACAATTTTGAACAAACTTCTTGTACCAACACACATGATTTGTAAATAGAAGTTGTTGAGGATGACAATGAGAACTCATAGCCACCAAAACCACTTCCATATCTTGAACATTAAGATAAATATGCACTTGTAACCAAATGGAATAAAATCTTGTCCAACCATGACAACTTCTCCAATCAATCCCTTGTGCTTTTCAACCAAATTTGATAACCTTGAAATATGATGAACCAAAACAACCTTGCCATGCCAATTCTTCCAAAACCAAGCCAATGGTGAGGTTTGAACTTCTCAATCTTTATTGACTAGGGCATGGAAATAAACTCATGAACCCATAGGGTAACTTGTTAAATCCCATTGCCTTTACCTACATGGATATCAAGCAAGACAAACCAACATTGCATTTTATTTAGTTGAAAGAAGAAATCAAGACAAAAACAATATTCATGATCACAAAAGAACATAAGTCAAGGTGCTTGGTGATTCCTCAAAAGGTAAAAGCTACATATAGGGAGGGGAACCAAGAATCCTAGTGTGATCTTATTGTGAATGAATCAGCATGGTATGATGAAAGGATCTTAGGGGCAAAAATTGGGGTACAACATCTGCCCTTATTTAAGTTTCTTCTATCCGAAGATACGAAGGTTAAAAATCTTCGTGTCGACGCGATCGAAGATACTTAAATATAAAACAAACCTTATTTTTGGCCCTAAGATGCCATGCAAATGTTTATGATCATGAATGCACATGGACAATTCCAGAGGGACGTAAATCACCACTGGGGATGTAACAATAATAAAGAAACAAGAGAGCAACCCCACCAGGAAAATAAATCACTGGTGGATCAAAAGACCTGAATCAAAGAGGATGGTAGAATGGTAAAAGGATACACCATTTTCTACTGAAGGCGAAGCTACCGACGTTTACTGAAGGCATAGAGAAAGATAACAAACATCGACGTTCACTGCCGATGTCCTACCGGCTTTCACTGAAGGTAGAGAGAAAAGAAATATCATAGCACCGCTATTCACTGACGATGAACTACCAACGTTCACTGAGGGTAGCAAAAAGATAATAAACACCAACTTTCACTGATGGTGATCTACCAACTTTCACTGAAGGTAGAAAGAGAAAATATCATAGCACCGCCGTTCACTGATGATGAACCACCAACATTCACTGAAGGTAGCAAAAAGATAACAATCATCGACTTTCACTGCCGATGTCCTACCAACTTTCACTGAAGGTAGAAAGAGAATATTTCATTGCATCGTCATTCACTGACGATGAACTACCAACGTTCACTGAGGGTAGCAAAAAGATAACAAGCACCAACTTTCACTGATGGTGATCTACCAACTTTCACTGAAGGTAGAAAGAGAAAATATCATAGTACCGCCGTTCACTGACGATGAACTACCAACTTTCACTGAAGGTAGCAAAAAGATAACAAACATCAACGTTCACTGCTGATGTCCTACCAACTTTCATTGAAGGTAGAAAGAAAATATATAATTGCATCACCATTCACTGACGATGAACTACCAACGTTCACCGAGGGTAGCAAAAAGATAACAAGTATCCCCAAGATTCTGGCATTTCACCTAGAACGGGTCTCAACTTCTTTTTTAACCAAGGCACTCCGCCTGGAAAGGATAATATATAAGCTGTCTTAAATAAAGAGACTTCCACTTGCAAAGATTTCACAACGAGTTGTTTCTGTGATATTGAAAGTCTTGCCATCCGTTGGCGTAATCTAACGATAAACTGCGAACTATTCACTCATAGAGGAGATAGCAAAAAAAATTCACGTCGACTTTTACAGGGAAGCACAAGTTACTCAAATAAAGAGACCTGCTACTTCTTATCATGGAGGATTGTAAAAAGAAATGACTTTTTGGGGAGATAAGTATGACTTCCTAGAGAAAGAAATATGACTTCCTGGGGAGATGCCACGATATTCCTGCTGGGGAGATAAAGTCTTCTCGTGCAAAATAAATGCACCAACCAAAACTTGAAGTTTTCAGAAATCCAAAGTAAGTAATATTGTTGTGGAATCCACAGGTTCAAACCAGAAATAAACTGGAACAAAACGGTCAACCAGAATACATCCTTTGAGAAATAAACTCAAGAGGGAAAACCAAATCCATCTGAACCAGGAGCTGTACAGGAAGGCTAAAGCAAAAATATTCCACTAGGGACAACTCAGTGGGGAAATTGAAAGAATATATGCTTTCTGCTTAAGGCCAACACTCTATTAACAAGAGGACAACGTAGCTTGGCTGCTTTAGCTTTACTGGGGAGTGGCATAATCTGGAAGTAAGCAAAATGAAGTGACAAAATAATATAGATACAGGGATAGAACATCCTTCTTCAGGATTCACCGGGGAAACAAGTGTTTTTAAAAGTAACATTCCTACTGGAGATTGCAAAACCAGTCTCAAGTAAAGTAGACTGACACCAAAACATCAAAACATTCACTGGGGAATTCAGGCCTACTTCATTGGGGAGGTTAACACTACACCCACAAAGGGAAAACCACAATACGTTCTTCACTTAAAGAAACCAGGGACATGCGTTCTTCAAGAGTGGTTATGATACCAACTTCTCTGGAAAAAGAACCTCTATTAGGCCAAACAAAAACTTCATTGGAGAAAATGCGGATTGAAACTTCACATCATGAAAACTCAGAAAAGAGGAGAAATGAATCTAAACTTGACCGAGGATACCGGAATCATAAACTCAATACGGTGAAAACATCCCGAGGGGAACAAAAAATTCTCAAAACAACTGGAGTTTGTCCATTCCTGGGATCACCATTTTTGTTGTCATTGTTTCATCACAAATCTCAAAGTAAAAGCAGATTGTAAAATCTTTTTTTTTTGAAAAATCAATTTTGTTATTTAATCTTTTTTGCTTTGAAAGTTATTATCAATAATAAATGGAGTCTTTGCAAGCTAAATAAAATAAGAAATACAAAGAATTGGGTAAAAGCTCAAATTTCATTAATAGAATGGTAGTCTGCGAATGGCGAGACTCCATAGATGATTACAAAGTTTAAAAAATGTTAATATATAATGGAAAAGATACATTGAGATACAATGACCACTATCCCCTCTAACAACTTTTGAAATCCTGAGCAAAAGCTTCTGTTGAAGTATGGTGAGGATCCGAGAATATTTTTGCTTCAACGATCAAGTCTTGTCTGACGTAGTTACTTGCCAAGAAAGTCTCTAACTTTTGCCCAAGCTGCCCTTGCGGGTTTTCAACTTAGCGGGAAATTTATTCTGTTTAGGTCTCTAATTTTTGCCTAGACCCCCCTTTCGGGTTTTCGGCCTACCGAGACACTCCTTTTTTGCCTAAGCCGCACTTTCTGGTTTTCAGCTTAGCGAGCTATTCTTTTATTTCTTTAGGCGAAGTATTTCTTGACAGCGTCAGCATTCATGGGTCGTGGGAACTCCTCGCCATCCATAGTTTCAAGAATTAATGCACCGCCAGAGAAGGCTTTCTTAACAACATATGGGCCTTCAAAATTGGGAGTCCACTTGCCCCTAGAATCAACATTGAAAGACATGATCTTCCTGAGCACGAGGTCTCCTTCTCTCAATTCACGAGGTTTGACCATTTTATCAAAAGCTTTCTTCATTCTTCTTTGATATAACTGGCCATGACACAAAGCTGTCAGTATCTTCTCCTCAATCAAATTCAATTGGTCAAACCTGTTCTGGACCCATTCAGCCTCTGTCAATTTGGTTTCCATTATCACACGTAAAGAGGGAATCTCCACCTCGATAGTGAGTACAACTTCCATTCCATACACCAGGGAGAACGAGGTTGCTCCTGTTGAAGTGCGGACAGACGTTTGATATCCATACAGAGCAAAAGGAAGCATTTCATTCCAATCCTTATAAGTAACAACCATTTTCTGGATAATTCTCTTGATATTCTTATTAGCAGCTTCAACAACCTCATTCAACTTTGGCCTGTATGGAGATGAATTGTGATGGACAATCTTGAATTCTTTGCACAGTTCTATCATCATCTTGTTGTTCAAATTCGAGCCATTATCAATGATGATTCTGCTCGGCACACCATACCGACATATAAGGTTATTCTTAATGAAGCGCACAACACCTGCTTAGTAACATTGGCATATGAAGCAGCCTCCACCCACTTGGTGAAGTAATCAATTGCTACCAAGATAAAGTGGTGTTCGTTCGAAGCTTTGGGTTCTATCATCCCAATCATGCCAATACCCCACATAGAGAAAGGCCACGGGGAGGAAATCACATTGAGAAGTGTCAGAGGAACATGGACCTTGTCTGCATAAATCTGGCATTTATGGCACTTCTTTGCAAATTTATAACAATCGGACTCCATTGTCAGCCAATAGTAACTGCCCTTAGCATCTTTTTAGCCATCGAATGTCCATTGGCATGAGCGCCAAATGAACCTTCATGAATCTCATGCATCAACATGTCTACTTCGTGTCTATCCACACATCTGAGCAAGACCATGTCATAATTTCTCTTGTACAACATATTTTCACTGAGGAAGAAACTGCATGCCAATCTTCTCAATGTCTTTCTATCTTTCTTCGACGCACCAATCAGGTATTCCTGAGTCTGAAGAAAATGCCTGATATCATAATACCAAGGTTTTTCATCTGCTACCTCCTCTGCTGTAAACACATGAGCGGGCCTATCCAGTCGTCGAACCGTAATTCGGGGTATATCATTCCAAGTATTCACTTGGTACATAGAAGCCAGAGTTGCCAGAGCATCCGCCATTTGATTTTCATCTCTAGGAATGTGATGGAATTCAACTTTATTGAAGAAGGGTAATAATCTTCTAGTATAATCTTTGTAAGGGATCAAGCCGGGGTGACGAGTATCCCATTCTCCTTTGATCTGATTTATTACCAAAGCAGAATCACCATACACATCTAGAATTTTAATTCTGAGATCAATAGCTTCTTCGAGACCCATGATACAAGCCTCATATTTGGCCATATTATTAGTACAACAAATGTTAACCTTGCGGTAAAAGGAATATGCGATCCATGAGGAGTGATAATCACAACACCAATTACTTTACCATAAGCATTCACAGCTCCATCAAATATCATACTCCAATGAGATTCAGGGTCAGGACCTTCCTCAGGCAATGGTTCATCACAATCTTTCACTTTCAGGAACATCACATCCTCATCGGGGAATTCAAATTCTACAGACTGGTGATCCTCCATTGGTTGGTGAGCAAGATAATCTGCCAACACGCTGCTTTTAATAGGTTTTTGAGTGCGGTATTCAATATCATATTCAGATAACAACATCTGCCAGCGGGTAATTCTCCCAATAAGAGCAGGCTTTTCAAAAATGTACTTGATTGAATCCATTTTGGAGATCAACCAAGTAGTGTGATTCAACATATACTGCCGCAAACGCTTTGCTGCCAAGGCCAAAGCACAACATGTCTTTTCCAACATGGAATACCGCGACTCACAATCAGTGAATTTTTTACTGAGGTAATAAATGGCGAACTCTTTCTTCCCGGTTTCATCCTATTGTCCTAGAATACAACCCATGGAGTTATCTAACACTGTTAGATACATAATCAACGGTCTTCCTTCTACATGAGGGAGCAAGATAGGAGGTTCAAGCAGATATTCTTTAATACTTTCGAATGCCCTTTGGCAATCATCCATCCACACACAACCTTGATCTTTCTTTAACAACTTAATGACCGGTTCGCATGTTACGGTCATGTGGGAGATGAATCTGGAAATATAATTCAAATTCCCGAGGAAACCTCTGACTTGCTTTTCAGTTCTTGGTGCTGGCATCTCTTGAATCACCTTGACTTTATCAGGGTCAACTTTAATTCCTTTCTGGCTAACAATGAAACCCAACAATTTCCCTGATCTGACACCGAAGGTACACTTATTTGGATTCAAGCGGAGACAATACTTCCTCAAATGCTGAAACAACTTCAACAGATCTTATACATTCCCTTCTTCAGTCTGGGATTTGGAAATCATATCTATTGTACCACAAAATTTGCCCTCTCATATTTCTCAACACATGGAAAGTGAGGTCCCCAAATTGCTCAAGGAAGTCCAAGAGTTGACCAGACAAACTCTCTCCTAAGGCAGTCTACCTCAAATTAGGGTTTCTATTTTCATCAGGATATGTGAACCACAACGGACTCAAATGCTCACCATTTTCCTAACATGTTCTCAAGATCATCCATGTCAAGTTTCAAGCCTTGCAGAGGAAGTTTGCTCAGTCAATTGCTCAAATGCCTGAAAATCAATTGTGCTAGGTCAAAAGTCAACTATGGCCCACATACAGTCAAACTTCAATATTTTTGGTCAACATCCTCATTTTGAAGTATTATCCATCATTTGATCAAGGGTTGATCATGATTCCTCAAGGATTGCTCACAATTCATCAAAACCCAAAAGTTGCTAAATTAGGGTTTTGTAGGAAAAGTCTACTCAACTTTGACCTAGCATAACTTTCTCATACTTTATCAGGAATGACCCATCCAAAGCTCATTTTAAATAGGATTCAATTCCCAACAATTCATATTCATCTCCAAAGTTCAAAATATTCACTCACAAAAAGATATGAATTTTGACATTATAGGTCATTTTGGAAAGTCAACAAAACACCTTTTGGGTCAAAAATTCATACATGAACATGGAAGACTCAATGGAGATGAGACCAAAAGGGTTGCTTAGAGGACATCCTAAGATTTCTAAAAAGTCCAAGAACAACTCTTTAGGGTCAAAATTGAGATAGTTATGCATTGACCAAGTTGACCATTTTTGCAAAATTGCCAAAAGTCAAATGTGCTCAAATTTGTATTTTTTGCTAAACGAGCCCAACTTTTTATGCTTGCACCTCAATTATAATGTGGTCCACGACTCAAATACTCAAATACTTATCCACCAATTATTTGCTCCATTTTTCAATTTATCTTGATTTTTCATTGATTAAAAAGTGAATTAAATCAAATAAATGATGAAAATTATCAAAGATATAATTTGATTTGTTTTTTTGACAGGTTAGCTACCAAGATATGCTGAGCTTGCAAGACCAATTCGAATCGATGGCAATTGGTACAAAAAGAGCATGATTAGGCCAAATTTAGAAATATATCATATGGCTAAAGAATCAAATCAAATATCATCAAAGCTTGAAGATTGAATATGTTTTGCAACCCTAATTCATTGAGGGATATATAATGAACAAAAACAAGGCAAGAAAAGGAGGTTACAATCGTGGAAAAGCTAGAACCAAACTTCAAAATTTCAAAGAAAAGTGGTGATTCAATTTCCATCCTAGAGGCCAATCCAAGCCATTCTAACATTACCAACAGACTCCAGGACATCTCCAGAAGGGATCTCAATCAATTACAAGCATTTTCACGTACGGAATCGTAAGTTATAGACGCCACAGTTCACCCCAAAACTTGATTTCGATTTCATTGATTTACGCATCATTAGCATATTTAAATTATATATTCTTGTTCATCATTGAGTTTGCAAGATATTGGTATTATTTAATTGCGTTTTCCATACAGGAATCAAGATATGCCATTGTTAGGGTTCCTTGGCTCGTTTTAGAGGTTTGCAGTATGGGCAAAATTAGGCATGGATTCTGGTACCATGATACTCGTGAGGATGAGACTAGTTGATTGGTACCCTTACTTTTAATTTATCTTGCTTGTAGACAATTTTTGAGATGCACAAGTCTGTACCTACAACAAGGTGTCTGTAGGTAAAAGTGTCACAGGCTAAAACGACGGAGAGAGGAAGAAGAAGCTTGCGTGGCACAACATCATTGGCTCATTCAAACTGACGCGCGTTTTCCTTTTGTTTTAAACCACTAATTCATATTTTCTTATATTATTATTTGTTCTTATTATAATTACAACTAAGCATCACAGCTCAGCTGGCAGCGTAGTATGGGGAGAAAGCATAAGGACCTGGGTTTGATCCCCAGGTCCCAATATTTGTCTCATGTATTTTTTCTCTATATGATTCTGTACCCCACAGGTCCAAACCTCCACCATGTGCCATCAAGATCCAACCATCAAACGCATCTTCAGCCAAGATCCAATGCCTTTCCATTGAAGGTCCGTCATACACCTCAAGTCAACATACGCATTAGATTTGGAAAAGTCAAACGGGCTTGGATTGTTTGGGCCCAAAAGTCAGATCTACACCCCCCACAATTGCTAGCAATCAGACCCACTTCTAATTCTTCTTTCTTTTTTTTATTCTTTTAATATTTCTTTTATTTATTTTAATTGACAATTAATTACTATTTTTCATAAAATCATAAAATCAAGAAATCAAAAAAATTAGAATTAGACTTTTGTTTATCAAAATTAATTTTGTTAATTTAATTTAATTTAGTTTAACTGAGGGCAATTTTAACTTTTTTTTTATAATTAAAAGTAATTAGCAAATTAGGTTTAAATTCTTGATTTGATTCTTTTATTTTTCTCAAATAAATAAAATACAAAAATAGGTTTTTAGAGTGAATTGATTTATTTTTCTTAATTTAAAATTAATCAGGCTTAGGGATTTCTTTTTAATTTAATTGTTTCATTATTTTCTTAAATAACAAAAACATGACAAAAACATTTCTTTTTTTAATCAATCACAAATAGGTTTAGTCAAGGGTCAAAACCCTGGTCGTTTCGCATTTAATTCACCGCACGCTTATTATTTATTTTGTCAATATGTTGTAACTGCTCACTGGTTTGTAATAGTTACTTTAGGGCTTTTACTTATCGCTTTTCCCCGAGTTTTTTGGCTATGTAATTAATCTCCCTCCCCGAAGCCTTGTAATAGCGTAGATTTATTTTCTCGCATCTTAATTTCTGCAAATATTTAACTGTTTAGATGCATGCTAATAAGATTGTATGGCAAGAATGCATGACAAGTTAATACGGTTAGAAAACCCTAATGTGCAAAGATAAATAACTGAAACAAATCACTCGCGCATATCACTC
Source organism: Vicia faba (assembly GCA_948472305.1). Taxonomy (NCBI): domain Eukaryota; kingdom Viridiplantae; phylum Streptophyta; class Magnoliopsida; order Fabales; family Fabaceae; genus Vicia; species Vicia faba. The sequence continues at coordinate 833,235,336 of OX451736.1, read as the reverse complement.
TTAGGGTATACTCTCACTTCGGTTGCCTTCGGTAAACGATCATTAAGCATAGGGTGTTTTAGTGGTTGCCCTCCAGTCTAAAACATCAAAATGTCCCATTCGAATGTTGCCTCAGAAATGTTGCCTCAAAAATGTTGCCTCGAATATGATCTTAAGACTCTAGGGTTATTACTAAGGTGTCCTAATATTGTTGTAGTGATCGTACGTCCCTTTCGAATTGACCCTTACAAATTCCAACGACGATGCTACATATTTCTCAATAGTAGGATAGCGCTTTCTAAAGGAACAAGGATATAAACTATCTTTTTTCGAGTAGGTAGATGCTAGTAGGTACTTGCTCAAATCAAAACTTTTCGCACTTACACTTTTCAAAACAAACTTTCAAAACAACTTCGTCACACCTTTGAGGACTGATACAAGGGTTATCACGAAGTCAAGCTTTTCAAAAGCAAAGAACACACACAAGCAATTTAAAAATGAGCAAGTACCTAAGAGCCCATGGAAAACCATGGATAGAAAGGGTGCTAACACCTTCCCTTTCTCTAATCTACCCCCCGTAATCAAAATATCTCGAAAAAGGATTTTTTCTGTACTTTTTTCCTTTCCAATTGGATGAAATAAAAGTTGGTGGCGACTCTTGCTTACCGCGACATTTTGCGAATAAAAAACGCAAAATGCAAACCAGTATTAAACAGTCAGTTCTGCCACCGTATCACAGAACTGGCGACTCTGCTGGGGAGTTTATAAGTGGGGTATACCTTAGGATCTAGTTCATCATAATTGATTCTCTTGATTGCTTTGTTTGCTTTATTTTTTAAGGTTCTATTTGGGGTTACTATAGATCCTACACCCGGATCTGGGGAATACCTTTTAGGTAAGTAGCAATAGACTGTGAGGGAATTGTATGGTGTAGACCAATACAGTTGAAGCAGTATCTACGTTGATGAGGCACTTTGGTTGGTATCGGTATCCCTTGTGGAGAAACGAGGAGAATACGGGGCCGCTGCATGGTGTCGTTAAGCATCAACTGACCTTATAACCTTTAATCGCCCAACTTGGCCATTAGAAAGTAGTGAGATAGCCGGCCTCAGTGTAGAGCTGAGAACTGGTTGATACTCGATGCTACACTCATTGAGACCATACTCTCGGAATAATTTCGGCCGCAAGAAAAGATTGCGTGAGCTGAAACCATGACCGATGGAGGATGGTCAGTAATATTGAGATCCTCTAGAACCCGGTTACTTTTCTAGGACAGGTTGAACCAACTTAACTTCACGAGGGTATTACCTTTGACCTCATGCAAGCCTTAAACCTAAGGGCTTTGTGTGATTTGACTGTGTTTGCAATATTTGTGTTTGCTATACCTGTGGTTTATCATGACATCATGCATCATAACATAGCATTCATGCTTCATTACACTAACCATTTCAAAGACCAAGGTAATTTATCTTTGTTCTGTTTTACAGATCATGGCTTCCGTGCGTAGAAATACTATCCGAATCAACTTTGTGCAGATACCTGCCCAACTTAAAGAGCTAGCATCTAGAGTGTCTGGAACTTCTACTTTCATCAAGAGACACGGTCAACTTCTCAGCCTGGTTACCTCAAACCTTGATGAACAGTTGATGAGCGTACTATTTCAGTTCTTCGATCCCAAGCATCACTGCTTCACCTTTCCAGACTACCAGCTGGTACCCACCTTGGAAGAATTCTCTCATTTATTAGGCATATCCATTCTTGAACAGGTACCCTTCACAGGTATGGAAGAAGTTCCTAGGCCAGAAGACATTGCCTCAGCCTTGCATTTAAAACAGGCCGATGTAATATCCAATTGGGAAACTCGAAGCGGGGTCGAAGGTTTTCTAGCCAAATTTATGATAGATTAGGCTCAACTATTTTAGGATGATTTGGATTTTCAGGCTTTTGAAGATGTCTTGGCTCTTCTTATCTATGGTTTAGTTCTCTTCCCTAATCCGGACTCCTTTGTAGATGTGAATGCTGTCAAGATTTTCCTTTCTTGCAACCCTGTGCCTACCTTGCTTGGAGATATCTTGCATGCTCTCTATACTCGTACCATGAGGAGAAGAGGGACTCTTATGTGCTGTATGCCATTGCTGTCGAGGTGGTTTATTTCTCACCTCCCTAAGTCCGTGCTGAAGAACGAAGAAGGTTTGGGTTGGTCGCACAGAATAATGTCACTCGCTCATACGGATATTCTTTGGTGTTCCCGGGCTATGGAAGACACTACTGTTATTGACCGATGTAGGGGGTACCCTAATGTCCCATTACTTGGTATCAGAGGGGGTATAAATTACAATCCTTGTCTAGCTTTGCGATAATTTGGTCGTGCTCGAAGGGATGGTCCCTATGAGTTACTTCTCGAGGACATTCTATTCGACTATAAGGATGACGTTAAGGAGCATCGTCGGGGGTTCATACGAGCTTGGGGCATGGTAAACAGATCCGACCCCGAAGAATTGGGACCGAAGACTTCCCTTCCTATGCAGCCTTACCTCCAATGGGTCCGAGCTCATGCCCAAAAGCTTATGATGCCTTATGCAGCCGTATTACCAGTGATTGTGGAGCCCACTAATGAAGAAGGCATTCCTTACACGGTTCTATATCCTTACATGCCCACTGGTCTTGGGGAGCTACAGAGGTCTTGGATTCAGCTGAAGAATGAGCGGGATACTTACCGGGAGCAGTTCCATGAGCAAGAAAGGAAGATTTTAATGCTCACCAGACAGCTCGAGGAAGAAAGAGTGATCAATGACTATATCAGCACAAAGAGGAAGCGTCCATGGGACTTTTGATTTTTCTTTTCTAGTTTTAGATTTGTTTTATCTACTTCTTTGTAACGCCTTAAAGGCATGTTGAACCCTTCAAGTTTAAACTAATAAAGTTTTCATTTATTTTGGTTTGCAAATTTAAATCTCCCAAAGTCTTTCAAATCATTACATGCGCATCCCATTATCATGCACACCATTACAGGTACCATTACAGGTTTCTCATCTTCTTCGCTGTTTATTTCAGCAGAAATGTCTTCCAATCAAGCCATCAGAGATCTTCAGGCACAAAACACCCAGTTCCAACAGATGTTCATAAGTCTGGCTAAAGGGCAATAGGATCTGAAGACCCTTATTCTGAAAGAGAAGAAGAAGAAGAAGACTGGAATTCTGAATATGGGCAGAAGGTTCGGAGAAAGGTTGAAGCATCAAACTGTTCTGACCTCTTCATCCAAGTACGTGGAGAACCAAGAAAGGGAAAAGGACCCTAGTTCTGCAATTTCTGACAACGATACTGATTACGATGATGAGCAATATCCTCCTGCCGAGGATAGATACAAGAAGTTAGAAGACCGTCTGAGTGCTATGGAAGTTCAGAAGATACTTGGTTTGGATTTTGGAGAACTGGGACTGGTATCGGGAGTGGTCATCCCTCATAAGTTCAAAGCTCCGGTTTTTGCCAAGTATGATGGGGTATCCTGCCCAAAACTCCATCTCTGCTTGTATGTCAGGAAAATCCAACCCCACATTGTTGATAGAAATTTGTGGGTGCATTTCTTTCAAGATAGTCTGTCAGGGATCAACTTGAATGGTTCTACCAGTTGGAGGGAGCCAATGTCCGAAACTGGGAAGATCTTGTTGCTGCTTTCTACAAGAAGTATTAGTATAATGCCGACCTTGCTTCCACTCGTACTCAACTTCAGAGTATGTCCATGGGTGCAGGTGAAGGTTTTAAAGATTATGCTCAGAAATGGAGAGACTTAGTTGGAAGAGTTCAACCCCCTTTGTCTGACAGGGAGTTGGTCGACATGTTTCTGGGAACGCTGTCTGGTCCGTTCTTCAATCATTTAATAGGCAACTCGTCATCTGGTTTCACCGAGTTGATTTTAACTGGAGAGAGAGTAGAAGCTGGAATTTGAAGCGGTAAAATACAGAAAGATGTCTCCTCGAGTTCAGCAAAAAAGATTTTCACTGGTAAGAAGGAAGCCAATGCAGCTTATAGCCCGAGGGGCCAAAGCAGATTTGAACACCGTCAAAAGTTAAATGCTGTAGTGATACCAAGACCCGCAGTTGCTCCACAATGCAAAAATCAATAAAGGGTGGAAAGACCACAATGGCAGTTTACCCGCATCAACATGACTTTGGCTGAAGTACTGCCTCATCTGTTAAAATCCAACTTGGCGACCTTGAGAGAGGCTCCCAAGAATCAAAACACTACTTCTTCCAGATACAATCCCAACGCACGGTGCGCCTACCATTATGAGAGTCCTATCCATGATACAAATGATTGCTGGGCTCTGAGAAACAAAGTACAAGACTTGCTTGAAGCCAAGGAGATAAAGTTCGATGCTCCAGAAAAGCCGAATGTTATAACGGCTCCCATGCCCAAACATGGTCGTGGAGTTAATGCTGTTGACACTGATTTGTTTGTGACCTCTATTGAAGAAATTTCCACCCCTCTTATGACTGTTAAGAAGAATTTGGTGTTGGCCGGTTTATTTTCGGGTTGTGGTGAGGGTTGCCACATGTGTTCGATTATACCTTCTGGTTTCCGTTTGTTGAAGTTAGGTGTTCAGCGCCTGATGGATAATAAAGAAATTTTGTTTGAGAAGACTATGATTCATGTTGTTTCAAATGAAGACGTCACTATTATAACCATTTCCGCCAATCCTTCCAAGGTTTCCTCGAGAAGACCTATTAGGATTACACCTGTTCAAAGAATTTATCCGTTGATAATCATCGTTCCTGGTCCTATCCCGTACACCTCAGACAAGGCTGTCCCATGGCATTATGGTGCTGATGTGTACTATCATGGTATTAAGCAAGATCTGAAGAATGAAGAAGCTGATACTGATGTCAGTAATATTGTTGGGACTAGTAAAGTTATCCGAAGTGGAAGGGTCTTCTCTCCCGAGATTTCCCTGAAGACTATCATCAAGCCTACTGTCATTCCAGCTGCTGCTCCAACCAGCACTCCTGACATTTCTCTTGTTCCTACTCCAGTTATTACACCTGCTACTATTCCTATCCTTACTCCAGTTATCACCCCTTTCGTCGAGCCATCTGGGACTCGGGGCAAAGAAATTATAGGTGAGCCTGCCCAGATGGAGGCACCTAAGAAAATCGTTGTGGAAGCCTCTAAACAAGAAATAGAGGAAATACTGAAAATTATCAAGAAGAGCGACTATAATGTAGTTGAGCAGCTGGGGAAGACCCCGCCAAAGATCTCCATGTTGTCTCTGCTGTTGTGTTCTGAAGCCCATGCGAAGGCCTTGATTGCATTTCTCAAAACTGCGCATGTGCCACAAGAAACTTCAGAAGATCAGTTTAAAGATTATGTGGCCAGCCTGACTGTTGACAATGGGCTGGATTTCTCAGACGCGGATCTGACACCAAAAGGAAGAAATCATAATGATGCTCTGCATGTCTCAATTGAGTGCAGGGGCACCACTATGGCGCATGTGTTGGTAGATACCGGGTCTTCACTGAATGTTCTGCCGAAAAAAGCATTAGACCGTTTGGATTGTGAGGGTTTGACTCTAAAGCCTAGTAACATTGTGGTAAGGGATTTTGACAGATCAAAAAGAATGGTGCACGGGGAGGTGGACATCCCTGTCAAAGTGGGTTCTCAGACCTTTGGGTCCACCTTCTACGTAATGGATATCAGGCCATCGTATTCTTGCTTGCTAGGTCATCCTTGAATTCATAAGGTTGGGGTAGTTACTTCCACACTCCATCAAATGCTGAAGTACCCAGTGAAGGGGAAGATCGTCACAGTGCGAGGTGAAGAAGAATATATGGTGAGTCACCTCAATTCCTTCCGCTACATAGAGATGGACAGGGAATTCATATAAACTCCTTGTCAAAATTTTGAAGAGGTCACTCAAACTTTAGCGTCAACTAAAGTTACTACCAACAAACCTCCGCTGAAGATGGCTTCTCTCAGGGATGCCAGGGCTGTAGTTGAAGAAGGTGGGTGTACCAATTGGGGTCAGCTCCCTGATTTCACTCACAAAACTGACAAATTTGGTTTGTGCTTTACTACAGGGGCTCAAAGGGTTGTTAGGCGCGCTCGGATTGGAAGACCTCCTCTACACATCAGCAATCGGGAAATTAATGCAATTGAAGACAATAAAGAGGATTCAAACATCGACAGTTGGATCTACCCAACAACCAACGGTGGATCGAATAACTGGACGGCGAAGGACTTCATACCTGTTTCTTTTATTCTGCAGTAATTGACTTTTGTTTTAAGATTTGTAATAAATAGTTTGAAACTTTATGGCCCGGTGCCTTGCCCGAGGCACCTTGGCTTTGCTTGTGAGGGCCTATTATCTGTCATTTCATATATCATTAATAAAGCATTGGACGTTTCTTTCATACAAACTTTGCGCTTCTTGTTTTTCTTTTCTGTCTCTCACTTTATCAAAACAACTATTCTCTTACACACACTTACGTATCATACTGCAAATCCACATCCACTATGTATCCCATTAATAACAGCTCTGATACTTCCAGTTATGACTTCAAAAATCCGATCAACCAAGCCAAGGATGAAGGTGAGGATAATTGTGAGGTGCTTGGAGAACTTGCTAGACTATTACAGCAGGAAGAAAGGGCCATGCAGCCTCATGAAGATCCAGTTGAGTCAGTGAATTTGGGTACAGAGGAAGACAGGAAAGAGGTTAAAATAGGTGAGAATCTAGAGCCTAGTGTCGAACAGCGGTTAATACAGATGCTACACGACTATGTTGAGATCTTCGCCTGGTCCTATGAAGACATGCCTGGTTTGGACACTAATATTGTGGTACATCGTCTGCCGACTAAGGAAGACTTCCCTCCGATAAAGCAGAAGGTCCGCAGTATGCGCCCTGAAATGTCAGAGAAAATCAAGGCAGAGGTCATGAAACAGTTCGACGCAGGATTCTTAGTTGTCACTTCCTATCCGCAGTGGGTTGCCAACGTCGTTCCGGTACCTAAGAAGGACGGTAAGGTACGGATGTGTGTGGACTACAGAGATCTGAACAGGGCAAGCCCCAAGAATGACTTCCCACTTCCTCACATTGATGTTCTAGTCGACAACACCGCGGAACATAAGATCTTCTCCTTCATGGATGGTTTTTCTGGCTACAACCAAATCAAGATTGCTCTTGAGGACATGGAGAAGACAACCTTCGTTACACAGTGGGGCACCTTCTGTTACAAGGTAATGCCTATTGGGTTGAGGAATGCTGGGGCAACTTATCAGCGCGCCGTTGTTGCTTTGTTCCATGATATGATTCACCATGAGATCGAGGTTTATGTTGATGACATGATAGCTAGGTCCCATACTGAGGAAGAGAACCTTGATCATCTCCATAAACTATTTGACAGGTTGAAGACGTACAAGCTGAGGTTAAATCCGAACAATTGTACCTTCGGGGTAAGGTCTGGTAAGCTTCTGGGTTTTGTTGTCAGTGACAAAGGTATTCAGGTAGACCCAACAAAGGTTAAAGCCATACAAGATATGCCGGCTCCCCGCACAGAGAAGGAAGTTAGAGGTTTCTTGGGACATCTGACTTACATCGCCAGGTTCATTTCACATCTGACTGCTACTTATGAGCCAATCTTCAAGGTGCTGAAGAAAGATCAAGTCGTAAAGTGGAATGATGAGTGCCAGACCGCTTTCGAAAGAATCAAGGAATACCTTCAAGAACCACCAATTTTGATGCCTCCAGTTGAAGGAAGACCTTTGATATTATACTTGACAGTGCTAGACAATTCAATGGGGTGTGTGCTAGGGCAGCATGACGAGTCTGGTCGAAAAGAGCATGCAATTTACTACCTTAGCAAAGAGTTTACCGACTGTGAGACCCGATACTCATTGCTCGAGAAAACTTGCTGCACTTTGGCATGGGCTGCTCGCCGACTAAGACAGTATATGCTGACTCACACTACCTTGTTGATATCAAAGATGGATCCAATCAAGTATATTTTTGAGAAGCCCGCTCTCTCTGGAAGAATAGCAAGATGGAAGATGATCTTAACCGAGTACGACATCCAATACACAACCCAAAAAGCAATCAAGGGGAGTGTATTGGCAGATCATTTGGCGCATCAGGCCGTGGATGACTACCAATCCATGAATTTCGAGTTCCCAGATGAGAATATCATGTTGGTAACCGACTGCGAAGAACCTGGACCGGATGAAGGACCCGAGGAGGAGTCCCGATGGTCTATGTATTTTTATGGAGCCTCGAATTCATTAGGTAATGGCATCGGCGCTGTAATTATATCTCCTGAAGGCTATCATACTCCATTCACTGCCCGATCATGTTTTAACTGCACCAACAATATGGCGGAGTATGAAGCGTGTATCATGGGTCTTCGAGCTGCTATTGACCTGAGGATTAAGTTCTTTAGTGTATTCGGAGATTCCGCTCTGGTGATAAGTCATATCAAAGGCGAGTGGGATACGAAGCACCCAAATCTTATTCCTTATAAAGAGTATGTGCTGACATTGCTCCCACACTTTGAGGAGATAACCTTTGAACATTTCCCACGAGAAGAGAACCAATTGGCGGACGTGCTAGCTACCATGTCTTCTATGTTCAAGGTTAGGTGCGACAATGAAGCTCCCCAGATTACCATTGAGAGGTTGGATGAACCCGCACATTATTGTGACATTGAGACTGAAGAGGTAGTAGGTAGACCCTGGTTTCACGAGGTAAAGAGGTATCTTGAGGCTCAAGAATACCCCTAGGGGGAATCGGTTAATGATAAGAAGTTTCTGAGAAGATTCGCTGCGAAGTTCTTCATCAGTAATGGAATCCTCTATAAGCGTAACCATAATTCAAACTTAGTGCGGTGTGTGGACAAGAGCGAGGCAGAAAGGATCATGGCAGAGTTACATGAAGGTACCTTCGGAACCCATTCTAGTGGACACACCATGGCGAAGAAAATCCTACGAGCAGGATATTACTGGTCCACTATGGATGCCGATTGTTATCAGCATTCTCGAACCCGTCATAAGTGCCAAGTCTATGCTGATAAGGTACATGTGCCTCCAGTTCCCCTGAATGTTTTGACAGCTCCTTGGCCCTTTGTAATGTGGGGCATCGACATGATCGGCGAGATCATACCTACTGCGTCTAACGGGCATCGCTTCATTCTGGTAGCAATTGATTATTTTACGAAGTGTGTTGAGGTAGCTTCCTTTGCTTCAATAACCAAAAACATCGTGGCGCGGTTCATCCGACACAATCTGATTTGTCGATATGGTGTATCAGAGAGGATTATTACTGACAATGGTACAAATCTCAATAACACAATGATCACCGAGCTCTGCAAATAGTTCAAGATACAACATCATAACTCTTCTCCCTACCGGCCGAAGATGAATGGGGCTGTTGAAGCGGCTAACAAGAACATCAAAAAGATTATGCAGAAGATGACGGTGACATACAAGGACTGGCATGAGATGTTACCATTCACTCTTCATGGGTACCGTACCTCAGCACGGACAACGACAGGGGAAACACCCTACTCTTTGGTGTATGGCATGGAGGCAGTCCTACCTATCGAAGTACAGATACCCTCTCTCAGGATTATGAAGGACGCGGGTTTGAACAAAGATGACTGGATCCAAACCTGATTTGATCAGCTGAACCTGATCGATGAAAAAAGACTTACTACTATCTATCATGGTCATACGTATCAAAAGCGAATGATCAAGGCTTTTAACAAGAAAGTCAGACGTCAAGAATATCAAGTCGGGGATCTAGTGATCAAACGCATCATACTACCGCAAGGTGATCCCAGGGGTAAATGGACCCCCACATACGAGGGGCCATTTGTGGTTAAGAATATTTTCTCTGGAGGAGCTATAATCCTAACCACCATGGATGGTGACGACCTTCCTCACCCCGTCAATGCCGACATAGTGAAAAGATACTACGCATAATCAAAGACCCGCTAGGTTGATTGGCCTAGGAAAAAATAAGGGCTTCCCAGCAAACCAAAAGGGTTCGGGCAAAAGTAAGGGATGAAAATGAAAAAAAACTGTACACCTGGCAAGTCAAAAACCTAAAAAGGTGACTTGGGCAAAAAAGGGTATCCCGGTAGACTGAAAACCCGAAAGGGCGGTCCAGGAAAAAAATAGGATCGAAGCATAACACTATGTCTCATTGGATCATCTTGCAACCAGACATCAGTATCGACTATCAAGCTCGGACGGCGCCAATCAATCTGATCCACCTTCGGCCAAGCAGCAAAGTGACGAGACGCCTGAAGATATAAAGGCAATAACAGAGTTGGAACACAATGGGGTTGTTTCACATAGCTGTGTTTCTTTCTTTTACACAAATTGTAATTTATATCTTTCGGTGGTGTTCTCTTACTAGAGCGTCAACCTTTTTGTACACAACGCCTATTATGGGCCAACTTCAAAATCAATACAATTCATTTTTACAAGAAATTTCAAGTTATTTTTCTTTTTTCCGTTTTGTTTTGCAAGAACGTCCAATGATTCATTTTTGATATATGCATTTGAAAATAATTGCTGCTCATAAATATTTACATGAGAAATAAAAGACGATTACTCGTAATTCCAGGAACAGGGACAAACAAGAGGTGCCCGAACCCTACAGTTACTCTGCCCATCAGGTACTGGGGTAGAGCCAGCTTGAGAACATGAGTAGTTGTACATACACTCCCCACAGAGTAAAAAGTATCCAAAGACAGTGATGTTAGCCTTCCCGAACATGACATAACTCTCCCCAGCTGAGGTTCACAATCGTGAGTGAGTCAGTTAAATTCTTCCCCAAGCAGAGTTTATTTCTCTCACAGGCAGAAATTCAATCTTCAACAAAATTCATTATCACCAGCAATGGAAATTCATCCCCGGTGGAGTTTATTTCTCCGAATCGGTAGATCTATCACTAGAGTATCTCCTCTCCAACAGAGTTATCCCCCGCAGATTTATCCTCAGACAGGGTCTCTTCCGGTAGAATATTCACCAGCCAAGGGGGAAAATCCCCAGCATAGTCATCTTTGTTCACTATCCCCAACAGAAGTAGAGGAACTATGGTTTTTTACAGCAGTCAAGAATACCATTTCTCATACTCTCCAAACAACAGTCAGGGATTTATTTTCCCGGACTCAGATTATTACGTCAGCATTTCTTGTTCATACATCATGACATGTGCATACATTACATATAACATAATCTCGTTTATTTCGAGAACATCATCTCACAATGCATTTCATGCATCACATATAACTAACCCTGTATTTCTTTTAGAAAAAACAGTTATTATTAACAATTTCCAGCAGATCCATGATCAACACTCAAAGCTAAACAGAGTAATCATCGGTGCGACAAAAGCAACCTTACCCAGGTTCCCTCTGCAGTTTCACCCAAACTTATTCCGAAGTAACCCTACTATCCAAGTTCCTTCTCACAGCCCTACTATCCAGGCTTTCATATCGAAGTAACCCTACTATCCCGGTTCCTTCTCACAACCCTACTACCCAGGCTTCCATATCAAAGCAACCCTACTATCCAGGCTTTCATATCGAAGTAACCCTACCATCCAGGTTCCTTCTCACAACCCTACTATCCAGGCTCTCATATCTAAGTAACCCTACTATCCAGGTTCCTTCTCACAGCCCTACTATCTAGGCTTTCATCTCGAAGTAACCCTACTATCTAGGTTCCTTCTCACAGCCCTACTATCCAGGCTTTCATCTCGAAGTAACCATACTATCCAGGTTCCTTATCACATCCCTACTATCCAGACTTTCATCTCTAAGTAACCCTACTATCCAGGTTCCTTCTCATAGCCCTACTATCCAGGCATTCATCTTGAAGTAACCCTACTATCCAGGTTCCTTCTCACAGCCCAACTACCCAGGCTTTCATATCAAAGTAACCTTACTATCCAGGTTCCTTCTCACAACCCTACTATCCAGGCTTTCATCTCGAAGTAACCCTACTATCCAAGTTCCTTCTTATAACCTTACTATCCAGGTTCTTCCTCTCTTATCCCCAGACAGCAGTCCACCGCACTGTAAGACCGGGACCCGATCAAACACAATTGATTTCACATTTCCCCAGAAAGTCGCGGTGCAGCATATACCCTGACCAAACACACAATTCACTTCCGCTTCCCAAACCAGAATTATTCCCCAGTAGAGTAACGGACAATTGAAGCTCCTAAAACTCTATTTCTCTCAATACAGATACCAACATTCCCCAATGAAGTCTACCTCAACAACAGGTATACGGGTTCTCGCAAAGGAATCTCTTATGTGATCGACACTTCTTCGGATGGCATCTTTAAGCCCATCTCCGACAATTCTCTAGCAACTACCAAATGCCATCTATAATCCCATTCCCAATATCACAAATCAAGTATCACTTCATGCGAGTGCAAATTTCTGGGCACTCTAGTGTTCAATCATCTTCTACCTTCAGATCACGAAAGGCAGACGATCCAATCTACATCTTCAGGTTTAAGAAGATTGAACAGGGGAAGCTGTTGTACCCCAAAATTTTCCCTCTCATATTTCTAAACACATGGCAAGTGAGGTTCCCAAATTGCTCAAGGAAGTCCAAGAGTTGACCAGACAAACTCTCTCCTAAGGCAGTCTACCTCAAATTAGGGTTTCTATTTTCATCAGGATATGTGAACCACAAAGGACTCAAATGCTCACCATTGTCCTAATATGTTCTCAAGATCATCCATGTCAAGTTTCAAGCCTTGCAGAGGAAGTTTACTCAGTCAATTGCTCAAATGCATGAAAATCAACTGTGCTAGGTCAAAAGTCAACTATGGCCCACATACAGTCAAACTTCAAGATTTTTGGTCAACATCCTCATTTTGAAGTATTATCCATCATTTGATCAAGGGTTGATCATGATTCCTCAAGGATTGCTCACAATTCATCAAAACCCAAAAGTTGCTAAATTAGGGTTTTGTAGGAAAAGTCAACTCTACTTTGACCAAGCATAACATTCTCATACTTTATTAGGAATGACCCATCAAAAGATCATTTTAAAGAGGATGCAATTCCATATAATTCATCTTCATCTCCCAAGTTCAAAATATTCACTCACAAAAAGATATGAATTTTGACATTATAGGTCATTTTGGAAAGTCAACAAAAACACCTTTTGGGTCAAAGCTTCATACATGAACATGGAAGACTCAATGGAGATGATACCAAAAGGGTTGCTTAGAGGACATCCTAAGATTTCTAAAAAGTCCAATAACACCTCTCTAGGATCAAAATTGAGAGAGTTATGCATTGGCCAAGTTGACCATTTTTGCAAAATTGCCAAAAGTCAAATGTGCTCAAATTTGCATTTTTTGCTAAATGGGCCCAACTTTTTATGCTTGCACCTCAATTATAATGTGGTCCAGGACTCAAATACTTATCCAACAATTATTTTCTCCATTTTTAAATTTATCTTGATTTTTCATTGATTAAAAAGTGAATTAAATCAAATAAATGATGAAAATTATCAAAGATATAATATGATTTGTTTTTTTGACAGGTTAGCAACCAAGATATGCTGAGCTTGCAAGACCAATTCGAATCAACGTCAATTGGTACAAAAAGAGCCTGATTAGGCCAAATTTAGAAAGATATCATATGGCTAAAGAATCAAATCAAATATCATTAAAGCTTGAAGATTGAATCTGTTTTGCGACCCTAATTCATTGAGGGATATATAATGAACAAAAACAAGGAAATAAAAGGAGGTTACAGTCGTGGAAAATCTAGAACCAAACTTCAAAATTTCAAAGAAAAGTGGTGATTCAATTTCCATCCTAGAGGCCAATCCAAGCCATTCTAACATTACCAACATACTCCTGGACATCTCCAGAAGGGAACTCAATCAATTGCAAGCATTTTCACGTTCGGAATCGTAAGTTACAGACGCCACAGTTCGCCCCAAAACTTGATTTTGATTTCATTGATTTACACATCATTAGCATATTTGAATTATATATTCTTGTTCATCATTGAGTTTTCAATCTATTGGTATTATTTAATTGCGTTTTCAGTACATGAATCAAGATATGCCATTGTTAGGGTTCCTTGGCTCGTTTTAGGGGTTTGCAGTATAGGCAAAATTAGACCTGGATTCTTGTACCATGATACTCGTGAGGATGAGACGAGTTGATTAGTACCCTTACTTTTCATTTATCTTACTTGTAGACAATTTTTGAGATGCACAGGTCTGTACCTACAGCAAGGTGTCTGTAGGTAAAAGTGTCCTAGGCTAAAATGACAGAGAGAGGAAGAAGAAGCTTGCGTGGCACAACATCATTGGCTCATTCAAACCGACGCGCGTTTTCCTTTTGTTTTGACCACTAATTCATATTTTCTTATATTATTCTTTGTTCTTATTATAATTACAACTAAGCATCACAGCTCAACTGGTAGCGTAGTATGGGGAGAAAGCATAAGGACCTGGGTTCGATCCCCACGTCCCAATATTTGTCTCATGTATTTTTTTTCTCTATATGATTCTGTACCCCACCTGTCCAAACCTCCACCATGTGCCATCAAGATCCAACCATCAAACGCATCTGCAGCCAAGATCCAATGCCTTTCCATTGAAGGTCCATCATACACCTCAAGTCAACATATGCATCAGATTTGGCAAAGTCAAACGGGCTTGGATTGTTTGGGCCCAAAAGTCAGATCTACACCCCCCACAATTGCTAGCAATCAGGCCCACTTCTAATTCTTCTTTCTTATTTTTATTCTTTTAATATTTCTTTTATTTATTTTAATTTACAATTAATTACTATTTTTCATAAAATCATAAAATCAAGAAATCAAAAAAGTTAGAATTAGACTTTTTTTTATCAAAATTGATTTTGTTAATTTAATATAATTTAGTTTAACTTAGGGCAATCTTAACTTTTTTTATAATTAAAACTAATTAGAAAATTAGGTTTAAATTCTTGATTTGATTCTTTTATTTTTCTCAAATAAATAAAATACAAAAATAGGTTTTTAGAGTGAATTGATTTATTTTTCTTAATTTAAAATTAATCAGGCTTAGGGCTTTCTTTTTAATTTAATTGTTTCATTATTTTCTTAAATAACAAAAACATGACAAAAACATTTCTTTTTTTAATCAATCATAAATAGGTTTAGTCAAGGGTCAAAACCCTGGTCGTTTCGCATTTAATTCACCGCGCGCTTATTATTTATTTTGTCAATATGTTGTAACTGCTCACTGGTTTGTAATAGTTACTTTAGGGCTTTTACTTATCGCTTTTTCCCCGAGTTTTTTGGCTATGTAATTAATCCCCCTCCCCGAAGCCTTATAATAGCATAGATTTATTTTCTCGCATCTTAATTTCTGCAAATATTTAACTGTTTAGATGCATGCTAATAGGATTGTATGGCAAGAATGCATGACAAGTTAATACAATTAGAAAACCCTAATGAGCAAAGATAAATAACTAAAACAAATCACTCGCACATATCACTCTTAGGGTATACTCTCACTTCGGTTGCCTTCGGTAAACGATCATTAAGCATAGGGTATTTTAGTGGTTGCCCTCCAGTCTAAAAGATCAAAATTTCCCATTCGAATGTTGCCTCGGAAATGTTGCCTCGAATATGATCTTAAGACTCTAGGGTTATTACTAAGGTGTCCTAATATTGCTGTAGTGATCGTACGTCCCTTTTGAATTGACCCTTACAAATTCCAACGACGGTGCTACCTATTTCTGAATAGTAGGATAGCGCTGTCTAAAGGAACAAGGATATAAATAATATTTTTTTCGAGTAGGTAGATACTAGTAGGTACTTGCTCAAATCAAAACTTTTCACACTTACACTTTTCAAAACAACTTTGTCACACCTTTGAGGACTGATACAAGGGTTATCATGAAGTCAAGCTTTTCAAAAGCAAAGCACACACACAAGCAATTTAAAAATGAGAAAGTACCTAATAGCCCATGGAAAACCATGGATATAAAGGATGCTAACACCTTCCCTTTCTATAATCTACCCCCCGTACTCAGAATATCTCGAAAAAGGATTTTTTCTGTATTTATTTCCTTTCCAATTGGATGAAATAAAATTCGGTGATGACTCTTGCTTACCGCGACATTTTGTGAATAAAAAACGCAAAATGAAAACCAGTATTAAACAGTCGGTTCTTCCACCGTATAACAATATCATCAACATATACTTCGATTTCCTTGTGCATCAGATCATAGAATAGGGTTGTCATAACCCTCTAGTACGTTGCACCAGCGTTCTTCAACCTGAAGGGCATCACTCTACAACAGAATGTTCTCCAGGGTGTGATAAACGTTGTTTTTTCCATGTCCTCTAGAGCCATTCTTATTTGATTATACCCGGAAAATCCGTCCATGAACGAGAATACCTTAAATTTTGCTGTGCTATCCGCTAACATATCAATGTGTGGTAATGGAAAATCATCTTTTGGACTAGCTTTATTTAGATCTCTGTAATCTACGCACATGCGGACCTTTCCGTCTTTTTTTGGTACTGGGACAATACTGGAAATCCATTAAGGATACACTGACGTCACAAGAAAACCAACATTTATCTGCTTTAGAACCTTCTCTTTGAATTCTTCTCAACTTTTGTTTAATTGGCGGACACTCTGGCTTCAACGACAAACGGTGCTCTACAATATCTGTATCTAGACCAGACATATCTTGATAAGACCAAGCAAAAATATCCACATACTTTTTCAACAGCTCAATCAACCTGCTCTTCACATCAGGATGCAACAATGCTCCAATCTTGACTTCCTTCGGATCTTCTTCTGAACCCAAATTGATTATTTCCAATGGATATTTATATGGATGAATGGTATTTTCCTCGTGCTCAAGAAACCGTGAGACCTCTTCTGGAATCTCATCATAATCTTCTTCTTCAGCCCCACACACAAGGCATTCAAAGTTGGGAGAGGGTGCAGGGTCATTGTATTCAACGGGTTTTTTAATTAATCCGCACATATGATTTGTGATTGCATTTAGAAACTGACACATATATATCAAGTGATAATGTAGATTGAATTTCAGTTATTATTTATTTTGAAAGGTTTTTTCTGATTACCATTTTCCAAGAAAAAGCAGAAAATAAAGACATAATTTGGGAAACAAAGACAACTTTTATTATTGATTTTAAAAGTCACAGCAAACAGATAAGCCCTACAACATAAATACTTCCACCTTGGGCAGAGTGAAAGTTTTTTCAAAAAGATTAACAAATCAAATTACTTTGAAACATGTATGTGTAGCAGTAGAAATGTTCAAGACTAAGCCATTGGATTGACTAGACTTTATACAAATCAAAATAAAAATTGCCACCGCGCTTTATTGTTTCCAAAGGAATGGAAAAAGAGCGAGTAACCCAAAAAAGGGGAAAGATTCAAGGTAAGGGGGTTGGTTATGCAAAGGGAATGTATTAGCACCCTAAACATCTACTGTACTCCGCAGGAACCTCTTTGTAAAATCTGTATATTTTGGCTAAGAAATGTGTTGTATATAAAATGGATGGTGGAGGTGATAAAAGAAATATACTTTTTTTTAATGATTTTTGCACCCGCCGCAGTTGAGAACCTTTAGTGCCTACGTACCACCTTTCATGCAATAGGGGATCAGGGTACACGTAGTTCCTCTTTTAAAAATTTGAAACACAAGTGTGTTGGTTGATTTTAAGAGATAAGACATCAACGTCATTGTCCGTGTGGAAAACATACTTACTATCCACAATCATGAGAAAGGAGAATTTGCATCATCTCAAAGTGGAGGACATGGCTTGGATTTTAAAATCAACAATGCCTCACTCAACACTCAAGTGGAAAATATCTCAGTTCACTACATATTGTAGAAGTATAGTTGTTTGCATCACTACAAGGATTGACAAGAGTCTAACCTTTTGAGAAAAGTTTAAAGATAAAAACCAAAGTGGCAAAATGGTTTGAAATGAGATTAATTGACTTTTAGTCTTCTCACAAAAATGTCAACGTGTTATTAAGTTGATTGAAGTTTATTGATGAAAAATGTTTTGAAAATGCATGGACCTAAGTCCAAGTTTATTATGAAAGTAGCTTAAGTTTCAAAACAAGAAGAGTTTACAAAAGGAGGGAGAGGGTTTTTGAAATTAAAGAAGATGGGAGGAGAAGAAGAGACTATTCTAAAGCATAAGGTAAAAGTTAAGGATAAGATCCATCTAACTAACAAGAAGCCAAAGCTTGACATTATGAGCCAAGATAAAATTCCTATTCTTTGGATTGAAACCAAGCAAGCAAAGATACTAGACCTCTTCAAGTGTATTAAGTCTTCACAAAAATTGGGCAGAGTAACGACTGTATACGGGTGAATTCCAGATTACAAACAGAGAATGTAATCACAAAAACCTACACACAAAAACAAACAAGCAACCCAATGTCTTGAGGTAATCCTCAAGAACTCCAGACAAAATAATCAGATAAGATCACAAGGTCTCCAAGATAGACCAAGGCTTCTAATCCTAAGTACAAGAAATAGTCCCATGCTCCATAATGCCAAGGATAGTAACCAAATAGTCCAAGTGCCATTAAATATTTTTTAGGTTTTATGTTGATAATTAAGTATCTTAAGAAAATAAAAGAAAAGCTCAAGTGAACAAAGTGAAAATGACAAGAAAATAAATGCTCAAATGAGCAAAGATGAAAATGGCATGAAATGTAAATGCTAAAAAATAAATAGTACATAAAGCATAAAAAATAATAAAAGCATAAGATAAACAAGTCAATAATTAGTGGTTAGTTGGATGACCATCTTGAAACTTGCATTTGGAACTCATTAGAGGATTGGTATAACCAAAGCCTCCACACAACATGTTGCATTTGCTTTTTGTCAAGTATATCATCCATTTGGAATTCTCACAAGTACTATTTAATGATCAACAATGTTTAAGTGATCCGCGTTGACCAAAGGTTTTATAGATCCATTAGAGGATTGGTAGAACCAAAGCCTCCACACAATTAATCTCAAGGTTATTGGATCAAAGAGATCAAATTAACACACTTGGGCTTGGAATCATAAGTTTGGGCCACGAATGATCATTTATTCGAATCGGGACAAAATTTAGCGCTATGTTAAGCAATCGTAAGTGGACTTATATAGAAGTCGCACCTATTTCGAGGTAGGTCAATAGCAATCTATGCACCATTTGTTTTGAGACATGATATAGAGATCATGCTCCAACAACATTTAGTGTAATGAGAAGGGGATGAGATGAAGAGGATTGGGGCAAAAAGATGAATAAACCACTTTTGAATTAAAAATTTAATCTAACTATTATTAAAATCATTCATCCATTTTGGTGGAGTTGAACTCAACACCTAAGATCCAATGATGTTAATAAAGCCATGATCAAAAAATCAACTCAAGACAACCAGAAAATAATCACAAAATAATATCATATTTAACATATACATTAAAAGGTTTAAAAATGTTTACAGAATGGAAAATAATAAGGAAAATATCAATTATATTTAAATTAATTAAGAAATAAAAAATAAGACCATAGAAAAATTAGAAAAGAGGCCAAGTAATTTTACAAAATTTTTGGTAATTTTAAAAAAGTCAGAAACCATATTTAAAAATTAAAATAGATGGGTAAAATAAACAAAAAATAGTAAAAAATAGTAAAGTTAGAAAAAAAAATAAAATAAGGTCACCAATATTTGTCATAATATCATTGGATCATCCCATAATTTTTTCAGAATTTAAAAATGTATAAAAGTATTTTTAAACATTTTAAACAAATCAATTAAGTGTAAAATTTATAAAAAATACCAAAACACAAAATTAAATTGTGAAAAATTAAAAATCAGAAAGAGAATAATCAAAAAAAAATTTCAGAATTTTTTTAGAATTTTTGGACTAAAAATGAATTTTCTATGATTTTTTGAAATTTAAAACAATTAAAATATAAAAATCTGAAAAACAAAATAAAAGTAAAATATGTGGACCATTGGATGAGAGTCAAAACGCGTTAGTAATCAAATCCAAGGGATCTGGCGTGCTGTGCATATCATGGTCATTAGTGAATACTGTACATAATCATTAATAAATCAGATTTTTGAAAATAACAAGTGGCGTGCCATCATTGGTTGGAAAATGACACGTAGGTCATCTTCAACCTCCAGCCAACGTGATTTGCAGGTGTGATACGGTGGGAGAACTGACTTGAGTTTTGCGTTTGTTTTCGCAAATGTTTCGGTAGAGCAAGAGTCGCCACCGACTTTTTATTTTATCCTAAGGAAAGGTTAAAAAGCACAGGAAAAACCTTTGAGATGTTTTCTTGGGTTCGGGGAGTAGATTATAGAAAGGGAAGGTATTAGCACCCTTTCTATCCATGGTTATCCATGGGCTATTAGTTACTTGCTTAGATCAACTTGCCTTGATTTTCAATTGTTTGAAATGGTGCTTTGTGTATGTGGTTTTTGAAAATGTTTTAAAAAAGATGTCTTGTCTAGGCAACCCTTGTAACAATTCTTTACTCGAATGTTTTACAAGAGGTGTTTGTCTTTTTGAAAAGATGTTTCAAGGTTTTGAAAGTTGTTTTGAAAATTGGTGTTTGTGATGTGTGTTTTGAAAAATAGGCAAGTGTTTTTGTTTTGCAAGTTGGCAAGTAATCAAGAGCTATCTACCCTAAGTTTCTCAAAGATCTTCGCTATGCTTTAACCATTTTAACAATTTTGTTCCACCATTGTATTTGGTGGACAATCTTGTGTTAGGATGTAAACGGGACGGGCGTGGGTCATTGTTTAGACCATGATTGCAATGGTGCCAAGTATCCTTGGCAACTTTTCCTTTAAGGGACTTGATCATGTTTTAAGCAACTTTCGAAAGCGTCATCGAGGGACTATGATCATTTGATTGTTTTGTTTTTTGCCAAAGATCCCTAACATGCAATATGGCCCATTATTGAAGGCAACAAGTGGAATACCCTAGGGGTGCAAGTGTGATTAGTGTTGTCCATTTTCATGCTTGTTTATCTTGAAATTAGGTCAAACTATTTTTGGTTAATTTTGCATACAAAACCCTAATTCTAACATGGCAAAATTAGAAAGCTTTTAAATGCGAAAAATAAAAGGTCCTAAGTTATTACAAAACAATATGTGGGATGGGGGGTACGAATGTTCAAATGGGGATATTTTAGCAAGAAATTAAAATCTAACTATTACATCCAAATTGAATTATACAAATTATTTAATATACAATAACTAAATAAAAATAATAAATATGCAAGATGCAAAAATGATTTTTATGTGTATGTAAAAAGTATTTTTTATGTGTTAAATAAACAAAAATAAAATGAATTAATTTTTGGTATTTTTATGTATTTAGGGTAAAACTCTAATTTTATAAATAAAAGGTATTTATTATATAATATATGCAATATTTATTAATTATGTACAAAAAATAAATAAAAGAAGGTATATTGTAAAAAAAAGGTATTTTTGAGGTCAAAATATTAATAAAATTAAAAATGTATTAATTCTTTGTATATCTCTAAATATATTAATAAATATACATGTATTTACATTATTTATTAAATATATATTATATGTACAAAAAATAAAGTATTTAATATATAAAAAAGGTATATTTTTATTATAAAATGTTTTCAAGAGATAACATAAAATAAAAATAAAAAATAAAGTATGTTTATATTATTTTTTTAGTTATTTTAAATGATAATATATTTATGTTTATTTATATACAAACTAAATGAAACAAAATAAATGTCAAAAAATGCAAAAAAAATGTGCAAAAATATTTTTAAGGTTTATTTATATTTAGACAAAAATATCAAAACAAAATCAGAAGGAAAAAATCAAAAATATCAAAGATAACTCAGAATGGGCCAGGGGGGTACATGTGGAATGCAAAGGTGTGAGAAGTAACACAACTCAGGCCCAACCCATAAAAAGGTTGTCTTCAACCTCTGAACAACAAAACAGAGTAACACGTGATCCTTGCTATCTCCTGATTCCTGGACTTTTAGCACAAACTTACAACATGAAAGATGTTAAGCATCAAGCCACGATTCCATACATATAAAAAACTCAACTTAACTCTCAGAAATGAGAGAGAATTTCTCCATCCCTAATTCTTAACCTAAGTTTTTGTCAATATTCAGATTCAAAATACTCTCAGCATATGAAATATAAATGAAAAATGAAGATATGTATAGCTTCAGGGGCATGAGTAGAACATTTTTTATTCACAAACTTATAGCTAATTCTTCCTATATTGAGAGATAGAAGTCCATGAACTTACCTGTTCAGCTTGGATCGTGTCTGACAATGGAGGTCCTTTCAAGGCAAGGTGAGGATTGGTATAGCTTGCTTGAAGTTCAGGGATGCTATTCCAACCTTTAACTTGCTTTGAAACCAACTGAATCAAACTAGAGCAATCCACCTGCAAAACAGAAAATGTGAAAATGGTGAAGTTGGTTAGAGGTGTTACAGGTCGTGTCCAAGGCTTGGGATAGCTTGCATATGTGATATGGAATGTGTATGAACTGGATTTAGCAAGAATGCACGAATGGATTGGCTTATGGAAGTCCAACTGCAGAGGTCACTCTATTTTCTGCAGTGGGAGGGTGTTTTGAGGTTTGATGATGTTTGGAAGGTCTTTTGTTAGTGCCTTAGCTCTGTTATATTATTTGGAAGGTGTACAACAACTTTGCTTAAGCTTTTTTATGCTGAAATGAGAGTTGGTGTGTAATATGCAAGTTTCTTCACACTTAAGCAAGAAAGTATCAACTTGGTTTCTAGGCCAGTACAAAGCCTCTATCTATGCTGCACATTTGAGTCTTGATTAGTGGGATATGCCTATGCCTTTGTGCCTCAAAGATCTGCATTGTACCTCATAGATTGCAAAGTTGACATAAAGTAACACTTTACAAAAATGGATAATATGCTTTTTCTTATTAAGGCTTAATCTTGTATGCAATGCTTAAACACATAATGCAAGGCTTGAACACAAGGCGTTTGCATTAAATTTATGAGTGTGAATGGGATAAAGGACCTGTAATCCATCTTAGAGCATGCTGAGTTCAAAATGCAAGGTTATGGACTTGTAAATTGGTCATGAACAAAGTGAGTTTTTCCCAACTTGCCAAATTCGATTCTCCCTAACCATGAGGTTGTTTGATGAGTTCTTGGACATTTTGGAAAGCTTGGAATGTGTAATACAATCCATATTTGTAATGAAAATTGAAATTCCAAGTGGAAGCATGTGAAAAGTTGCCACGAAGCTAGGCAAAAATCCGGCCTAAAATAGGTCAAAATTTCTAAGTTAAGAATGTTTTGCACCCTTGTTCCAAAAATCATAACTTGAGCTACAAGCTTCTTTTGAGGAAACTTTGTGAATCAAAGTTGTAGATTTTGCAATGGACTACAACTTTCATGTTTTGACTTTTGTTTGAATCCAAATGCATCTTGATGGAAAAATGGGGCAAAGTTAGAAAAAAATTAGGGATTTTCATAACTTGGAAAAATTCTAAGTTATGAAAATTCTTCATTTTAAACCCTAATTTGCAATTTTTGATTTCTTGATGAACAAGTTTCATAATTTGGCATGTTTTGATGAAAAATGAATCTTGACACTTGATTTTGACCAAAAAGTCAAAGTTTGACTTTTCAGTATACAGTCAAAAATTGATCAATTGACTGGAAAATTCATCTGTCAATCTTGTGCATTTGGGATCTTTTGAATTTGTTGAACATGTCAAGACAATTCCATGGGGTCCTTGAGTCCATATATGAGCTTGGTTTGCCATTGGTTAGGTCAAACAGTCAAAAATTGCCTCTGTGCAGTCAAAACCCTAAAAATGACCATTTTGCCCTTTTGGTGATCTGATCAAATTTCTTGTGGAATTGTGATCCAAACTTGACCAAATGGTTTAAATGAGTTCATAATGTTGATGTGGGTCAAAAATCATGAGGTTTGACTGTCAATTGACCACAGTTGACTTTTTCCCTAATACAACTGATTTTTAGGTCAATTGTCCAATTGACTGGGCAAATATTCGAATCAAAGCTTGAAACTTGGTATGGGTAAACTTGAAAGTCCAATATGAAGCATGAAAGTCATTTTGGGCACTTTAGGTCAAAACATCTTTGTGCAAACTCAAACCCTAATTTGGATCAACAGTGCAAGGAGGAGTCCTGAGCAGAGCAAACCCTAACTTGATCTTGAGCTCCAAAGGTCTTGTGATGAGAAAATGTTGAGGAAATGGGAGGACAAATTTTGGGGTACAACAGTTGCCTCTGTTCAATCTTCTTGCACCTGAAGAGTTAGATTGGCAGGTTTGCCTTTCGCGTCTCGAAGGCAAAAGGAGATTGGACACTAGAGTGCCCTTAAATTTGCACTTATCAGAACAATGGATGCGGGAATGGGCTTAGAGATGCCATTTGGAGATGGGATTAAAGATGCCATCTAGAGGGGTGACTGAATCTTGTCGTGGATGGGATTAAAGATGCCATCTGGAATGAGTATCAGAAAGGTGTCCATGTTTTGGAACATCTCTGAACTGGGGGTTTTGAATAAGCAATGGATTGATATCCGCGTTTGGAGAATCCACAAACTATTTTCAAAAGTTGAGTCTGAACTAGCGATAGATTAGCATCCGTTGTTAGGAGGAATCTGTAAACTGTTTTCAGAATTTGAAGTTGAATAAGCAAAAGAGCAGCATCCGTAAACTGTTTTCAAAAGTTGAGAAGAATCTGAACAAGTGATAGGTTAACATCCGTTACTGGAGAACCCATGAACTGTTTTCAGAAGTCTTGAAGTTGAATAAGCAATAGAGCAACATTCGTTGTTGGGAAGCGTCCGTAAACTGTTTTCAAAAGTTGAGAAGAATCTGAACAAGTGATAGGTTAACATCCGTTACTGGAGAACCCGTGAACTGTTTTCAGAAGTCTTGAAGTTGAATAAGCAATAGAGCAGCATCCGTTGTTGGGAAGCGTCCGTAAACTGTTTTCAAAAGTTGAGAAGAATCTGAACAAGTGATAGGTTAACATCCGTTACTGGAGAACCTGTGAACTGTTTTCAGAAGTCTTGAAGTTGAATAAGCAATAGAGCAGCATCCGTTGTTGGGAAGCGTCCGTAAACTGTTTTCAAAAGTTGAGAAGAATCTGAACAAGTGATAGGTTAACATCCGTTACTGGAGAACCCGTGAACTGTTTTCAAAAGTCTTGAAGTTGAATAAGCAATAGAGCAGCATCTGTTGTTGGGAAGCGTCCGTAAACTGTTTTCAAAAGTTGAAGAAGAATCTGAACAAGTGATAGGTTAACATCCGTTACTGGAGAACCCGTGAACTGTTTTCAGAAGTCCTGAAGTTGAATAAGCAATAGAGCAGCATCCGTTGTTGGGAAGCGTCCGTAAACTATTTTCAAAAGTTGAAGAAGAATCTGAACAAGTGATAGGTTAACATCCGTTACTGGAGAACACGTGAACTGTTTTCAGAAGTCTTTGAAGTTGAATAAGCAATAGAGCAGCATCCGTTGTTGGGAAGCGTCCGTAAACTGTTTTCAAAAGTTGAAGAAGAAACCGGTGTAAGGTTTCCCGAAGATGAGTCTGCGTGAAACTGCATCTTGAATAATTGTTAATGATAGCCTTTCATTCTTATCCTGAAAATGACAAACTGTTAGCTAAACACAAAACTATGTTGCATGAAATGTATGATGCAATATGTGCTGTATCAATGTTTATGATATGAATGTAAATGCATGCACATGTAAGCTGAAGAGCTGTCTTGCTGAGGATAAATAAATCCTGGATGACTGGAGACAAAAGAATCTTGGTTGCTGTCGGGGAAAATAATTCCTGACTGTTGTCGGGAAGGACAAGAATCTTTGATTGCTGAAGAGGAGACATCTCTGTGGACTACTGCTGGAGAAACAAGAGCTTGGGTTATATACCAATCTTCTGGGGATTCTTGTCTTGAGGAGATCTTTACTGGGGAATATCTGATTATCCCATAGGGCACTGAGAATGAGCCTTCACTTTGCTTGGGGAAATGCAAAATCTTCAATTGTTGAATGATCTTAGAGCCACTGTTGGGGAACATGCATTCCTTGGTGACTTGCGGGAAATGAGAATTTCTGAAGATCTCTACTGGGGAAGTTCAGAATCTGATAGACTCATGCTGGAGAGGTATGACGGAGAATCTTCAGCTCGGTGGGAAGTATCTCTGTGGGGAGAAGGTTCACTAGCCTGGTTCAGCTGGGGATTCATAGATGGAAGTTTTAGCTCCGCTGGGGATTGGATTTTCAGATTTTTAGGCTCCACTAGGGATTCTGAAACTTAACTCTGAGGGGAATTGAGTTCTGGAAGGCCCTCTGGCTGGGGAATTTAGAGTTTAACTCTGCTGAGGATTCCTTCTGAAAGAGCATCAAGATATTTATCCTTACCTTTAACCTATCAGTAATCATCCTTCTTGATTCATCAGGAAATGATTATGTTCAAATGCATATGCCTATTTAACGAAACATTGGACGTTTCTCAAATAAAACATAAGTGCAAAAGAAAAGAGAAAAGGAAGACAACGCAAATTTCTGTATTTGGAAAAGCATTTGTATTAACTTTTTATGAGTATATTTGTACAGAGGAGACAATCATCCTAGTAAGAGGATGCCGTCGTAAAAATTGAAAAATTTATACAAAAGAAAGATGGCTATGTGAAACAATTCTATGGGATTCTATTCTGCTATAGCCTTCACAACTCTGAATATCTGTCCATTCAATGCTTTTTCTGCCGATGACTGGATTGATTAGAAGCTCGGAACTGGTTGATGAAGAGATTGTCCTTAAAGTGATCCGACGAGACATAGCCATACGCTTTAATTCCCTAACTTTTGCCTGAATCGCCCTTTCGGGTTTTCGATCCACCGGGAAACCCCTTTTTGCCCAAG
Organism: Vicia faba; assembly: GCA_948472305.1. Classification (NCBI taxonomy): domain Eukaryota; kingdom Viridiplantae; phylum Streptophyta; class Magnoliopsida; order Fabales; family Fabaceae; genus Vicia; species Vicia faba. The sequence continues at coordinate 833,208,357 of OX451736.1, read as the reverse complement.
CCGCCCTTTCGGGTTGTCGACTTGCCGGGTGTACATATTTTTTTTGTTTTATCCCTAATTTTTGCCTGAACCGCCCCTTCGGGTTTTCGGTCCACCGGGATGCCCATTTTTGCCCAAGCCGCCCTTTCGGGTTTTCGACTTGTCGGGTTATCTTATGTGTAGTATCTTTTAACTATGTCTGCGTTCGCAGGGTGCGGAAAATCGTCGCCGTCCATGGTGGTCAGAACCATTGCACCACCAGAAAATATGCTCTTGATCACAAATGGTCCTTCGTATGTAGGGGTCCATTTGCCCCGGGGATCACTCTGAGGTAGGATAATCTGCTTGATTACGAGATCTCCGACTTGATATACCTGACGTCTGACTTTCTTGTTGAATGCCTTGATCATCTGCTTTTGATACGTTTGACCATGGCAGACAGCAGCGAGTCGCTTCTCGTCGATCAAATTGAGTTGATCAAGTCGGGTCTGAATCCAATCATCTTCACTCAAACCAGAGTCCTTCATAATCCTTAAAGAAGGAATCTGAACCTCCATGGGCAGGACAGCTTCCATGCCATATACCAAAGAAAATGGGGTTGCCCCGGTTGAAGTACGTGCCGTCGTACGGTATCCATGCAGAGCCAACGGTAACATATCATGCCAGTCCTTGTAAGTGACTGTCATTTTCTGAATGATCTTCTTAATGTTTTTGTTCGCAGCTTCAACATCATCGTTCATCTTCGGCCGATAGGGAGATGAATTGTGATGATAAATCTTGAACTGTTCACACAATGCGGTGATCATAGTATTATTCAGATTTGTACCGTTGTCTATGATGATCCTGTCTGGAACACCATACCGGCATATGAGGTTTTGCTTGATGAAGCGGGCAACCACATTTTTAGTAACAGAGGAGAAAGAAGCTGCCTCGACCAATTTGGTGAAGTACTCAATGGCAACCAGGATGAAGCGATGTCTGTTGGAAGCCGTGGGCTTGATCTCTCCAATCATGTATATGCCCCACATTGCGAATGGCCAAGGAGCTGTCAGCATGTTGAGGGGAACCGGAGGAATATGAACCTTGTCAGCGTAGACTTGGCACTTGTGGCAAGTACGGGAGTACTGATGGCAATCTGCTTCCATGGTAGACCAGTAATAGCCTGCCCTTAGGATCTTTTTAGCCATAGTATGCCCGCTCAAATGGGTGCCAAATGTACCGCTGTGCATCTCTGTCATGATTAACTCCGCTTCAGCTTTGTCAACACATCGAAGTAAAACACAATCATGGTTGCGCTTATAGAGGATGCCATTGCTCAGGAAGAACTTGGCAGCAAATTTCCTTAGGAACTTCTTGTCATTTATGGAAGCTCCTTCGGGATATTCTCTAGTCTGGAGATACCTTTTGATTTCGTGAAACCAGGGTTGTTCCACTACTTCTTCGGTATTAATCTCGTGACAATGCGCAGGTTCATCCATTCGCTCGATGGTGATTTGGGGAGCCTCGTTATCCCAGTTGAGTTTAAACATAGAAGACATTGTTGCCAGAGCATCTGCTAGCTGATTCTCTTCTCGCGGGAAATGCTCGAAGGTAATTTGCTCGAAATGAGGCAACAATGTTAGGACATGTTCTTTGTATGGGATAAGATTAGGATGTTTGGTATCCCACTCTCCTTTGATTTGACTGATAACTAAAGCTGAGTCCCCAAATACGATCAAAGATTTGATCCCAAAGTCTATAGCAGCCTTGAGACCAAAGATGCAAGCTTCATATTCCGCCATGTTGTTTGTGCAGCTGAAGCAGAGTCGAGCCGTGAAAGGAGTGTGACAACCTTCCGGGGAAATGAGTACCGCACCGATACCGTTTCCAAGTGCATTTGAAGCACTATCAAAGTACAGGGTCCATCGGGATCCCTTTTCGGGTCTGTCATACGGTCCGTTGCCTTCAATGTTGTCCAAATTCATGATGTCCTCGTCTGGGAAGTCAAATCTCATGGTTTGATAATCTTCGATAGCTTGATGAGCTAGATGGTCAGCTAGTACACTCCCTTTTATAGCTTTTTGGGTGGTGTACTGGATGTCATACTCAGTTAGAATCATTTGCCATCTAGCTATTCTTCCGGATAAAGCAGGCTTCTCGAAGATATACTTGATAGGATCGATTTTGGAAATCAACAAGGTGGTATGAGTCAGCATATACTGCCTTAGTCGGCGAGCAACCCATACCAAAGCGCAACAAGTTTTCTCGAGCAGTGAGTAGCGAGTCTCACAGTCGGTAAAATTTTTGCTAAGGTAATAAATAGCATGCTCTTTTCGACCAGACTCGTCATGCTGGCCCAAAACACACCCCATTGAGTTATCCAAGACGGTCAGATACATGATCAATGGTCTTCCTTCGATGGGAGGCATCAGAATAGGAGGTTCTAGCAAATACTCCTTGATCTTATCAAAAGCAGCTTGGCAATCGTCGTTCCATTCGACTACCTGATCTTTCTTTAATAATTTGAAAATTGGCTCACAGGTAGAAGTCAGATGAGAGATGAATCTGGCAATATAGTTCAAGCGCCCCAAGAACCCTCTAACCTCCTTTTCAGTACGAGGAGCAGGCATCTCTTGTATTGCTTTTACTTTTGCTGGATCAACCTCAATGCCTTTGTTGCTGACAATAAACCCTAGAAGCTTACCAGACCTAACTCCAAAAGTACACTTACTTGGATTCAGCCTGAGCTTGTACTCTTTCAACCTGGCAAACTGCTTTTCCAGGTGTTCAAGGTGTTCCTCCTCTGTTTGTGACCGAGCTATCATATCGTCTACGTAAACTTCGATCTCATGATGTATCATATCATGAAACAAAGCTAACATGGCGCGTTGATAAGTTGCCCCTGCGTTCTTCAGTCCGAACGACATCACCTTGTAACAGAAAGTAACCCATTGTGTAACAAAGGTTGTTTTCTCCATGTCCTCGGGGGCCATTTTAATCTGGTTGTAGCCCGAGAATCCATCCATGAAGGAAAACACTTTGTGCTGAGCTGTGTTGTCGATCAAAATGTCAATGTGCGGTAGCGGAAAATCATCTTTGGGGCTGGCCCTATTCAAATCCCGGTAGTCTACACACATCCTGACTTTGCCATCTTTTTTAGGAACTGGCATGATGTTAGCAACCCATTGAGGATAGGATGTAACAGCCAGAAAGCCAGCGTTGAATTGTTTCATCACTTCTGCCTTAATCTTCTCAGACATATCAGGCCTCATTCGGCGGACCTTTTGCTTTATCGGTGGACAATCCTCTCTTGTAGGGAGACGGTGAACCACGATGTCTGTGTCTAAACCCGACATGTCTTTGTAAGACAAGGAGAAGATTTCAATGTGCTCATTTAACAGCTGTATCAGGCGCTTCTTGACACTTGGTTCCAGATTGGCACCCACTTGCACTTCCTTCCGGTCTTCCTCTGTTCCTAAATTGACAGTTTCCAACGACTCTTCGTGAGGAAATATGGCCCTTTCCTCTTGTTGTAGAAGTCTGGCTAGTTCCCGTGGTACTTCACAACCTTCGTCATCTTCATACTCAGCCTGATTGACCAGATCTTCAGAGTTATTGAAGGACATAGCAGAATAGTCACCCATAGAATCCAGAGTGGATGGGTACCTGCATTTGTGAGTGTGGGTGTGTGTAAGGGATAGCCATCCTTAAACAAGAAAAATGCAAAAAGGGAACGAAAATGAACACAGCAGTTTATCAATGAAAAACGTCCAATGAATCATTAAACATGGCATATGGATATGAAGATAATCAAAACCCTTACAAATGGACCTACATGCCCCGGGCAAGGCATGAGGTGAAAAAAAGTAGTGTACGGATTGTTCAAAAGAAATTATTACAGACCACAGGAAATGTTTGATAGATAATTACTGATTAATAAAAGTAATGGGGATAAAATACTTAGCCTCCCAGTTGCGTAGTCCCCCTTCGATGGTTGGGTAGATCCAATCTTCAATGTTGACCTCTTCATCTTCACCTTCCAAAGCATTAATCCCATAAGGAGAGATCTTGATGGGTGCTCTTTCAATCTTTGAGCGGCGCATAGCTTTCTGCCCCGCAACAGTGAATCCTAAACCAAACTTGTCTGTTTTGTGAGGAATGTCCGGCAACTGCCCCCATGTTGAGCTCTTCCCTTCCTTCATTACGGCCTTCACGTCCTTTAGAGATGCCATCCTGGCCATCTGCCTCGGTACCTCAGCTACCACTTTTGCTACTTCCACTTCAGGAGATACTTCCTCGAAGTGCTGAAATGGCGTCTCAATGAATTCACCTTCTACCTCTACATATCGGAAAGAGTTCAGGTGGCTGATCATATACTCCTCTTCACCGTGGACGGTTACGATCTTTCCCTTGATAGGATATTTCAGCATTTGATGTAGGGAAGAGGTGACTGCCCCAGCATTGTGTATCCATGGTCTCCCCAATAAACAAGAGTATGACGGACGAATGTCCATCACATAGAAAGTTGAGGGGAAAACCTCTGTGCCAACCTTAATGGGAATGTCTACCTCCCCATGTACCATTCTCTTTGACCCATCAAATGCCCTTACAATGATTTTGCTTGGATTTAACTCCAAGCCTTCACAGTTTAAACGGTCGAGGGCCTTCTTAGGCAGTACGTTCAGAGAAGAACCAGTGTCGACTAGAACATGGGCCAGAGTAGTCCCTTGGCATTCTACTGAAACATGTAATGCGTCGTTGTGTTTTCTTCCTTTTGAGGTTAGGTCAGCATCAGAGAAACCTAAACTGTTGTCTGCTGTAAGACTGGCTACACAGTTTTAGAATTGGTCGGCAGAGGTTTCCTAGGGTACATGGGCTGTCTTCAGGAATTTTATCAATGCTTTGGCGTGCGCCTCTGAACAAAGTAGCAATGCTAACATGGAGATTTTCGAGGGGGTTTTCCCCAGTTGCTCTACCACGTCATAATCACTCTTTTTAATTATCTTCAAGATCTCCTCCATCTCTTTCTTAGAGGTTTCCGGGATGACCAAAGGTTGAGCCCTCGTCCTGACGAGCTCATCTTGGATTCCTTTACCCTTATCAGCAGAAGTAGGAGGGACAACAATAGGAACAGCAACATCTTCAATCAATGGGGTTCTAACAGAAAGTTTTATTGGTGCAGGAATAACTTCGGCGGCAGACGAGGGTCCAAAGATTGCCTTTGGGGGGGCAATCTCTGGAGAAAATATTCTCCCACTTCGGGTGATCTTGCTTGTGCTGGCAATGTTCCTAATGCTGGCATCTTCTTCATCAGAGCTTCCTTCGGTTATTTCAACTTGTTTAATACCATGGTAGTAGATTTCTCCACCGTAATTCCATGGTATTGACTTTTCAGAACTGTAGGGGATAGGCCCTGGCATAGTTATCTTCAGAGGAACAGACTTTGTAGCAGATGTAATCTTAACAGGCTTTCTGACGGCCTTGGAAAGATTGGCATGAATGGTGATAATTGAAACATCTTCAGTAGGGGTCGGAATAGCAGAAACTTTTTCAAACAGAATTTGTTGACTGTCCATCAGGCCTTGGATGCCTTTCTTCAGTAACGGGCAGTCAATTGGCAGAGAGTAACAACAATAACAATCTTCTTTGCATCCTGGGAAAATCCCGGCCTTTAACAGACTTAACTTGATGGTTAACAGCGGAGTTATCAGGTCATTGACATCAGAAACATACAAATCTTCCTCAATAGCATGGGCATTTCGACCGTGCTTCGGCATCGGAGCAGATATCACGTTTGGTTTCTCTGGAGCGTCGAACTCAACCTCCTTCGCTTCTATCAAGTCTTGTATCTTATGTTTAAGTGCCCAGCAATCGTTGGTGTCGTGCCCGACACTGTCAGAATGGTAGGCACATTTAGCATTGGGGTGATAATGCGGAGAAGAAGTGTTCACATTTTTTGGTGCCTCCTTGATAGTGGCGAGATTCAAATTCAACAGACGGGGAAGCACTTGCGCCGGTGTCATATTGATGCGGGTGAACTGCCGTTGCGGCCGTTCCACCCGTTGCTGATTTGGCCTGGACTGGTTATAACGAGGCTGATCATTTGATGGATTTTAGATCATTACGGCCCCCACAGTCGGCCGACGCTCAGTCTTCTCCGCTCTTCTCTGAGAATACACAGCAACTGTTTCTTTCTTTGCTGGAAATGATTTTTTAGCAACTGTAGATGCAGAGGCATCCTTCTGAATCTTCCCGTTCTTGATGTCGGCTTCTACCCGCTCGCCAGTCAGAATTAATTCAGTAAACCCCGAGGAAGAGCTACCGGTCAGATGATTAAAGAATGGACCAGACAGGGTCCCGAGGAACATATCGACAAGTTCTCTATCAGAAAGAGGCGGCTGCACTCTTCTAGCCAGATCACGCCACTTCTGGCCGTATTCCTTAAATCCCTCACCTGAGGCTATTCCTATACTCTGCAGCTGAGTGCGGGTTGGTGCCAGGTCAGAGTTATACTGATATTGGCGATAAAAAGCAGCTGCCAGATCCTCCCAACTACGTATCTCCGACCTTTCCAGCTTGTAAAACCAGTCTAGCTGAGTGCCAGACAGGCTATCTTGAAAGAAATGTACCCAAAGGTTTCTGTCAGATGTGTGAGGTCGGATTCTTCGGACATATGACCTTAGGTGCATTTTTGGGCAAGACAGCCCGTCATATCTTGCAAAAATAGGCACTTTGAACTTCGGGGGGATCACAACTCCAGCAATTAATCCCAAATCTTCGAAATCTAAGCCTGGAACTCTCTGCAGCTCCATAGCTGCTAACCTGTCCTCCAAACTTTTGTACTTGTCATCAGCCGGCGGGTATTGTTGTTCTGAGTAGTCTTCGTCCTCTTCAACCTCTTCTTCTTCAGCTTCAGATTCAGAAGGTACCGCAGCCCCTTTTCCTTTACTGTTTTCTTCTTCGGATGCGGAAGGAAATTCAAGAACCCTTCTGGCTTCACCCTCAAACCTTCTCCCCAAGGTAGCCACCCCGACTCTCTTCTTCTTCTTTTTTTACTTGCTCTTTATTCCCAAGCAGGGTCTTCAAATCCTCCTGACCCTTAGCCAAGGTCACCAGGAGTTGTTGAAACTGTGCGTTCTGAGATTGCAAGTCCTTGACCGTCTGTTCGAGATCCATCTTACTAAAATAAACAGCAGGAAGATAAGGAAACCTGGTGTGGAGACCTGCTTATGCACATGATGAATGGTATGCTTATGTATGCAATGCATTCAAGGATTTAGAAAGTTCAAAATTGTTACAAACAAAAAGAACGCACGTCATATTAATAAGAAAAATTTTGTTAGTACATAAATTCCCCATGGGCCAAATATTACAAAAACTTCTCAAGGTAAAAAGACGTTGCGCATCCTCTTTGGTGCGATGTAAGTGTTGAGGGTTTCTTCCTCATGGAGTCGGCGGGTAAGCTCCAAAACCTTCTTCTCACTGGCATAGAAGCTGGCCTCAAAAGTGTTCCGTTCCTCCTTGAGTTGGATCCAACTCTTCTGCATCTCCTCCCACGATGTAGGCATGTCAGGATATAGGACAGTGTAGGGAACCTCTCCTTCCTTAACGGGCTCTTTAATCACAGGGAGAACATGAGGATAAGGCATCATTAGACTCTGGGCTCGGGTTCGTACCCACTTGAGATAAGGCTCAAGAGGGATGGAGTTCTTGTGCCCCAGTGTCTTGCTGTCAACCTTGTTAGGCATCCTCCAAGCTCTGATGAATCTTTGGCGAAGTCCTTGCGCATCGTTGTCGAAGTCAAAAACTAGGTCAGGAATCAACATGTCATGAGGGCCATCCCTCCGTGCATATCCAAATTGTCTCAAAGCTAGACAAGGGTTGTAGGTAATGCCTCCTCTAATGCCAAGTAATGGAACATTAGGGAACTCTCCACAACGATCGACGATGATGACATTTTCTCTGGACCGAGAACACCAATGTACATCAGAGTGAGTAAGGGTCATCAATCGTTGTGACCACCTTAGGCCTTGGTCATTCTTCAAGACAGATTGTGGAAGGTGCGAAATAAACCACCTTGCAAGGAGAGGAGTACAACACATGAGAACACCCCTCTTTCTCATTGTTCGAGTGTAAAATGAGTGAAGAATGTCCCCAAGCAATGTTGGTATTGGATTTCTGGATAAGAAGATTTTGACGGCGTTAACATCTACAAGCTGGTCAGGATTTGGGAACAAGACCAACCCATAAATGAGGAGTGCCACAATTTCTTCAAAGGCTTGTAGATCCAATGAATTCCAACACTCTTGTGCCTTCTCAAACAAGAATTTTGCTAAGAAACCTTTGACACCGCTTCTAGTTTCCCAATGCCCCTTGATGTCAGATGGTTGCAAGTGTAGGGCTTGAGCAACATCTTCAGGCTTTGGTTCCTTTTCCGTACCGTTGAAAGGTAGTTGATTAAGGATAGGAATTCTCAGGAGTTGAGAAAATTCCTCCAAAGTGGGCACCAATTGATAGTCGGGGAATGTGAAACAGTGGTGAAGGGGGTCAAAGAATTGAAACAACACCTTTACCATGTCCTCTTCAATGTTGGTGCTGACTAAGCTGAGCAGTCTACCATGTCTTTCACTGAAGGGAGAGCTTTCCAGAATTCTTGATGTGAGCTCCTTGAGTTGAGGAGGGATTCTCACAAGGTTGACTTGGATGGTCTTCCTGCGAGGAATTTCCATGACCTACAAAACAAGAACAAAGATGAAGATCTAAACCCTTGAAATGGTTAGTGTATGCATATGATGCTTTATGATGTTTATGATGTATGCACAAACATATGTATAAGCAATTCACACCAAACCCTAGTTTCAGGCTTGCATGAGGTTTCATAGGTAAGTACCCTCTTGAGTGTAGTTGGCTTAAAAACCTGTCCTATAAATAGTAACCGGGTTCTAAGGAGCTCAATATCACGGGATTGTTTTCATTGTTCATTGTTTTGGTTTAGCCACTTAACTAGCGACCAAAATATTCCAAGAAAACAACCATCAATGAGTGTAGTATCGAGTATCTACCAACTTCGGACTGCACCAAAGCCGGTCATCTCACTACCCCTAATGAAAGGCCAAGATGGTCAAGTAAGGTTCTAGGTCATTAGTGCTTAGTGACATCACTCAGCGGCCCCGTACTCTCCTTGATTGAACTCAAGGGTTACCGGTACTGACAAATATGTCGCACTAATATAGCTATTGCTTCAACCGTGTTGGTATACCCCGCACAGTTTCCACAACGTATTGCTATCTATGAATGTTTCCCCAAAATCCGGGTGTAGGATTGCAAACCCAAACAAAAGAGCCAAGATGTAAAGCAATCAAAACAAACAATTAGTCATGCAAGAGGGTGATCTAAGCCCTAAGGTTACTCCACTTTCAAAAAAGACTCCCCAGCAGAGTCGCCAGTTCTGTGATACGGTGGGAGAACTGACTTGAGTTTTGCGTTTATTTTCGCAAATGTTTCGGTAGAGCAAGAGTCGCCACCGACTTTTTATTTTATCCTAAGGAAAGGTTAAAAAGCACAGCAAAAACCTTTGAGATGTTTTCTTGGGTTCGGGGAGTAGATTATAGAAAGGGAAGGTATTAACACCCTTTCTATCCATGGTTATCCATGGGATCTTAGTTACTTGCTTAGATCAACTTGCCTTGATTTTCAATTGTTTGAAATGGTGCTTTGTGTATGTGGTTTTTGAAAATGTTTTAAAAAAGATGCCTTGTCTAGGCAACCCTTGTAACAATTCTTTACTCGAATGTTTTACAAGAGGTGTTTGTCTTTTTGAAAAGATGTTTCAAGGTTTTGAAAGTTGTTTTGAAAATTGGTGTTTGTGATGTGTGTTTTGAAAAATAGGCAAGTGTTTTTGTTTTGCAAGTTGGCAAGTAATCAAGAGCTATCTACCCTAAGTTTCTCAAAGATCTTCGCTATGCTTTAACCCTTTTAACAATTTTGTTCCACCATTGTATTTGGTGGACAATCTTGTGTTAGGATGTAAACGGGACGGGCGCGGGTCATCGTTTATACCATGATTGCAATGGTGCCAAGTATCTTTGGCAACTTTTCCTTTAAGGGACTTGATCATGTTTTAAGCAACTTTCGAAAGAGTCATCGAGGGACTATGATCATTTGATTATTTTGTTTTTTGCCAAAGATACCTAACATGCAATATGGCCCATTATTGAAGTCAGCAAGTGGAATACCCTAGGGGTGCAAGTGTGATTAGTGTTGTCCATTTTCATGCTTGTTTATCTTGAAATTAGGTCAAACTATTTTTGGTTAATTTTGCATACAAAACCCTAATTCTAACATGGAAAAATTAGAAAGCTTTTAAATGCGAAAAATAAAAGGTCCTAAGTTATTACAAAACAATATGTGGGATGGGGGGTACAAATGTTCAAATGGGGATATTTTAGCAAGAAATTAAAATCTAACTATTACATCCAAATTGAATTATACAAATTATTTAATATACAACAACTAAATAAAAATAATAAATATGCAAGATGAAAAAATGATTTTTATGTGTATGTAAAAAGTATTTTTTATGTGTTAAATAAACAAAAATAAAATGAATTAATTTTTGGTATTTTTATGTATTTAGGGTAAAACCCTAATTTTATAAATAAAAGGTATTTATTATATAATATATGCAATATTTATTAATTATGTACAAAAAATAAATAAAAGAAGGTATATTGTAAAAAAGGTATTTTTGAGGTCAAAATATTAATAAAATTAAAAATGTATTAATTCTTTGTATTTCTCTAAATATATTAATAAATATACATGTATTTACATTATTTATTAAATATATATTATATGTACAAAAAATAAAATATTTAATATATAAAAAAGGTATATTTTTATTATAAAATGTTTTCAAGAGATAACATAATATAAAAATCAAAAATAAAGTATGTTTATATTATTTTTTTAGTTATTTTAAATGATAATATATTTATGTTTATTTATATACAAACTAAATGAAACAAAATAGATGTCAAAAAATGCAAAAAAAATGTGAAAAAATATTTTTAAGGTTTATTTATATTTAGACAAAAATATCAAAACAAAATCAGAAGGAAAAAAATCAAAAATATCAAAGATAACTCAAAATGGGCCAGGGGGGTACATGTGGAATGCAAAGGTGTGAGAAGTAACACAACTCAGGCCCAACCCATAAAAAAGGTTGTCTTCAACCTCTGAACAACAAAACAGAGTAACACGTGATCCTTGCTATCTCCTGATTCCTGGACTTTTAGCACAAACTTACAACATGAAAGATGTTAAGCATCAAGCCACGATTCCATACATATAAAAAACTCAACTTAAATCTCAGAAATGAGAGAGAATTTCTCCATCCCTAATTCTTAACCTAAGTTTTTGTCAATATTCAGATTCAAAATACTCTTAGCATATGAAATATAAATGAAAAATGAAGATATGTATAGCTTCAGGGGCATGAGTAGAACATTTTTCATTCATAAACTTATAGCTAATTCTTCCTATATTGAGAGATAGAAGTCCATGAACTTACCTGTTTAGCTTGGATCGTGTCTGACAATGGAGGTCCTTTCAAGGCAAGGTGAGGATTGGTATAGCTTGCTTGAAGTTCAGGGATGCTATTCCAACCTTTAACTTGCTTTGAAACCAACTGAATCAAACTAGAGCAATCCACCTGCAAAACAGAAAATGTGAAAATGGTGAAGTTGGTTAGAGGTGTTACAGGTCGTGTCCAAGGCTTGGGATAGCTTGCATATGTGATATGGAATGTGTATGAACTGGATTTAGCAAGAATGCACGAATGGATTGACTTATGGAAGTCCAACTGCAGAGGTCACTCTATTTTCTGCAGTGGGAGGGTGTTTTGAGGTTTGATGATGTTTGGAAGGTCTTTTGTTCGTTCCTTAGCTCTGTTATATTATTTGGAAGGTGTACAACAACTTTGCTTAAGCTTTTTTATGTTGAAATGAGAGTTGGTGTGTAATATGCAAGTTTCTTCACACTTAAGCAAGAAAGTATCAACTTGGTTTCTAGGCCAGTACAAAGCCTCTATCTATGCTGCACATTTGAGTCTTGATTAGTGGGATATGCCTATGCCTTTGTGCCTCAAAGATCTGCATTGTACCTCATAGATTGCAAAGTTGACATAAAGTAACACTTTACAAAAATGGATAATATGCTTTTTCTTATTAAGGCTTAATCTTGTATGCAATGCTTAAACACATAATGCAAGGCTTGAACACAAGGGGTTTGCATTAAATTTATGAGTGTGAATGGGATAAAGGACCTGTAATCCATCTTAGAGCATGCTGAGTTCAAAATGCAAGGTTATGGACATGTAAATTGGTCATGAACAAAGTGAGTTTTTCCCAACTTGCCAAATTCGATTCTCCCTAACCATGAGGTTTTTTGATGAGTTCTTGGACATTTTGGAAAGCTTGTAATGTGTACTACAATCCATATTTGTAATGCAAATTGAAATTCCAAGTGGAAGCATGTGAAAAGTTGCCATGAAGCTAGGCAAAAATCCTGCCTAAAATAGGTCAAAATTTCTCTAAGTTAAGAATGTTTTGCACCCTTGTTCCAAAAATCATAACTTGAGCTACAAGCTTCTTTTGAGGAAACTTTGTGAATCAAAGTTGTAGATTTTGCAATGGACTACAACTTTCATGTTTTGACTTTTGTTTGAATCCAAATGCATCTTGATGGAAAAATGGGGCAAAGTTAGAAAAAAATTAGGGATTTTCATAACTTGGAAAAATTCTAAGTTATGAAAATTCTTCATTTTAAACCCTAATTTGCAATTTTTGATTTCTTGATGAACAAGTTTCATAATTTGGCATGTTTTGATGAAAAATGAATCTTGACACTTGATTTTGACCAAAAAGTCAAAGTTTGACTTTTCAGTATACAGTCAAAAATTGATCAATTGACTGGAAAATTCATCTGTCAATCTTGTGCATTTGGGATCTTTTGAATTTGTTGAACATGTCAAGACAATTCCATGGGGTCCTTGAGTCCATATATGAGCTTGGTTTGCCATTGGTTAGGTCAAACAGTCAAAAATTGCCTCTGTGCAGTCAAAACCCTAAAAATGACCATTTTGCCCTTTTGGTGATCTGATCAAATTTCTTGTGGAATTGTGATCCAAACTTGACCAAATGGTTTAAATGAGTTCATAATGTTGATGTGGGTCAAAAATCATGAGGTTTGACTGTCAATTAACCACAGTTGACTTTTTCCCCAATACAACTGATTTTTAGGTCAATTGTCTAATTGACTGGGCAAAGATTGGAATCAAAGCTTGAAACTTGGTATGGGTAAAATTGAAAGTCCAATATGAAGCATGAAAGTCATTTTGGGCACTTTAGGTCAAAACATCTTTGTGCAAACTTAAACCCTAATTTGGATCAACAGTGCAAGGAGGAGTCCTGAGCAGAGCAAACCCTAACTTGATCTTGAGCTCCAAAGGTCTTGTGATGAGAAAATGTTGAGGAAATGGGAGGGAAAATTTTTGGGTACAACAGCAGGTCTCTCAAACTGTAAAATCATAAGCTCAGACCTATGCCAATCGCTTCGTCTCTTCAAGACGAAAACAACCACACCCTCGTGCCAAATTTATATAAACTGTAGCTCAAGCAATTTGGAAGGAAATTTTTGAAAAGGGATTTGAAAATTCATGGTCAAAAGGTGTTTCCAATGAAATGTAAGTGTTGCGACTAGAACCAGGGCAATGAGAGCAACACAATGATATCAGAGTTTTGAAGAATTGATGAAGGAATCTACCTATTGAAGTTGAGTTGCAGAGCTCTGAAACTGGACTTCTATGGAACAGTATAGGGAACGATTCTTGAATGTAATTATATGGTTAGCTTAAGGGAAGATCAAGGAAGGTGAATTGAGGGAAAAAATGGATTGAAAAAGGCTTGAGAATGGATTTCGAAGTTGCTGAATTCTGGATTGTGAAACAAGTTTGTCAGGGTGATTCTGGCTATCCAAGATTGGGAAAATGGATGGGGGACGACCCTCTATTTATAGGAAAGCAAATGAGATCAAAAGGAATAGAAAATGATGCATTTTGGAGGGAATTCGTGTGGGTCTGCATCATGAAGAAAGTGTGACTCAAACTTGATCAAAACTCAGCCAAATCGTGCGTTTCCTGATGCTAATCACTTCTGGCAAGTTGCTAATCATGATTAGAAAAAAAACGCGTGGAAAACTTGTGATTAGAAGCCAAAACAAAGATTTCAAAATCCTGACTTTGTGAAAAATTCAGTTTCAAACTACCAAATTCAAATCCATGGCATTTCCACCTCAAGGGGTCTTAGGGCATAATTCTTGATGCTTTGGAAAGATAAGGTAACAAGCTTTGAAATGGAAAAATAATGGAATCAAATGGATGCTTGAGCTGAAAGTTACATGGAGTCAAAGTTGAAGAAAAAGAGTTGATTTCAAATTCTTCTTTAAAAATGACCTATAATCTTTTGTATCCAAACATGGCCTTCCACTTTTAATTTGCTCTTGACCAAAAAAGATGGAATGAAGTAGATATCTTGAATGACATTTTTCAATTTGAACCACTCAAAATCTCCAAAAATTGAGCAAGTTATGACTTGTTGAACTTGGCTAAAAATAATGAAATGACCTATAATCTTTTGCATTCTTAAGGAAACTTCCATCCATTTTCTTACTTTGCACATAAAAGAAGGCATGAAGTACACATCATTAAGATAATCATGGAAAAATAATGGGCTCAAGGTGATAAAAATTGACCGAGTTATGACCATTTGAAGTCACACATGGAAAATTGGGTATTCATCTGGATGACTTGTAATCTTTCTTCTTCACCAAGTTCCTTCCACATGAGAAATACTTGGAACTTTTGAAGTGATTTGTTGGTAACTCTTTAAAGAGAAGGATGTCCTTGGAATCACTCAAAAATACCAAAAGATGAGCAAGATATGATCCTTTGAAATTCAAAACCCTAGCCTTTAGATCAAGAGAATGCTTTGAGGAACTTTGACAAGTTTGAACAAACTTCTTGTGCCAATATTCTTCCTTTGTGAATAGAAGTTATTGAGGATGATGATGTGGACTCATAGCCACCAAAACCAATTCAACAGTGGAGTTTGAATTTCTCAAGCTATTGACTAGGGCATGGAAGTAAACTCATGAACCCATGAAGCAACTTGCTACACCTCTTTGCCTTTACCTACATTATTAAGTAAGACAAACCAACATTGCATTTTATTAATTAGAGAGAAAATCAAAGCCAAAATATTCATGATTACAAAAGAAAACAAGTCAAGGTGTTTGGTAACTCCTCAAAAGAGTAAAGCTAAGGATAGGGAGAAGAACCAAAAGCCTTAATGTGATCTTGTTGTGATTGAAACAATATGGTATGATGAAGGAATATTAGGGGAAAAAATTAGGGTACAACAGTTGCCCTTATTTAAGTTTCTTCTATCCGGAGATACGAAGGTTAAAAATATTTGTGTCGACATGATCGAAGATACTTAAATATAAAACAAACCCTATTTTTGGCCCTAAGATGCCATGCAAATGCTTATGCATATGAATGCATATGATCAGTACCAAAGAGACGCAAAGTATCACTGGGGATGCAACAAAAATGAAGAAACAAAGGAGCAACCCCACCAGGAAAGTAAATCATTGGTGAACCAAAAGAACTGAATCAGAGAGGAGGATAACAAGCATCGACGTTCAATGCCGATGGTCTACCAACTTTTACTGAAGGTAGAAAGAGAAAATATCATATCATCGTCGTTCACTGACGATGAACTATCAACATTCACTGAAGATAGCAAAAAGATAACAAACACCAATGTTCACTTCTGATGTCCTACCAACGCTCACTGAAGGTAGAAAGAGAAAATATATTATATCACAGCCGTTCACTGATGATGAACTATCAATGTTCACTAAAGATAGCAAAAAGATAACAAACACCGACGTTCACTGTCGATGTCCTACCAACGTTCACTGAAGGTAGAAAGAGAAAATATATCAAGTCACTGTCGTTCACTAACGATGAACTATCAATGTTCACTGAAGATAGCAAAAAGATAAACATCGACGTTCACTGCCGATGTCCTACCAACGTTCACTGGAGGTAGAAAGAGAAAATATATGATATCACCGCCGTTCATTGATGATGAACTATCAATGTTCACTAAAGATAGCAAAAAGATAAACACTGACGTTCACTGCCAATGTCCTAACAACGTTCACTGAAGGTAGAAAGAGAAAATATATCAAGTTTTCCCCAAAATTATGGTGTTTCACCTAGAACGGGTCTCAACTTCTTCTTTAACCAAGGAAATCTGCCTGGAAAAGATCAAACAAAATTTGTCTCAAATAAAGAGACTTGTTACTTATTGTCATGGAGAATTGCAAAGAGAAATGACTTTCTGGGGATAGAAATATGACTTCTCGGGGAAATGCCACGATATTCCTACTGAGGAGATAAAGTCTTCCCGTGCAAAATAAATGCACAAACCAAAACTCAAAGTTTTCAGAAATCCAAAGTAAATAATATTATCATGCAACCACATATCTAAATCAGAAATAAATCGGAGCAAGACGGCCAATGAAGATACATCCTTTGAGAAATAAAACTCAAGATGGAAAACCAAATTCAACTAAGCAAAGGACGCTTCAGGAAGGTTAGAACACAATGTCAATGAACGATGATTTTTAGCCATGCATGATGTATGTATGAATGTATGAGTGCTATCATGCATATGCTGGTAAAAAGAATACACAATCAGTACAAACAAATAAAACTGCCTCAAGTACTAACAACATCGGGCTAAACTTCAACCAGAAAGGTCAATCCAATAAAGGTAAAAACCAACTGCGGAAACCAAACCTATTGCCTGCCTTAACTTTACTGAGGAGAAACATAATCCGAAGGTAGCCAAATCAAAGAGATAACAGGATAGAACATCCTTCTTCCGGCTTCATCGGAACAACCAGTTTTCCAAAAGTAACATGCCTACTGGAGATTGCAAGACCAACCTCAAATAAAGCAGACTGACGTCGAAATAATCAAACCTCACTGGGGAATTCCAGCCTACCTCCCTGGAGAAAAGTGCGGATTGAAACTTTACATCATGAAAACTTAATCCAACAAAAGATGCCCTGGGATAGCCTCCCTGGGAATCAAAAAGTAAACATTATAGAGAGAGGTCAAACCCATGGGGATTTTAAATCAAACCCAACACTTGGTGGATGAAAACCCAAAGGTTGATAATCATTTCAACACTTCTCAGAAGAGATATTGACCTGGTCTAGTTGCCTGGGAACTAAATACCAATAATAATGCCAATACTGCAGAAAGAGCGACATCTCAGGACACCAAGGGAATAAAACCTTTCATCATATGAGGGAAGACTTCACTGGGGAATCTGGGATGAAGGTTTCTGACACGTAAACCCAAAATCAAAAGTGAACCAATACCTGACTGAGGATAATGGGATCACAAACCCAATACTACACCTTAGACCCACTGGTTTCGTCTTTAACTACACAAAGATTGCGCACATACCAGCAAAATGACGTGAGAAAACCTTCATGAAGGAAGTAAATCTTCTTAAAACAACCGGAGTTTGTTCATCCTTGAGGTCACCATTTTTGTTGTTATTGTTTCATCACAAATCCCAAAGTAAATTGAATTGTAAAGATCTCTTTTTTTGAAAAGTCAATTTTGCTTTTTAATATTTTTGCTTTAAAAGTTATTATCAGTAATAAATGGAGCCTTTTCAAGCTAAATAAAATAAGAACACAAAGAATTGGGAAAAAGCTTGAATTTCATTAATAGATTGGTAGTCTGTGAATGGCGAGACCCCACAGATGATTACAAAGTTTGGGGAAATGGTAATACATTATGGAAAAGATACATTGAGATACAATGACCACTATCCTCCCTAACAACTTTTGAAATCCTGAGCTGCAACTTTTGTTGAAGTATGGTGATGATCCAAGAAGATTGTTGCTTCATCGATCAAGTCTTGTCTGACATAGTTACTTGCCAAGAAAATCCTTAACTTTTGCCTAAGCTTCCCTTGCGGGTTTTCAACTTAGCGAGAAATTTATTCTGTTTATGTCTCTAATTTTTTTCTAGACCGCCCTTTCGGGTTTTCGGCCTACTGAGACGCTTCTTTTTGCCTAAGCCGCCCTTTCGGGTTTTCAACTTAGCGAGCTGTTCTTTTATTTCTTTAGGCGAAGTATTTCTTGACTGCGTCAGCATTCATGGGACGTGGGAACTCCTCGCCATCCATAGTTTCAAGAATTAATGCACCACCAGAGAAGGATTTCTTGACAACATACGGGCCTTCAAAATTGGGAGTCCACTTGCCCCTAAAATCAATGTTGAAAGACATGATCTTCCTGAGCACGAGGTCGCCTTCTCTAAATTCACGAGGTTTAACCCTTTTATCAAATGTTTTCTTCATTCTTTTCTGATATAACTGCCCATGACACAAAGCTGTCATTCTCTTCTCTTCAATCAAATTCAATTGGTGAAACATGTTCTGGATCCATTCAGCCTCTGTCAACTTGGTTTCCATTATCACACGCAATGAGGGAATCTCTACCTCGACAGGGAGTACAACTTCCATTCCATACACCAGGGAGAATGGGGTTTTTCCTGTTGAAGTGCGGACAAATGTTCGATATCCATGCAGAGCAAAAGGGAGCATTTCATGCCAATCCTTATAAGTGACAACCATTTTCTAGATAATTCTCTTGATATTCTTATTAGCAACTTCAACAGCCCCATTCATCTTTGGCCTGTATGGAGATGAATTGTGATGGACAATCTTGAATTCTTCGCACAGTTCTGTCATCATCTTGTCATTAAAATTAGAGCCATTGTCAGTGATGATTCTGCTCGGTACACCATACCGACATATAAGATTATTTTTGATGAAGCGCACAACCACCTGTTTGGTAACATTGGCATATGAAGAAGCCTCTACCGATTTGGTAAAGTAATCAATTGCTACCAAGATGAAACCGTATCCATTCGAAGCTTTGGGTTCTATCATCCCGATCATGTCAATACCCCACACAGAGAAAGGCCATAGGGAGGAAATCACATTGAGAAGTGTCAGAGGCACATGGACTTTGTCTGCATAAATCTGGCATTTATGGCACTTTGCAAATTTGTAATAGTCAGATTCCATTGTCAACCAATAGTAGCCTTCCCTTAGCATCTTTTTAGCCATCGAATGTCCATTAGCATGAGTGCCAAATGAACCTTCATGAATCTCATGCATCAACAGGTCTGCTTCGTGTATATCCACGCATCTGAGCAAGACCATGTCATAATTTCTCTTGTATAACACATTTTCACTAAGGAAGAAACTGCCTACCAATCTTCTCAGTGTCTTTCTATCTTTCCTAGACGCACTAATCGGGTATTCCTGAGTCTGAAGAAAATGCTTGATATCATAATACCAAGGTTTCTCATCAGCTACCTCCTCTGTTGCAAACACATGAGCGGGCCTATCCAGTCGTCAAATTGTAATTCGGGGTATATCATTCCAAGTATTCACTTGGTACATGGAAGCCAGAGTTTCTAGAGCATCCGCCATTTGATTTTCATCTCTAGGAATGTGATGGAATCCAAATTTATTGAAGAAGGGTAATAATCTTCTAGCATAATCATTATAAGGGATCAAGCCAGGGTGACGAGTGTCCCATTCTCCTTTAATCTGATTTATCACCAAAGCAGAATCACCATACACATCTAGAATTTTGATTCCGAGACCAATAGCTTCCTCAAGACCCATGATGCAAGCCTCATATTCCGCCATATTATTAGTGCAATCAAATGTTAACCTCACAGTAAAAGGAATGTGCGATCCATGAGGAGTGACAATCACAACACCAATTCCTTTACCATAAGCATTCACCGCTGCATCAAATACCATACTCCAACGAGATTCAGGGTCAGGGCCCTCCTCAGGCAATGGTTCATCATAATCTTTCACTTTTAGGAACATCACATCCTCATCGGGGAATTCATTTTCTGCAGACTGATGATCTTCCATCGGCTGGTGAGCACGGTAATCTGCCAACACACTACTTTTAATAGCTTTTTGAGTGCGGTACTCGATATCATATTCAGATAACAACATCTGCCAGCGGGAAATTCTCCTAGTAAGAGCAGGCTTTTCAAAAATATACTTGATTGGATCCATTTTAGAGATCAACCAAGTGGTATGATTCAGCATATACTGCCGCAAACGCTTTGCCGCCCAGGCCAAAGCACAACATGTCTTTTCTAGCATGGAATACCGTGACTCACAATCAATGAACTTTTTTCTGAGATAATAAATGGCGAACTCCTTCTTCCCTGTTTCATCCTGTTGTCCCAGAATACAACCCATGGATTTATCTAACACTGTTAGATACATAATCAACAGTCTTCCTTCTACGGGAGGGAGCAAAATAGGAGGTTCAAGCAAATATTCTTTAATACTCTCAAATGCCCTTTGGAAGTCATCTGTCCAGATACAACCTTGATCTTTCTTTAATAACTTAAAGATCGGTTCACATATTGCAGTCATGTGGGAAATAAATATGGAAATATAAATCAAACGCCCGAGGAAGCCTCTGACTTGCTTTTCAGTTCTTGGTGCTGGAATTTCTTGAATTGCTTTGAATTTATCAGGGTCAACTTCAATTCCTTTCTGGCTAACAATAAAACCCAACAATTTCCCAGATCTAACACCGAAGGTGCATTTATTTGGATTCAAGCGGAGACGATATTTCCTCAAACACTGAAACAACTTCCACAAATCTTCTATATGCCCTTCTTCAGTTTGGGATTTGGCAATCATATCATAAACATATACTTCGATTTATTTGTGCATCAGATCATGGAATAGGGTTGTCATAGCCCTCTGGTACGTTGCACCAGCGTTCTTCAACCCGAAGGGCATCACTCTGTAACAGAATGTTCCCCAGGGTGTGATAAACGTCGTTTTTTCCATGTCCTCTGGAGCCATTCTTATTTGATTATACCCGGAAAATCCGTCCATGAACGAGAATACTTTGAATTTTGATGTGCTGTCCACTAACATGTCGATGTGAGGCAATGGAAAATCATCTTTTGGACTAGCTTTATTTAGATCTCTGTAATCTACGCACATGCGGACTTTTCCGTCTTTTTTCAGTACTGGGACAATATTGGAAATCCATTGAGGATACACTGACGTCACAAGAAAACCAGCATTAATCTGCTTTAGGACCTCCTCTTTGATCTTTACTGCCATATCTGGGTGGGTTCTTCTCAACTTTTGTTTAACTGACAGACACTCTGGCTTCAACGGTAAACGATGCTCGACAATGTTTGTATCTAGACCAGGCATCTCTTGATAAAACCAAGAAAAAATATCCACATACTCTTTCAACAGCTCAATCAACCCGCTCTTTACATCAGGATGCAACGATGCTCCAACCTTGACTTCCTTTGGATCTTCTTCTGAACCCAAATTAATCACTTCCAAAGGCTCCTTATATTGCTGAATGGTATTTTCCTCGTGCTCAAGCAACTGTGAGACCTCTTCCGAAATATCATCATAATCTTCTTCTTCAGCCCCAAACACAGGACATTCAAAGTTGGGAGAGGGTGCAGGGTCATTGCACTCAACGAGTTTTTTAAATAATATGCACATATGATTTATGATTGCTTTTAGAAACTGACACATATAACAAGTGATCATGCAGATTAATTTTCAGTTATTATTTATTTTGAAAGGTTTTTTCTGATTACCATTTTCAAAGAAAAGCAGAAAAGAAAGACATATTTTTGGAAGCAAAGACAACTTTTATTAATGATTTTAAAAGTCATAGCAAACAGATAAGCCCTACAACATTAATACTTCCACCTTGGGAAGAGTGAAGGCTTTTCAAAAGAAAGAAACAGATTAACAAAACAAATTACTTTGAAACATGTATGCAAGAAGAAACATCAATGGTGACCCAGTTCTGAACTCGGACTCCATGCATTACATAATTTGGTACTTTATGCTCTGCTTCATCTTCTTCAACAATATTAATTCAAGAACCAATTGGATGGAGGTAGCCTCCGCTGTGGAAAACATCATGATAACTGTTCACAGAAGACTTTGACTTCAAACTTTCGCTTTTGCCATTCCTCGAAGAGAAACCCAAACCAGTTCTGTTCTTGTTCACGGGTGGATCCACAAGTCGTCCCCAAACTGCGTCATGACCATTGTGCACAACTTGCTGTGCGTCCTTCAGTGAAACCATAGAAATCTCATTCCTCCTTATGTTGTCAATGGATAAGGCTTGGAACTGGGTTCCAACAGCAGCCTCATCCGCTTCTACAATACTGAAAGAGGATAGATGGGATATCAACAACGCCTGCTCCCCATTTATCATTACTACCTTCCCTTCACGCACAAATTTTAGCTTTTGATGCAGAGTTGAAGTGACAACCCCTTCTTCGTGTATCCTTGGACGTCCTAGAAAACAACTATATGCGGGAATAATGTCCATGACCTGAAAGTTATCAAGAACGAATGTGGCCCTATATGGATGGGCAAGTCCACTTCACCGATGACAGATTTCCTCGATCCATCAAAAGCCTTCACAATGATGCCACTCGGGCACATAGGTGTTCCCTGATACTTTAACTTCATGAGAGTACTCCTCGGTATAACATTCAATGCGGATCCATTATCAATTAGCACATTGGACAACAAATCATTCTTGTAGTTCATAAATATATGGAGGGCCAGGTTGTGATTCCTCCCTTCATCTGGTAACTCATCATCGCAGAAACTCAAGTTGTTACATGATGTAATGTTTCCAATTACGCTGTTGAATTAATCTAAAGGCATGTCACTCTCCACAAAAGCTTGGTCTAGTACTCTCATCAGTGATTCTCTATGAGCAGAGGAGTTCATCAATAAAGCTAGGATAGATATCTTTGAAGGAGTCTGCAATAGCTGATCTACAATTTTGTAGTCACTCATATTAATTATCTTCAAAATATCCTCCACTTATTTCTCTAATGTAGCTCCATTAGTCTCTCATGTATCCTTCTTAGGTTCATCATTCTCAGCAATTTTCTTTCCAGTAACAAAATCTCTTCGAACAACCGGCGCAAATACATGACCGCTATGGGTCACCCTGCTATTTTCAGCTATATTTCCAACATCAGGCATTGGCTGGATGGGAACATCCTCCCCATCTTCTAAGATTGTAGCGTTGTATTTGTAAGGTACAGCCTTATCTGATTTATAGGGAATAGGACATGGCAGACTAATTACCAATGGGGTAACAACTGGTTTGCTATGGTACTCCACTTCAAGATGAGTGGGTGCACCAAAACAAGGTACAATGACGTTTACCCCTTCCTCAACAAAATCAGCCATCAAAAAGTCATTTCCGGCAAACAAATCTTCGTCTAAAGAGAAATACTCATCCGCAGAAGCATACTCTTCCTCTGATTCTTCTTCCATTAAACAAACTTCAACCATATCAATCTCATGATAATCATCCCTCTGGCCTATGATCTTGATATTTCCATTGTCTAATAGCAACTGAACACCCTCCCTCACAATAGAATATCCTCGGGGGTCTTGACAGCAAACTATGCAAGATCCATATTGGTGTTCCACCTGACCAGCAGTACAGCAGAAGGTAGCATGCAACTGCACGAGATCCTCATTCAAATACTCCACATCAAAAATTCTGAATTCACCAGGACATCCAGAAACCATATTCACTTCCTCTTCATACTCTTCCCTAGGCCTGATTATATGGATTAAACCCTCATCCATCATCTCCTGTAAATCAGCCTTTATCTTCTCACAACCCTATATGTCTGTACTGCAAACAACACAACCAGCGTGGTCATGCGTATAGTAGCTGAATTCACAGAGGTCTACATGCATCTTCACCAAATCTCCTCTAACTAGATTAATTTAAAAAATCCGAAAGTCACATGGACAACCAGCCACCATATTTACAGCATTCACTCCCCCATGCTTGGGTAGAGGATTGTCTTTCACATTAGGTCCCATGTCTTTGAAACATAGAATTCCAGACTTCACCAACCTTTGCACTTCAGTCCTTAAAGGATAACAATTCTCAACACTATGCCCTGGTGCTCCCTGATGAAAGGCACATGTCTGGTCTTCTTTGTAATACCAAGGCAATGGTGATGGTACGGCGGGAGGTGGTCGTGTCTGGACCAACTTCTTCTGAATCAATGCCGGTAGTAGCTCTGCATAGCTCATGGGAATAGGGTCATAGTTCTCCCTTCTCTGATTATTCCCTTGGTTTCCTTGATGGGACGATCTTTGATAAGCAACGGTAGTCAGAGCGGCAATCATTATAGGAGTAACTGAGGCAACTTGCTGGTGACGCTGATAACTCCTTCTAGGAGCATTTACTCTCCACTCTTGTATGACAGCATTTGTATCCCCTTCTTTCTTCGTGGTAAACCCATAAGCTGGCTTCTTCACACCTCCAGATCCTTCACCCTTCGTCAAACAACCTTCTCTTACTGCCTCTTCTAGGCGGACACCCATTCCTACCATCTCTATAAAATCACTTGGGGAACTTGCTACCATTCTTTCGTAGTAGAAAGCGCCCAACGTCTTCAGAAATTTTTTAGTCATTTCCTTCTCCTCCATGGGAGGAATCACTTGTGCAGCTACTTCGCGCCATCTCTGTGCATACTCTTTGAACGATTCCCTGTCTTTCTGAACCATGGCCCTAAGCTGGTCACGGTCGGGCGCCATGTACACATTGTATTTGTATTGTTTGATGAATGCTTCTCCCAAATCATTAAAAGTATGGATGTTGGCGCTGTCTAAACTCATGTACCACTTCAACGCTGCACCGGTCATACTATCCTGGAAAAAGTGAATCAACAAACGCTGATCATCGGTGTGGGTAGACATTTTCCTCACGTACATCACCAAGTGAGCATGAGGGAAAGTGTTGCCCTTGTACTTCTCAAATTCTGGGACCTTGAACTTAGCAGACACCTTTACATTCGGGACCAAACACAGCTCATTCACATTATGCCCAAATAGCTCTTTTCCCCTAAGAGCCTTCATCTCTCTTTGCATTCTATCAAACTGCTCTTGAAAATCATCCGTTCTTTCATAAAGACCCAAGTCTTCACTTGGCGGAGGGAAAGGACGACACATATCTTCATTAACAAACGGAACCAAATTCACCAAAGGAGGTGCAGCAGAAACAATATGCACCACAGGAGGTGCTGGAGTAACAACAGTCTGAACCACCGGAGCATCTTGAGGGCCAAGATTGAAACCTTCAGGTGCAAAATTCTCTGGCATTCCCCATGGATAACCTTGAGGCATACGGTTTTGAACAACAGCCAGAGTAGCGGATACAGGAACAATCAGAATTTCAGCATTTGCCCTTGTTGGTTGAGGTTGAACACTCGGTGTCTGATTCTGAGCAACCAGTAGAGCTTCCATCAGAGTATTCAAGTTGGCCAAGCCAGCCTTCAAAGCAGAAACTTCTTCGTGTAGCTCGCGATTCTCCTGTTCTAAGTTGTCCATCTTCTTTTTGAAATTAGCCCGAATGTTGTAGCGATGAGTCAGCTTGCTGAATGAAGTAAAAAGATGGGTAAGGCACCTGGATATGCATAACAAATGCAAGAAATATGTGCAATATGATACATGATATGCAATGCATATGATTATTTTTACTTCATTATTTAATATTTCAAGGGATTTAAGATTTATGGACATATTGCAAACATCAAAGTAATAAAACTTTTGAAATACTGAAATTTTATTATAATAACTTCAAAATGGATTACAAGTTTCAATGATCCCAAGTACAAGATGAAAATACAATCTAAAATCCTGAGAAAAAGAACTGGTGGAGATCAATCTGTACGCTGGCGCTTCCATGTGAGCCTGGCAATCTGAGCCCTCAACCTCTGGTTTTCTTCCACATGTCTGATGGGAACCTCTCTCCAATTATCTGAATCAGAAAGTGAGTAATCAACACCTGTTTGAGGATTAGGAGAAAATAAACCCCCTTACCTCTCCATAGACTCTACCGCCCGACTCTCAAGGATCTCGATCAAATAGTCTTTCTCCTTCAGGTCTGCACTGTAGAACCTTCTAAAGTCTGGAACTTGTTCTTTCAAGCATTCCTTTTCTGTTGCATCATAACCAAAGCAAGCCGCAGCTCTTCTAGATCGTCTAATAAGGGAGGAGTGGTATTCACAAATAGATCATGCATGGGTGTCTCCTGAGTATACGGCATCTTCAACTGAATGGATCTTGATCGGACCCACTGAAGATATGGCTCCAAAGAAACAACACCCTTAGGTCCCAAATCCTTCCTACTCTTCTTATGAATGTGACGCCAGGCCTTTGCAATCTTCTCCCTAGCTTCCTTGTGGTCTTCTCCTTCCTTCAGAAAGAAATTATTCAAATGAATACTGTTTGGTTTATCCCTCATCGGATAACCAAGTTGTTGCCGTGCAAGAACATGGTTATAGTTAATTCCCCCCTTTGTACCAAGAAGTCGTACATTGGGGAAACTACCACAACTATCAATAATATCCACCTCCTAATAAGCCTGATGGTACCAATCAATATCCGAGTGAGTAAGTGCCATGATCTTAGGAGCCCAACGGGGTTCCTTCTTAACATCCCATAAAGCATCAGACTGAGGCATATGAGAAATGAACCATCGGTACAACAGAGGCGTGCAACAAATGATCATTCCCCCATGATAGGAACTCCAAAGATGAACAGAGTAATAATCATCACCCAACAGTGTAGGAATCAGGTTTCTAATCATGAAAATCCTGATAGCGTTAATGTCAACAAACTTGTCCACATTAGGAAATAAGAATAATCCATAAGCAAGTAGAGAAAAGATGGCCTCAAAAGCAACCGTACTCTTCATACTGGAAAAGTAACGAGCTTTCTCCAATAAGAACTGAGCTGGTAATCCTCTAACCCCTCCTTTAGTAGTCATATGGGCTTCCACCTCAGACTTTCCCAGATGAATCAAAGCAGCAATCTCATGTGGTTTTGGCTCACCATCCAAACCAGTAAAAGGAACACGATCGGTAATAGGTAAATCTAATAGATATGAATACTCATCTAGTGTAGGCATCAACTGATAATCAGGAAAAGTAAAGCAGTGATACACCGAATCAAAGAACTGGATCAAGGTCAAGAGAATACCCTCCTTCATCTTCAGCTTTATGAGAGGAATAATGGATCCATACTTCATCCGAAAGTCTACAGAACACTCGATCTCTGGAATTAGACTGATCAACTCATCTATCTTGGGATCCTTGAAACTGTATTTCCCGGTCTTTCTCTTTCCAAAATCCATGGTTAACAGTACCTGAGATATTCACAAATAGTCAACCTTTAAATCCCTTGAAATATTGTTTTCTTCAAAAGATGCTTATGAGTGCATGGATGCATGATGCCTCAATCACACACAAGATCACACATATAGGGTTCATAGGTTCAACGTCACGAGCATGAGGTCGAAGGTACTACCCATAAGGTGTTGGGATAAGAGTTATCACGTGCCGAACAAGGTTCTAAAGGTTCCCAGAGTCTACATCCTTCCTTCGGATATTACCAACTTCCTGATTAACTCGGTAATTAGTAATATTCTCAAGAAAGACTCGTCTGAGCATAGTAGCGCGTGACAACTATTTCCGGATTACTCCGTCATAGCTTCCGCACTACACCTAAAAGGTCAAGATGGGTTTGGTATTCTACGGTCCTCAGTTTCAGCAGGCTCCCAGGTCGAAAGCAGTACATCTTCTCGATTACTCGGTAAATGACACTACAGTCAAAGGGGCCTCCACTGAGTAGGGGATCTTATGCCTCCTTTTTTGGGATTACTCCCTCAAAGTTAACATGACTATACCGCACGTCCTATCTTAAAGTTTTCCCAAGTCCCGATATATGACTTATGAGTAATCACCAAGCACTCTGAAAACCAGGAAAATCCAAACAAACATATATACAAAATATAACACATAAACAACAATAACACATATACAGATATAAACAAAGATAGGCTCAACCCACTTAGGGATGGGCTAGCAAGAGGTCAATCTGTCCCCAGTGAAGTCACCATTTTTCTGTAGCGGTAGAAATGTTCAAGACTAAGCCATTGGATTGACTAGACTTTATACAAATCAAAATAAAAATTGCCATCGCGCTTTATTGTTTCCAAACGAATGGGAAAAGAGAGAATAACCCAAAAAGAAGGGGAAAGATTCAAGGTAAGGGGGTTGGTTATGCAAAGGGAAGGTATTAACACCCTAAACATCTACGGTACTCTGCAGGAACCTCTTTGTAAAATCTGTATATTTTGGCTATGAAATGTGTTGTATATAAAATGGATGGTGGAGGTGAGAAAAGAAATATACTTTTTTTATGATTTTTGCACCCGCCGCGGTTGCGAACCTTTAGTGCCTACGTACCGCCTTTCGTGCAATAGGGGATCAGGGTACACGTAGTTCCTCTTTTAAAAATTTGAAACACAAGTGTGTTGGTTGATTTTAAGAGATAAGACATCATCGTCATTGTCCGTGTGGAAAACATACTTACTACCCACGATCATGAGAAAGGAGAATTTGCATCATCTCAAATTGGAGGACATGGCTTGGATTTTAAAATCAACAATGCCTCACTCAACACCCAAGAGGAAAATATCTCACTTCACTACATATTGTAGAAGTATAGTTGTTTGCATCACTACAAGGATTGACAAGAGTTTAACCTTTTGAGAAAAGTTTAAAGATAAAAACCAAAGTGGCAAAATGGTTTGAAATGAGATTGATTGACTTTTAGTCTTCTCACAAAAATGTCAAAGTATTATTAAGTTGATTGAAGTTTATTGATGAAAAATGTTTGAAAATGCATGGACCTAAGTCCAAGTTTATTATGAAAGTAGCTTAAGTTTCAAAACAAGAAGAGTTTACAAAAGGAGGGAGAGGAGTTTTGAAATTGAAGAAGATGGGAGGAGAAGAAGAGACTATCTTAAAGCATAAGGTAAAAGCTAAGGATAAGATCCATCTAACCAACAAGAAGCCAAAGCTTGACATTATGAGCCAAGATAGAATTCCCATTCCTTGGATTGAAACCAATCAAGGAAAGATACTAGACCTCTTCAAGTGTATTAAGCCTTCACAAAAATTGGGCAGAGTAACGACTGTATACGGGTGAATTCCAGATTACAAACAGAGAATGTAATCACAAAAACCTGCACACAAAAACAAACAAGCAACCCAATGTCTTGAGGTAAACCTCAAGAACTCCAGACAAAATAATCAGATAAGATCACAAGGTCTCCAAGATAGGCCAAGGTTTCTAATCCTAAGTCCAAGAAATAGTCCCATGCTCCATAATGCCAAGGATAGTAACCAAATAGTCCAAGTGCCATTAAAGATTTTTTAGGGTTTATGTTGATTATTAAGTATCTTAAGAAAAGAAAAGAAAAGCTCAAGTGAGCAAAGTGAAAATGACAAGAAAATAAATGCTCAAATGAGCAAAGATGAAAATGGCATGAAATGTAAATGCTAAAAAATAAATAGTACATAAAGCATAAAAAATAATAAAAGCATAAGATAAACAAGTCAATAATTAGTGGTTAGTTGGATGACCATCTTGAAACTTGCATTTGGAACTCATTAGAGGATTGGTAGAACCAAATCCTCCACACAACAAGTTGCATTTGCTTTTTGTCAAGTATATCATCCATTTGGAATTCTCACAAGTACCATTTAATGATCAACGATGTTTAAGTGATCCACGTTGACCAAAGGTGTTGTAGATCCATTAGAGGATTGGTAGAACCAAAGCCTCCACACAATGAATCTAAAGGTTATTGGATCAAAGAGATCAAATTAACATACTTGGGCTTGGAATCATAAGTTTGGGCCACGAATGATCATTTATTCAAATTGGGACAAAATTTAGCGCTATGTTAAGCAATCGTAAGTGGACTTATATAGAAGTCGCACCTATTTTGAGGCCGGTCAATAGCAATCTATGCACCATTTATTTTGAGACATGATATAGAGATCATGCTCCAACAACATTTAGTGCAATGAGAAGGGGATGAGATGAAGAGGATTAGGGCAAAAAGATGAACAAACCACTTTTGAATTAAAAATTTAATCTAACTATTATTAAAATCATTCATCCATTTTGGTGGAGTTGAACTCAACACTTAAGATCCAATTATGTTAATAAAGCTATGATCAAAAAATCAACTCAAGACAGCCAGAAAATAATCACAAAATAATATCATATTTAATATATACATTAAAAGGTTTAAAAATGTTTAAAGAATGTAAAATAATGAGGAAAATATCAATTATATTCAAATTAATCAAGAAATAAAAAATAAGACCATAGAAAAATTAGAAAAGAGGCCAAGTAGTTTTACAAAATTTTTGGTAATTTAAAAAAAGTCAGAAACCATATTTAAAAATTAAAATAGATGGGTAAAATAAACAAAAAATAGTAAAAAATAGTAAAGTCAGAAACAAAAATAAAATAAGGTCACCAATATTTGTCACAATATCATTGGATCATCCCATAATTTTTTCAGAATTTAAAAATGTATAAAAGTATTTTTAAACATTTTAAACAAATCAAATAAGTGTAAAATTTATAAAAAATACCAAAACAAAAAATTAAATTGTGAAAAAATAAAAATCAGAAAGAGAATAATCAAAAATATTTTTCAGAATTTTTGGACTAAAAATGAATTTTCTATGAATTTTTGAAATTTAAAACAATTAAAATATAAAAATCAGAAAAAGAAAATAAAAGTAAAATATCTGGACCATTGGATGAGAGTTAAAACACGTTAGTAATCAAATCCAAGGGATCTGGCACGCTGTGCATATCATGGTCATTAGTGAATAATGTACATAATCATTAATAAATCAGATTTTTGAAAATAACAAGTGGCGGCCATCATTGGTTGGAAGATGACACGTAGGTCATCTTCAACCTCCAGCAAACATGATTTGCAGGTCTCTCAAACTGTAAAATCAGAAGCTTAGACCTATGCTAATCGCTTCGTCTCTTCAAGACGAAAACAACCACGCCCTCGCGCCAAATTTATATAAACTGTAGCTCAAGCAATTTGGAAGGAAAGTTTTGAAAAGGGATTTGAAAATTCATGGTCAAAACGTGTTTCCAGTGAAATTTAGTGTTGTGACTAGAACCAGGGCAATGAGAGCAACACAATGATATTAGAGTTTTAAAGAATTGATGAAGGAATCTACCTATTGAAGTTGAGTTGCAGAGCTCTGAAACTGGACTTCTATGGAACAGTATAGGGCACGATTCTTGAATGTAATTATATGGTTAGCTTCAGGGAAGATCAAGGAAGGTGAATTGAGGGAAAATGGATTGAAAAAGGCTTGAGAATGGATTTCGAAGTTGCTGAATTTTGGGTTGTGAAACAAGTTTGGCAGGGTGATTCTGGCTATCCAAGCTTGGGAAAATGGATGGGGGATGACCCTCTATTTATACGGAAGCAAATGGGATCAAAAGGAATAGCAAATGATGCGTTTTGGAGGGAATTCGTGTGGGTCTGGATCATGAAGAAAGTGTGACTCAAACTTGATCAAAACTCATCCAAATCCTGCGTTTCATGATGCTAATCACTTCTGGAAAGTTGCTAATCATGATTAGAAACAAAAACGCGTGGAAAACTTGTGATTAGAAGCCAAAACAAAGATTTCAAAATCCTAACTTTGTGAAAAATTCAGTTTCAAACTACCAAATTCAAATCCATGGCATTTCCACCTCACGGGGTCTTAGGGCATAATTCTTGATGCTTTGGAAAGATAAGGTTACAAGCTTTGCAATGGAAAAAGAATGGAATCAAATGGATGCTTGAGCTGAAAGTTACATGGATTCAAAGTTGAAGAAAAATAGTTGACTTTCCATACTTAGAAATATTTCAAATTCTTCTTTAAAAATGACCTATAATCTTTTGTATCCAAACATGGCCTTCCACTTAGAATTTTCTCTTGACCAAAAAAGATGGAATGAAGTAGATCTCTTGAATGACATTTTTCAATTTGGACCACTCAAAATCTCAAAAAATTGAGCAAGTTATGACTTGTTGAAGTTGGCCAAAAATCATGAAATAACCTATAATCTTTTGCATTCTTAAGGCAACTTCCATCCATTTTCTTACTTTGCACATAAAAGAAGGCATGAAGTACACATCCTTAAGATCATCATGGAAAATGAATGGGCTCAAGCTGATAAAAATTGACCAAGTTATGACCATTTGAAATCACATATGGAAAATTGGGGATTCATCTAGATGACTTGTAATCTTTCTTCTTCACCAAGTTCCTTCCACATGAGAACTCCTTGGAACTTTTGAAGTGATTTTGTTGGTAACTCTTTGAAGAGAAGGATGTCCTTGGAATCACTCAAAAATACAAAAATATGAGCAAGATATGCTCCTTTGAAATTCAAAACCCTAGCCTCTGGATCAAGAGAATGAATTCAGGAACTTTGACAAGTTTGAACAAACTTCTTGTGCCAATATTCTTCCTTTGTGAATAGAAGTTGTTGAGGATGATGATGTGGACTCATAGCCACCAAAACCAATTCAACAGTGGAGTTTGAATTTCTCAAGCTATTGACTAGGGCATGGAAACAAACTCATGAACCCATGAAGCAACTTGCTACACCTCTTTGCCTTTACCTACATTATTAAGTAAGACAAACCAACATTGCATTTTATTAATTAGAGAGAAAATCAAAGCAAAAATATTCATGATCACAAAAGAAAACAAGTCAAGGTGTTTGGTAACTCCTCAAAAGAGCAAAGCTAAGGATAGGGAGAAGAACCAAAAGCCTTAATGTGATCTTGTTGTGATTGAAACAATATGGTATGATGAAGGAATCTTAGGGGGAAAAATTGGGGTACAACAATATGCAAGACGGAACATCAATGTTAATCCAGTTCTTAACCTTAACTCCGTGCGTCACATAATTCGAAATTTCCTGCTCTGCTTCATCTTCCACAATGGCGTTAATCCTGGAAATAGTCGGATAAAGATAACCCCTGCTACGGAAAATGTCTTGATACCTTCCTGCAGCAGACTTCGGATTCACACCCTTACCTTTGTCATTCTTCTAAGAGAACCCCAACCCAGTTCTGTTCTTGTTCACAGGTGGATCCACATTTCTTCCCCAAACTTCATTATGACCATTACGCATAACCTGCTGCGCGTCCTTCAACGAAACCATGGAATGCTCATTTTCTCTTATGTTGTCAATGGATAAGGCTTGGAACTGGGTTCCAACAGCAGCTTCACCCGCCTCTACAATGTTGAAAGAGGACAAATGAGATATCAACAATGCCTGCTCCCCATTTATGATCACAACTTTCCCTTCACGTACAAACTTCAGCTTTTGGTGTAAAGTTGAAGTGACAACCCCTGCCTCATGTATCCACAACCGTCCTAGCAAATAGCTATAAGCGGGAACAATGTCTATGACCTGGAAAGTTATCTGAAACAAATGTGGTCCTATATGAATAGGCA
This sequence comes from Vicia faba, assembly GCA_948472305.1. Classification (NCBI taxonomy): domain Eukaryota; kingdom Viridiplantae; phylum Streptophyta; class Magnoliopsida; order Fabales; family Fabaceae; genus Vicia; species Vicia faba. Next base: position 833,174,729 of record OX451736.1, on the reverse strand, counting down.
AGTCCACTTCACTAATAACATATTTCCTTGACCCATCAAACACTTTCACAATGATGCCACTCGGGCGCATAGGCATTCCTTGATATTTCAACTTCATAAGTGTACTCCTCAGTATAACATTCAACCCAGATCCATTATCAATCAACACATTGGATAGTGAATCATTCTTACAGTTTATAGAGATGTGGAGGGCCAAGTTGTGATTCCTTCCTTCATCTGGTAATTCATCATCGCAGAAACTCAAGTTATTACATGAAGTAATGTTCCCTATTACGCTGTTGAATTGGTCTATTGGCATATCACTCTCCACAAAAGCTTGGTCCAATACCCTCATCAAGGATTCTCTGTGAGCAGAGGAGTTCATCAATAAAGCTAAGATAGATATTTTTGAAGGAGTCTGCAGTAGCTGATCTACGATTCTGTAGTCGCTCATCTTGATTATCTTCCAAATATCATCCACTTCTTTCTCTAACGTAGCTCCACTAGTCTCACCCGTAGCCTTCTTAGGTTCATCATTCTCAACAATTTTCTTTCCAGCATCAACATCTCTTTGAACAACTGGTGCAAACACACGACCGTTGCGGGTCACCCTGCTATTTTCAGCTATATTTCCAACATCAGGCATTAGCTAGATGGGAACTTCCACTCCATCCTCTAAGATTGTAGCATTGTATTTGTAAGGCACAACCTTATCTGACTTGTAGGGGATAGGACCCAGCAAACTAATCACCAATAGGATAACAACTGGCTTGCTATGATACTCGACTTCAAAATGGGCGGGTGCACCAAAACAAGGCACAATAATGTTTACCCCTTCTTTAACACAATCAGTCATTAATAAGTCATTTATTGAAAACAAATCTCCGTCTGAAGAGAAATACTCATATGTGGAAGCATACTCTTCATCTGACCCTTCTCCAGTCAAACAAACCTCAACCATATCAACTTCATGGTAATCATCCCTCTGACTTGTGACCTTGATAGTTCCATTGTCTAACAACAACTGAACACCCTTCTTCACGATTGAACATCCTCGGGGGTCTCGACAGCAAACTCGACAAGATCTATATTGGTGTTCCACCTGACCAGCCGTATGGAAAAAGGTAGCATGCAACTGTACGAGGTCCTCATTCATATACTCTACATCAAAAATTCTGAATTCTATAGGACATCCAGAAACCATATTCACTTCCTCTTCATACTCTTCCCTAGGTCTAATTATATGGATTAGGCCTTCATCCATCATCTCCTATAAATCAACCTTTATCTTATCGCAACCCTGTATGTCTGTACTGCAAATAGCACAACCGGAATGGTCGTGCGTATAGTAGCTAAATTCACAGAGGTCTGCATACATTTCACCAAATCTCCTCTAACCATATTAATATCAAAAATCCGGAAGTCGCCTGGACAACCGGCCACCATATTCATAACATTTACTCCCCCATGCTTGGGTAGAGGACTGTCTTTCACATTAGGTCCCACATCCTTGAAAGATAGAACATCAGACTTTACAAACTTTTGTAACTCAGTCTTCAAAGGATAACAATTCTCGACATTATGCCGTGGTGATTCCTGATGAAAAGTACATGTTTGGTCTGCCTTGTAATACCAAGGCAATGGTGATGGTACGACGGGAGGTGGTCGGGTATGAACCAACTTCTTCTGAATCAATGCTGGTAGTAACTCTGTATAGCTCATGGGAATAGGGTCATAACTCTCCCTTCTTTGATTATACCCTTGATTCCCCTGCTAGGACAGTCTTTGATAAGAAACGGTAGTTGGAGTGGCATTCATAACGGGAGTAACTGAGGCGACTTGCTGATGATGCTGATAATTCCTTCTAGGAGTGTTTACCCTTCTCTCTTGTATAACATCATTTGCGTCTCCTTCTTTCTTCTTGGTAAACCCATAAGATGGCTTCTTCGCACCTCCAGATCCTTCATTCTTCATTAAACGACCTTCTCTTACAGCCTCTTCTAAGCGAATACCCATCCCTACCATTTCATTAAAGTCACTTGGCGCACTTGCTACCATCCTCTCGTAGTAGAAAGCACCCAACGTCTTCAAGAAAATCTTAGTCATCTCCTTCTCTTCCATGGGTGGAATCACCTGGGCGGCTACCTCGCGCCATCTCTGCGCATATTCTTTAAACGATTCCTTATCTTTCTGAACCATGGCCCTGAGTTGATCACGGTCAGGCGCCATGTCCACGTTGTACTTGTATTGTTTGATGAATGCCTCTCCCAAATCATTAAAAATATGGATATTGGCGTTGTCCAAACTCATATACCACTTCAGCGCATCACCGGTCAAACTATCCTGAAAAAAGTGAATCAGCAGACGCTGATCATCAGTATGGGTAGACATTCTCCTTACATACATCACCAGATGAGCACGAGGGCAAGTGTTGCCCTTATACTTTTCAAACTCCGGGACCTTAAACTTAGCAGGTATCTTAATATTCGAGACCAATCATAACTCATTCACATTCTGCCCAAATAGCTCTTTTACCCTGAGGGCCGTCATCTCTCTTTGCATCTTGTCAAACTGCTCTTGAAAATCATCCATTCTGTCATAAAGACCCAAGTCTTCACTCGATGGAGGGAAAGGATGACACACATCATCATTAACAAACAGAACCATATTCACCGAAGGAGGTGCAGCAGGAACATGCACCACAATAGACGTAGAAGTGGCAATAGTCTGAACAACTGGAGTATCTTGAGGACCAAGATTGAAACCTTCAGGTGCAAAATTCTCTGGCATTACCCATGGATAACCTTAGGGCATGCGATTCTCAATAACAGCTGAAGTAGCAAATACAAGAACAATCAGAGCTTCAGTAGTTGCCCTTATTGGTTGAGGTTGAACACTCGGTGGCTGATTTTGAGCAGCCACCAGAGCTTCCATCAGAGTAGTCAGATTGGCCATGCCGGACTTCAAAGCAGAAACCTCTTTGCGCAGCTCGCGATTCTCTTATTCTAAGTTATCCATTTTCTTTCTGAAATTAACTCGAGTGTTGTAGTGATGAGTCAGCTTGTTGAACGAAGTAAAGAAGCTTGGTAAGACACCTGGATATGCATAACAAATGCAAGAAAAATGTGTAATATGATGCATGATATGTAACGCACATGATTATTTTTACTTTGTTATTTAATATTTCAAGGGATTTATAGTTTATGGACATATTGCAAATATCAAAGTAATAACGCATTTGAAATACTGAAATTTTTTATTATAACAACTCCAAAATAGATTACAAGTTTAAATGATCCCAAGTACAAGATGAAAATAAAATCTGAAACCCTGAGAAATAGAACTGATGGAGATCACTCTATACGCTGGCGCTTCCCCGTGAGCCTGGTAATCTGAGCCTTCAACCTCTGGTTTTCTTCCGCATGTCTGATGGCAACCTCCTTTCAATCACCTGAATCAGGAAGTGAGTGATCAGCATCCGATTGAGGTTTAGGAGAAAATAAATCCCCTTGCCTCTCCATAGAATCTACCGCTCGACTCTCAAGGATCTCAATCAAGTCGTCCTTCTCCTTCAAGTCTGCTTTATAGGAACTCTCTAAAGTTTGGAACTTGTTCTTCCAAGCATCCTTTTCCTGTTGCATCCTAACCAAAGCAAGTGGCAACTCTTCTAGATCATCTAATAAGGGAGTAGTGGTCTTCACAAATAGATCAGGCATGGGTGTATCCCGGGTATACATCATCTTTAACTGAATAGATCTCAATCGGACCCACTAAAGATATGGCTCCAAAGAAACAGCACCCCTAGGTCCCAAATCCTTCTTACTCTTCTTATGAATGTGACGCCAGGCCTTCGTAATCTACTCCCTAGCTTCCCTATGGTCTTCTCCTTCCTTCATAAGGAAACTACTCAAATGAATACTATTCGGTTTATCCCTCATCGGATAACCAAGCTGTCACCGTGCAAGAACATGGTTATAGTTAATTCCTCCCTTTGTACCAAGAATAGGTACATTGGGGAAACTATCATAACTGTCAATAATCTCTATATCCTGGTAAGCTCGATGATACCAATCAATATCCGAGTGAGTAAGTTCCATGATCTTAGGAGCCCAATAGGGTTCCTTCTTGACATCCCAAAAAGCATCAGACTGAGGCATATGAGAGATAAACCACCGGTACAACAGAGGCGTGCAACAGATAATCATCCCCCCATGATAAGAATTCCGAAGATGAACAGAGTAATAAGCATCACCCAACAATGTAGGAACTGGGTTTCTAATCATGAAGATCCTGATAGCATTAATGTCACCAAACTTATCCACATTAGGAAATAAAACAACCCGTAAGCAAGTAGAGCAAAGATGGCCTCAAAAGCGACTGTACTCTTCATTCTGGAAAAGTAACGAGCTTTATCCAATAAGAACTGAGATGGTAATCCTCTAATTCCTCCTTTAGTAGTCATATGGGCTTCCACCTCAGATTTCCCCAGATGAATCAAAGCAACAATCTCATGTGGTTTTGGCTCACCCTTCAAACCAGTAAAAGGAACACGATCGGTAACAGGTAAATCCAATAGATAAGAATACTTCTCCAGTGTGGGCATGAACTGATAGTCGGGAAAAGTAAAGCAATGATACATCAGATCATAGAACTGGACCAAGGTCGAGAGAATACCCTCATTCATCTTCAGCTTCATGAGAGGAATAATGCATCCATACTTCTTCCGAAAGTTTGCAGAACACTCGATCTCGAGAATTAGATTGATCAAATCATCTATCTTGGGATCCTTGAAACTGTATTTCCCGGTCTTTCTCTTCCATAATCCATGGTTAGAAAGTACCTGAGAAATTCACAAATGGTCAACCTTTAAATCCCTTGAAATATGGTTTCTTCAAAAGATGCTTATGAGTGCATGGATGAATGATGCAGCAATCACACACAAGATCACACATATAGGGTTCATAGGTTCAATGTTACGAGCATGAGGTCGAAGGTACTACCTATAAGGTGTTAGTCTAAAAGTTATCACCTTCCGAACAAGGTTCTAGAGGTTCCCAGAGTCTACATCATTCCTTCCGGTATTATCAACTTCTCGATTAACTCAGTAATTAGTAATATTCTCAAGACAGACTCGTCCGAGCGTAGTATCGCGTGACAACTATTTCCGGATTACTCTGTCATAGCTTCCGCACTACACCTAAAAGGCCAAGATGGGTTTGGTATTCTACGGTCCTTAGTTTCAGCAGGCTCCCAGGTCGAAAGCAGTACGTCTTCCTGATTACTCGGTAAATGAAACTACAATCAAAGGAGCCTCCACTGTGTGGGGGATCTCATGCCTCTTTTTTTGGGATTACTCCCTCAAAGTTAACATGACTATACCGCCCGTCCTATCTTAAAGTTGTCCAAGTCCGGGTATAGGGCTTACGAGTAATCACCAAGCACCCTGAAAACCAGGAAAATCCAGACAAACATATATACAACATATAATACAAAAAACAGTAATAACACATATACGTATATAAACAAAGATAAGCTTAACCCACTCAGAGATGGACCAACAAGAGGTCAATCTGTCCCCAGTGAAGTCGCCATTTTTTTTGTAGCGGTTGAAATGTATTAAGACTAAGCCATTGGGTTGACTTGACTTATACAAATAAAAATAAAAATCGCCACCGCGCTTTATTGTTTCCAAAGGAATGGGAAAAGAGAGAATAACTCAAAAATAAGGGGAAATATTCAAGGTAAGGAGTTTGGTTATGCAAAGGGAAGGTATTAGCATCCTAAACATCTACGGTACTCCGCAGGAACCTCTTTGTAAAATCTGTATATTTGGCTATGAAAAATGTTGTATAAAAATGGATGGTGGAGGTGAGAAAAGAAATATATTTATTTTATAATTTTTGCACCCGCCGAGGTTGCGAACTTTTAGTGCCTACGTACCACCTTTTCGTGCAATAGGGGATCAGGGTACATGTAGTTCCTCTTTTAAAAATTTAAAACACAAATGTGTTGGTTAATTTTATGAGATAAAACATCATCATCACTGTCCGTGTGGAAAACATACCTACTACCCACAATTATGAGAGAGGAGAATTTGCATCATCTCAAAGTGGAGGATGTGGCCTGGATCTTAAAATCAACAATGCCTCACTCAACACCCAAGTGGAAAATATCTCTCTTCACTACATATTGTAGAAGTACAGTTGTTTGCATCACTACAAGGATTGACAAGAGTTCAATCTTTTGAGAAAAGTTTAAAGATAAAAACCAAAGTGGCAAAATGGTTTGAAATGAGATTGATTGACTTTTAGTCTTCTCACAAAAAATGTCAAGGTATTATTAAGTTGATTGGAGTTTATTTATGAAAATGTTTTGAAAATGCATGGACATAATTCCAAGTTTATTATGGAAGTGGTTCAAGTTTAAAAATAAGAAGAGTTTTCAAAAGGAGGAAGAAGATTTTTGAAATTAAAGAAGATGGGAAGAGGAGAAGAGGCTATCCTAAAGCATAAGGTAAAAGCTAGGGATAAGAACCATCTAACTAACAAGAATCCAATACTTGACATTATGAGCCAAGATAGAATTCTCATTCCTTAGATTGAAAACCAATCAAGCAAAGAATACCAGACCTCTTGAGAGAACCAAACTTCAAGTGTATTAAGTCTTCACAAAATTGGACAGAGTAACAGCTGTTTACGGGTGAATTCTAGATTACAAACAAAGGGTGTAATCACAAAAAACCTGCACACAAAAACAAACAAGCAATTCAATGTCTTGAGGTAAACCTCAAGAAATCCAGACAAAATAATCAGATAAGATCACAAGGTCTCCAAGATAGGCTAAGGTTTCTAATCCTAAGTCCAAGAAAAGTACCATGCTCTATAATTCCAAGGATAGTAACCAAATAGTCCAAGTACCATTAAAGATTTTTATGGTTTATGTTGATTATTAAGTATCTTAAAAAAAGAAAAGCTCAAGTGAGCAAAGTAAAAATGACAAGAAAGTAAATTCTCAAATGAGCAAAGATGAAAATGGTATGAAATGTAAATGCTAAAAGTAAATAGTGCATAAAAATAAAAGGGGCATATAAAAATAAAGGATAAAGTCAATTATTAGTGATTAGTGGTTAGTTGGATGATCATCTTGAAACTTACATTTGGAACTCATTAGAGGATTGGTAGAACCCAAAACCTCCACACAACAAGTTGCATTTTCTTTTTATCAAGTATATCATCCATTTGGAATTCTCACAAGTGCCATTTAATGATCAACGATGTTTAAGTAATCCGCGTTGACCAAAGGTGTTATAGATCCATTAGAGGATTGGTAGAACCAAAGCCTCCACACAATGAATCTCAAGGTTATTGGATCAAAGAGATCAAATTAACATACTTGGGCTTGCCAACATAAGTTTGGGCCATGAATGATCATTTATTCGAATCGGGACAAAATTTAGCGCTATGTTAAACAATCGTAAATGGACTTATATAGAAGTCGCACCTATTTTGAGGCCGGTCAATAGCAATCTATGCACCATTTGTTCTGAGACGTGATATTGAGATCATGCTCCACCAACATTTAGTGCAATAAGAAGGGGATGAGATGAAGAGGGATGGGAGATAATATACAAACCACTTTTGAATTAAATTTAATCAAACTATTATTAAAATCATTCATCCATTTTTGTGGAGTTAAACTCAATACCATAGGTCCAATGATGTTAATAAAGTTCATGATCCAAAATAAAACCCAAGATCACCCAGAAAATAGTCACAAAATAATATTACATTTTAATATATACAAAAGGGTTTACAAATAATGTTTAAAAAATAGAAAATAAAGAGAAAAATATCAACTATGTTCAAATTAATCAAGAAATAAAAAGCAAGACCACAGAGAAATCAGAAAAAGGCTCAAATAATTTTACAATTTTTTTGGTAATTTTTTAAAGTCATAAACTATTTTTAAAATTAAAAGAAATGGGTAAAATAAACCAAAAATGATAAAAAATAGTAAGGTCAGAAACAAAAATAAAATAAGGTCACCAATATTGGTCACAATATCATTGAATCACTCCATAATTTTTTCAGAATTTAAAAATGTATAAAAGTATTTTTAAACATTTAAAACAATTCAAATAAAGTGTAAATTTATAAAAAATAGTAAAACACAAAATTAAATTTTGAAAAAATAAAAATCAGAAAGAGAATAATCAAAATATTTTTTCATAATTTTTTCAGATTTTTTTGACTTAAAATGAATTTTCTATGATTTTTTTGAAATTTAAAACAATTAAAATATAAAAATAAGAAAATAAAATAAAAGTAAAAATATGTGGACCATTGGATGAGAGTCAAAACGCGTTAGTAATCAAATTCAAGGGATCTGGCGCGTTGTGCATATCATGATCATTAGTGAATAAAGTACATAATCAAATATAAATCAGATTTTCAAAAATAACAAGTGGCGTGCCTCATTGGTTGGAAGATGACACGTAGGTCATCTTCAACCTCCAGCCAATGTGATTTACAGGTCTATCAAATTGTAAAATCAGAAACTCAGACCTATTCCGTTCGCTTCGTCTCTTCAAGACGAAGACAACCACACCCTCGCGCCAAATTTATATAAATTGTAGCTCAAGCAATTTGGAAGGAAAGTTTTGAAAAGGGATTTGAAATTTCATGGTCAAAATGTGTTTCCAGTAAAAGGTAAGTGTTGTGACTAGAACCAGGACAATGAGAGCAACACAATGATATTAGAGTTTTGAAGAATTGATGAAGGGATCTACCTATTGAAGTTGAGTTGCAAAACTCTGAAACTGGACTTCTATGGAGCAGTATAGGGCACGATTCTTGAATGTAATTATGTGGTTAGCTTCAAGGAAGATCAAGGAAGGTGAATTGATGGAAAAATTGGATTGAAAAAGGCTTGAGAATGGATTTTGAAGTTACTAAATTCTGAGTTGTGGAACAAGTTTGGCAGGGTGATTCTGGCTATCCAACCTTGAGAAAATGAATGGGATTGCTCATGTATTTATAGGAGAAGCAAATGGGATCAAGAGGAAGGGTGAATGATGCAATTTGGAGGGAATTCGTGTGGGTCTGCATCATGAAGAAAATGTAACTTCTCTTTTGTCAAAACTCATCCAAAACACGCGTTTTGATGCACTAATCCATTTGGGAAAGTTGGATAATTATGTTTAGACCCAAAACGCGTGCTAATTTGAGGTTTAGAGGTTGTAACATGAAATTCAAATTCTGACTTGCAATGAAACTTCAATTCTAAGTTACCATTTTTGAAACAATGGCATTCTCATCTCAAGGGGTCTTAAGGAATGATTCTTGATGCTTTAGAAAGATGAGGTTACAAGCTTTGAAATGGAAAAAGAATAGAATCAAATGGATGCTTGAGCTGAAAGTTGTGTTGAGTCAAAATTGGAGAAAAAGAGTTGACTTTCCATACTTAGAAATATTTCAAGTTCTTCTTCAAAAATGACCTATAATGTCTTGCATCCAAACATGGCCTTCCACTTGGAATATTCTCTTGACCAAAAAATATGGCATGAAGTAGATCTCTTAAATGACATTTTGAAACTTGAACCATTCAAATTCTCCAAAAATTGAGAGAGTTATGAATTGTTGAAGTTGGAAAAAAATCATGAAATGACCTATAATCTTTTGCATCCTTAAGGCAACTTCCATCCATTTTCTCACTTTGCACATAAAAGAAGGCATAAAGTTCACACCTTCAAGATCATTATTGAAAAATAATGGGTCAAGGTGATAAAAATTGACCAAGTTATGATCATTTGAAGTCACACATGGAAAATTGAGGATTCATCTAGAGGACTTGTAATCTTTCTTCCTCATTGAGTCTCTTCCTCATGACAACTCCTTGAAACTTTTGAAGTGATTTGTTAATAACCCTTTAAAGAGAAATATGTATTTGAAATCACTCAAAAATACCAAGAGATGAGCAAGATATATTCCTTTGAAGTTCAAAACCCTAGATCCTTAGATCAAGAGAATGCTTTGAGGAACCTTGACAATTTTGAACAAACTTCTTGTACCAACACACATGATTTGTAAATAGAAGTTGTTGAGGATGATAATGAGAACTCATAGCCACCAAAACCACTTCCATATCTTGAACATTAAGAGAAATATGAACTTGTAACCAAATGGAATAAAATCTTGTCCAACCATGACAACTCCTCCAATCAATCCCTTGTGCTTTTCAACCAAATTTGATAACCTTGAAATGTGATGAACCAAAACAACCTTGCCATACCAATTCTTCCAAAACCAAGACAATGGTGAGGTTTGAACTTCTCAAGCTTTATTGACTAGAGCATGGAAATAAACTCATGAATCCATGGGGTAACTTGTTAAATCCCATTTCCTTTACCTACATGGATATCAAGCAAGACAAACCAACATTGCATTTTATTTAGTTGAAAGAAGAAATCAAGACAAAAACAATATTCATGATCATAAAAGAACATAAGTCAAGGTGCTTGGTGATTCCTCAAAAGGTCAAAGCTACATATAGGGAGGGGAACCAAGAATCCTAGTGTGATCTTATTGTGAATGAATCAACATGGTATGATGAAAGGATCTTAGGTGCAAAAATTGGGGTACAACACTAGGAAGCAACGTTTCATGTGTCGGTGCTCACCAAAAATCAATTGGAAATCAAAATTTGAACGTGCAACATCAAACACCGAAACTTGAAACTCCACTTGGAATTCACAAATAAATTGCAACAATTAGAACTACACCGATTCAATAATTTCCAAGCAGCAAAACAAGTATTAATCAAGTGTCAACAACAATTAATCAACTTGAAATCAAACACCGACACATAAATTTCAACAATTATCAACTTGAAATCCATAAGATCTAAACAAATAACTCTAGTAATCAACCGATTCCAATAGTTATCAACATCATCAACATGAAGATTTTCAAGAATCACATAATTTCCACAATCCAAGAATTAATTCATGCTAATTCAACACAATATCACTTAATTAACCAATTAAACTCAACACAACAATTTAATACAAGTAAATCAATAATTTACCGAAAGAGATGAAGAAGAGTTGATTGAATATGCATAGAGGGAGGTCACGAAAACTCGATCGGAGGAGGGGAGTGTGGCGCGGCGGTCTTGTGGCAGAGGGTAGGGTGTGGTCGCGGAGGACAGACTATTCGTGTGCAGGTGGTCCGACAGAGCTTTGGCGGTGATCAGAGCTTTGACAGTGATCAGAGCTTTGGCGGAAGCCAGAGATTCTTCAGAAAGTTGATCGAAACTTGAGAGAGAGTTCTTCTCTTGAGAGCTTGTTTGAGTATTTGAGAGTGAATTTGTAATAATGATGGAATCGTTTTTGAATTTGAGAGAAAAATAATATATAAAGAGAGAGTTAAGTCAAGTTTGGGATTTAGAATTAGAAAAAATGGTTTTTGGAACCACATTTCACTCTTTTTTTCATATCAAATTTGGTTGCGCAGCTTTTTCATCATATTTTTGTGTTCGATTTGAGAAGCGAGCCATAAACCTAACCTTTTTGAGCATAATTAGAACTCGAATCTTGAAGCAAATTTGTAGATGACGAAATTTTTAATATCATGTCGCGAGAAACGTCCCGAAATATTAAAAATTGAGAAAGTTATGATTTTTGCAATATTTGAAAAATGGTTAACTGGAAATCCGCTTCACCATATAATTTTCAAAGTATTTGCATTTTTGGAGATCTTCCATACAGAATTGGCTCCCGACCCGAACATATGAAATGAAAAATATGTCAAGGAGATTATTATGCCTAAAGATCCACTAGAAAATGTTGAACCGCAAAAAAGTTACGAATTTCTGAACCTGAACTGTGAAATGCTGACTTTCGGCCCAAACTGTTTCAAATTAACTGAAATGCTTGATTTTCTTTGAAATTCAAGGCATGCTGGAACACATGGGAACTTGGCATGATAAGAACTTTGAAATGCTAACTTTCAGCCCAAACTATTTCAAATTAACTAAAACGCTTGATTTTCTTTGGAATCCAAGGCATGCTGGAACACATGGGAACTTGGCATGATAAGGACTTGATTAATCACTGATTAAATAGCCCAGGGAAACGCGTTGAGTGCCTTTCAATTCCGAAATCCTGGATTCATGCTTCACTGCATTGACTGACGAAACAAACGTCTTTTTGTAGATTGACGAAGCTTATAAGAGAAATGCCTTGACACCATGACCGTAGAACCAATTATATATATATATATATATACTTATGCATATGATAATGAAGTATAAGCCAAATAGATTTGAAATGAAGAGGGAAAAGTTTGGGGTACAACAATGTCGACATCGACAATATCAAAGCTAACTCAATAAGTTTGTTAACCAATGGAAATATAAAATGTCTCTCAGTTTGAACCATCTTCATAGCCAATATTTAAACATCTTCACAAGTGGAAAATGAAATATTTATTTTCACTTGAAGAAAATAAGTGTCAAGTTGATCCCTTATTCTACCACCAATCCAACAATTGAAAAAATCACATGAAAACCTCATTAAAACTCTTTAGAAATTATAAGAAACACCCAAAACACTAAAAGGTTTTTAAAATTAACTTATCTTATCGTCTCATGTCGTTTCATCAAATATTAGAATGAGACATTATATAATACATGTATCCTCGTACATTCTTATCCAAACAAGTCAAAATTTATAAATATTAAATCAAGCAAAATCCATATGCAAGGAATGTCACATCTCAAACAACAATAAGTGAAGAATCCATATCCTTAGTAATTCCTTCTCAAAATATAGCAACATAATGTGTTTGGTTTCAATAATACAACATTATCTCAAACCAAAGGTTCCAATAATGGCATGGAAAATATTAAAATTCAACACTAAATTAATTGATAAGAGCAGTCTTTAAAGTACTTTGAAACAATTCTCTACAGCAACAAAAATCATCAAGAAGCATACAAGAATCCAATTTTTCAGAGTTGTATTTGAATTAAAAGACTATGAATTTTCTTTAGATGTTCATGTTTTTAATGCTCTATTACAAGTTAATGAAATCCCTTTTTGGGATACATTGAAATAAATCTATGTATTCAGAAACAGTAAACTCTTTAAAATCAACAAGTTTCCTCGTAGCCTAATCAACTAATCTCAACATCAATACTTATTTCGGAAACTTTCAAGCTCTAAAACCACCAAAATTCTCTATTTTCTACTAAAAACCTCAACTTCCACTTGTTCAACAAAGCTATATCGAATAACTCAATGTTCTTCACTTCAAGCACGGTCTCTTTTTAATTTACAAACCTCAGTCTACCTCACCCATTCTATCCCTTTCCTTCCTCCAGATCCATGCAAGAGAAAATATCTTTGTATCTATATAATTTCCTGCAATTCTTCTGAGCTTTATAGAAGGCAATAAGATATATTGGCATTGCTTGATAGTATGGAGTTCAATAATGTTATCCTTCCACCTATTGAAAAAACCTACCTTTCCATGTTAATAGCCTTCTTCTCAAACTTTGTATAATTAAATTACAAGTTGAGCATATTCTTGGATTAGATCCCACATGTATGCCAAAAAACTTGAAGGGTAATATCAATATAGGCAAAAAGACATGAAATGTGATGTTCCTCTAATAAAATGTTGACTGATGTTGATCCCATACGTTTTAGTTTTGCAAAGGATTACTTTTAGTCCAAATACCAATCCAAAGCCATTTAGGATTGCTCACGTAGTTCCAATCAACATAATCCTAAGTCGGTTAAAAATCCACTTTCAAAAGCATTCACCCCCTCTTTTCTATTTTTGCAAGATCAATGATTTCATTTAAAATAATCGCCCTATCTAGGATTTGTCTTCAAGGTATAAAGGTTGTCAGGAAATGTGATACAATGTTTCTGGTACTCCTTTCAACGTTGCTGCCAATATCTTTGAAATTATCTTGTACAAACATCCTACTGCTGAAGCGGTAAAGATGTGTTGTATCCCAAAATTTTTCGTCTCATTTTACTCAAAACATATTCCTAGAGGTCCTTAAATGCTCAAGTTGACCAAGAATTGACCAGACAAATTCTCCTCCTAAGCAATGAAATTCCAACTAGGGTTTCACTTTTCACAAAGAAGATTGAGTTTCAAAGGCCTCAAGTAATTTCCATGGCTCCTAATATATCCTCAAGAATGCTCATGCCAAGTTTCATACCTTGCATCACAAGTTTGCTCAATCAATTGCTCAAATGACTGAAAGTCAATTGTATTAGGTCAAAAGTCAACGGTGGTCAATATACAGTCAAATTTTAAGATTTTTGGTCAAAATAAATATTTTAAAGTGATATTCATAATTTTATCAAGGGTTGATCATGATTCCTCAAGGAAAGTCCCCAGATCATCAAAAGTCAAGATTTGCTAAATTAGGGTTTCTTAGGAAAAGTCAACTGAACTTTGACCAGGCATAACTTTCACATGCTTCATCCATTTTGCACCAACCAAATATCATTTTGAAGGGAATCCAAACCTATAAAACTTTGTTTTTTTTCTCAAGTTCATAAAATGCATCATTTTGGAGATATAAGCTCATACATTATATGTCATTTTCGAAAAGTCAACAAAAGATACTTTTGTTAATACAACTTTCATCAAAATAATGTCTTAAAAATCAAAATGGTAAACATAGAGATTGTAGAGGACTTATTGAGCTTTCCAAAAAGTCCAAGATCATCTTTAAAAGATGAAATTTGAGAAAGTTATGACCAGTGTAAATCGGGCAAATTGATGAAAATGCAAGAAGTCAACTTTGAGAAAAAATGCATCTTTGAGTTAATGGATATATTTTTTGGGGTTCAAGCATGTTTATGACCTACTCAAGGACCTCTAAACCTATTTATGCACTATTGTTATTTTATTTTTATTTTTTGGGAATTTTTATTAATTTAAAATCAATAAAATCAAAACAAAGTGCAAGATGGGAGTGCAAGCCATGCGAGTTATTGTTTCCATCAAGATTGAGGCCCAAATAACTCATAATAAGCTGGAAAAACCGTGACAACCAAGAAAATATCATTAAGACACGATTTTTCACAAATTTGGAAAGTTTTTCAAATGATTTTTAGAAACAAATCATGCACTTAATGCATTGGATTTTTGCTCCTTTTGCTGACCTAAAATGTTTCACTATACATACACAAGCCTCACACCTCAAAAGCAGAGGCGCAGCTGCCTCCCAAAGTCCTAAAGAATTTCCAAAATTTCCTCAAAGAATATTACAAACACATATCTTGTGTTCCAGCCGTTGTCAGGGTCTTTCAAGCATTCAAACACATCCCTGGGGCTTCTAGTAACCCAGCCCAGTCCTCAAGCAAGCATTTCAACGGCTGGATCGAGCATATCATCATTATTCTGTTTTGTATATTTTTATGATCTCAAACTTTTTCTTCGAGTAATATAAATGGATTCCATATGCATATTTGTGTTTTTACTAATGATTGCATGTGTTTAGAACCTTTATATGCAAGCTTTGACGCCATAATAAAAAAGAACCATGGTTAGGGCATGGAGGTTTTGGTTCGTCGTATCTCTACGTACAAGGCTTTTTTAGGAAAAATCGAGAGCACCATTGAATTCGTAGACCCCGATTTAGGGGGGGTAGGTTTAACCATGTGTCCCAAATCTTGTTATTTTTGCAGATAACTGTTTTAGCTTGCCGGAGAAGAAGGCGGCCAACCACCGTGCATGGTGGTTTGACTCCCCTGAGATGCGTGGCTATTTCCTATTCTCTCATTCAAATACCAGGGCCTCACTTTGGAAGCGCGCGTTGTACAATCAGCGTTAGGACCAGATCTATATTATATATTTATCATTGTATTTATGCTAACAGAAGTAAAGTCGTCCCAATGGTAGAGACAGTGCCTGTTAAAGCTTTGTGTGCGTGTAAGGGTAGAGGTTCGAACCCTGCCTCTTACATATTATTTTTCCAATTCACTCTTGCAGATCCGGTACTCCAGAGATAAGCGCGCGTACCAAACATTCCATCATCATCACCGTTGGATCTCATCAGCGCGAAATCAAACGATCCAGATCCAAGCATCCATGATATACCTCACAGAAGCCAACAACTCTGAACCACGCGCAGGACATTGGGCTGGTTCTTGTTTTAGGCCTTGAGAAATCTCAAACAGGCACCCCCAGTCTGCTTCAACAACTACAGGACCAGTTTTCTTTTTCTTTTTTTTTATGTTAGCCTTACTTTTTTTGTTTTATATTATTTTTAAAACCAATTTTATTTTTAAGATAAAAAAAAACAGACTTAGGTTTTTTCTAATTAATTTTTTTTTCAAATTAATTAATTTAATTATTTTGACCTATTTTGATTAATTTAAAATCAATTAGAACTAGGTTTAATCACTTCAAATCTTTTTCTCAAATAAAATACCAAAAATATTAGAATTAATTTTCTTTTGTTGTTTAGAATTAATTTTAATAATCACTTATTTTCTTTTTTTTTTATTCAACTAACTAAGATTAGATTTAATTTAATTTAAGTATTTTCTCAAATAAAAAAAACAACAAAAAAATATTCTAAGTGTTTAGGAGTTTTAGGGTTTTTACTTCGCTTTCCATCTTTGTGCGCTTATTTTAAATTTCACATTTTTATTCTTTCATATTGATGTAACTGCAAAAGGATGTAATAGCTGTAAATTTAGGACTTTACTTTTATTTCCCTGTTTTGGTTTGTAATTCCCCCTCCCCGAAGCCATGTAATAGTGTAGCTTTTAAATTCCGCATTTTATTTTTGCACTGATATTAACTGTTAGATGTATGGTAATAGGCTTGTATGAAAATACTTAAAAAACAAACGCTAGAAAACTTAACATCAGAAGATAAATAACTGAAACACAACACACTCGCACACATGCACTTCTAGGGTACCTCCACTTGTTGCCTTCAGAATAAAACAATCATGTCTCTCCAACGTAGGAGATTTTAGTGGTAACCCTTTGGTTTTGAGATCATAAGTCCCTCGATGATCCTTTCGATGCGGTCTCGATATATGATCTTAAAACCTTAGAGTAATTACTAAAGTATCTTATGAGTTACTTTTGTGACTGTACGATGACCCTCGCCCGTCCCTCAAAAATCCAACGATAGAGCTACCTACTCACTAATAGTAGGATAGCATTGTCTAAAAGAAAAGAGGAAAAGAACAAACCTTTCGAGTAGGTAGTTAGCTCCTAGTTGCTTGCTCATAAAAACAATCAAAAACAATTTTCTCACACATACACAAACTCTTTTCTAAATATTTTCAAAGACAAAAAACACTTTGTATAAGTTCTCGCCGAAATGAGAAACATTACAAAGTTCGCCGCACTAAGGCATATTTTCAAAATATCTTCAAAACACACTTACACAAAAAAGAATTTTCAAAGTGAGCTAGCAACTAAGAGCCCGTAGATAACTACAGATGGAAAGGGTGTAACACCTTACATTTCCATAACCTACCCCCCTTACTCAGAAATTAATCTCGAAAGGTATTTCCTGTTCTTTTCACCCTTTACTTTGTTAGATAAAAGAAAAGTCGATGGAGATTCTTGCTAACCGCAACATTGCGAATAAAAATGCAAAACCAGTAAAAGTCAGTTCTTTCACTGTATTACAAAACTGGCGAATCTGCTGGGGAAATAAACTAAAAGTGGGGTTACCTTAGAGCTAGAACATATTTAAATTGCTTTACTTGTTTGATTTGTGTGCTTTACCTTTCAGGTTTATGTTTGGGTTATTATTAAAGATCCTATACCCGGATCTAGGGCACCTTTTAGGTAAGTAGCAATAAATCATGGAGGCTGTACGGTGTAGACTAATATGGATGATATGATAGCTACGTTAGCGTGATACTCTGGCTTGTATTAATGTTCCTTGAGTCAGTCAAGGATAACATTAGGCTTCCATATAGTTCCATTAAGTGCTAACTGACCTTTAGAACCTTAAATTGACTCATCTTAGCCATTAGAAAGTAGTGAGATGGTCGGCTTCGATGCAGACTGGAGTTGGTTGATACTCGATGCTACACTCATTGAGATTGGACTTTCAGGATATTTCAGCCATAATTCAGATGCTTGAGCTGAAACTATGCCTGAGAGAAAGATAAATGATATGAGATCCCTAGAACCCAGTTACTATTGCTAGGACAGGTTGAGCTAACTAAACTTCAAAAGGGTACTTGCCTAAAGACATCATGCAAGCCTTTAAACCTAAGGTCTTTTTATAACTTGTTTGTGTTTGTTATTTTGTTTTAAGCATAAACATAACATCAAGAACATCATACATATAATTTGCATTAACCATTTCAAGGACCTGCGGATTTATCTCTTCTCTGTTTTGTATGTTATGGATTCCGCTTGCAGAAATACCATCCGGATCAACTTCGTAGAAATACCTTCCAAACTTAGGGAATTGGTCTTAAAGGTTCTTGAATGTTCCCAATTCAACAGAATACATGGTCACTTGCTCAGTTTGGTTAATACCAGTTTTGACGAGGGTATGATGAGTGTCCTATTCTAGTTCTTTGATCCTGAACACCACTGCTTCACATTCCCTGATTATCAGTTGGTGCCCACGTTGGAAGAATTCTCTAAACTACTTGGAGTGCCTATATTGGAGCAGATACCCTTCACAGGTTTAGAACAAGATCCAAAGTTTGAAGATGTTACCACAACCTTGCACTTGAAGCCATCTGACATTGAATCCAAGTGGAAAAGGAGAAGTGAGGGTTAAAGGTCTTCTTGCAAAGTTTCTGATAGATAAAACTCAGGTATTCCTAAACACTATGAGTTTCCATGCTTTTGAGGATATATTGGCCCTCCTGATCTATGGGTTGGTATTGTTCCCTAATCCATACCAACTTATAAATGTAAGCGCCATCAAGATCTTCCTTACTCATAATCCAGTGCCCACATTGCTCGGGGATACGCTACATTCTCTTCATACCCGTACTATGAAGAAACGAAGAGCTCTTATGTGTTGTATTCCCTTGCTCCATAGGTGGTTTATTTCGCACCTTCCTCGATCGATAATGAAGAATGAGCTAGGCTTAAGATGGTCTCAAAGGTTGATGTCTCTCTCACTCTGATATCTATTTGTGTTCTTGCTTTCAAGAAGACGTCTTTATTATTGATTATTGCAGAGAGTTTCCTAATGTGCCACTCCTTGGCATTAGAGGAAGCATCACTTACAATCCTCCTTTAGCCCTATGTCAGTTTGGTTACGCACGAAGAGACGGTCCTCATGATATGCTCATCCAGGGTATTATGTTCTACTACGACAATGATTTGCAAAGCTATCGTCAGAGGTTCATACGCGCTTGGGGCATGGTTAAGAAGACTGATGGTAAGACTTTAGGGCACAGGAATTCCATCCCTTTGGAACCTTACCTTAAATGGGTGCGAACTCGTGCTCAAAGTCTTATGATGTCGTACCTCGCCATCTTACCGGTGATCTTAGAGACTATTGTTCAAGGGAACGAGTCTTGCATCATTCTTCATCCTGATATGCCAATAAAATTTGAAGAACTGCAAAGGTCTTGGGTCTAACTCAAGGAAGAACGAGATACATTTGAGACCCAATTCTATGCTAGTGAGAAGAAAGTGTTGGAACTGACGAAGCAGCTTCACGAGGAGCAGAACCTTAATGCCTATGCCAACACAAAGGGGAAGTGCCCATGGGAAACCTAGAAGTTTTAGATGTTAATTTTATTCCTTTGTAAACTTTTGTTTCATTTGAACTTACTAATAAAAAAATCTTTGTTTCTGTTTTGATTAAAAGAGTTTAAATCCCACGAGGTCCTTGAAAACATCACATAAGATTGTCATGCATATCATTACATAAGCAAGTATTCCAAGACAGGTTTCTTATCTTTTTGCTGTTTATTTCAGCAAAAAGAAATGGCTCTTGAACAAAACATTAAGGATCTTCAAGCACATAATGCTCAATTCCAACATATGTTCCTGGATATGGCTTAAGGACAGGAAGATCTGAAAGCTCTCATCACTAAAGAGAAGAAGAAGAAGGCAAAGAAACAGGTTGGCATCCTGAACATGGCAAGAAGATTTAGGGGACCAGCCAAGCGAGCTCTAGAATTCGCAACCCCATCAAATAAAGGGGATAATCAAGATGAGGATAACAAGAAGATGAAAGAAGAGGATAAGAGCCCGAGGACTGATGAAGAGGAAGATGACTATTCAAAGGAACAATATCCTCCTGCTGATGACAGGTATAAACAGTTGGAGGATCATCTCAATGCTATAAAGTTTCAAAGGGTACATGGTTTGGACTTTGAAGAGATATGGTTGGTCTCAGGAGTGGTCATCCCACAAAAGTTCAAGGTTCCCACCTTTGCAAAATACAATGGTGTTTCATGTCCCAAGCTTCATCTGAGGTCTTATGTCAGAAAGATCCAACCCCATACAGTTGATAGGAAGTTATGGGTTCATTTCTTTCGGGAGAGTTTGTCGAGAATGCAGTTAGAGTGGTTCTATCAACTGGAAGGGACCAATATCCATAATTAGGAAGACTTGGCTCCTGCTTTTTACAAGCAATACCAATTCAATGCTGACCTGGCTCCAACCCACACGCAACTCCAAAGCATGTCTATGGGTTCTAGTGAGGGTTTCAAAAGTTATGCCCAAAAGTGGAGGGATCTTGCAGGTAGATTCCATCATCCTCTGTCTGATAGGGAGTTGGTAGATATGTTCATAGGTACTATGACGTGCCCATTTTTTAACCATTTGATTGGAAGCTCTTCATCCAGATTCACCGAGCTGATATTGACAGGAGAATGAGTGGAAGTTGATATCAATAATGGTAAAATCCAAGTGGATACATCTTCAAATACTATGAAGAAGCCATTCAGTGGAAAGAGGGAGGTCAGTGTTTCCTATGGTCAAAGAAATAATGGTAAAGTTGAACACTGTCCAACGGTAGGAGCTGTAATGATCTCTAACCCTTCATCAACTCAATGACAAAATAATCAGCGCATGCAGGATGCGCCTAGAAGACAAATCACCAGAACAAACATGCCTTTGTCTCAGGCATTGCAACATTGGTGAAGGATGACTTGGTCACTCTGAAGGATCCTTCCCAAAACCCAAACACTTCCTCTCCCTGTTACAATCTAAATGCAAGGTGTGCTTACCACTCCAACAGTCCGGGGCATGATACAAATGATTATTGGGCTCTAGAGAATAAAGTTCAAGGCCTTATTAATGCAAAGGAGATTGAATTTGAACCTCCTGAGACTCCCAATGTAATAATTGCTCTAATGCCCAAGCATGACAAGGGTATTAATGTTGTTGATGATGTTCTTTTTGTTTCTTTCGTGAATGATATGGCTACTCCTCTTCCAGTTGTTAAGAAGAATCTATTACGAGCCGATTTATTTATAGGTTGTGATGAAGATTGTCACCTTTGTACATCCCTGCCCAATGGTTGTCTTTTGCTGAAGATAGGTGTTCAACGCCTGATGAGCGATAGGAAATTCTGTTTGAGAAGACTCCCTTTGTGGAAAACTTATGTGAAGATGTAAGATGTGAAGACATATCAATTATTACCATTTCCAATAATCCTACAAGGGTCTCCTCCAAAGGTCCTATAAGGATTACCGCCAACCCTAAAGTTTATCCCCTGATCATCACCTCTCCAGGACCAATACCATATTCCTTTGACAAGGCTGTTCCTTGGAATTATGGAGCTGACGTCTATTACCATGGCGTCAAGCAAGACCTATTGACTACTAAGAATGAAGTTATTGAAGATATTGATCCTAACATTGACAATATTGTTGGGACTAGTAAGGTTACCAGGAGCAGAAGGATTTTCTCTCCAGAAATCTCTCCAAAGAGTGTTGCTACTCCTGTTGTTATTCTGCTACTGAGACAACTGAGACTCGGGGAAAAGAAGTATTGATTGAGCCTGCCCGGACGAAGGAACCTAAAGAAGCCATTCCTGAGGCCTCCAAGCAAGAAATGGAGGAAATTTTTAAGATCATACGGAAAAGTGATTACAATGTTGTGGAACAATTGGGGCATACCCCCTCAAAGATTTCAATGCTAGCTTTGTTGTTGTGCTCTGAGGCCCATGCTAAAGCCTTGGTAAAGTTTCTAAAGTCTGCTCATGTGCCATAAGAGACTTCTGCCGACCAATTTAAGAATTATGTTTCCAGTCTGACTGCTGATAATGGACTGGGATTCTCCGACACTGATTTGACTCCTAAGGGAAGAAAACATAACGATGCCCTGCATGTCTCTATTGAGTGCAGGGGCACTACTTTGGTTCACATATTAGTTGATACGGGTTCATCTCTGAATGTCCTGCCCAAGGGTGCCTTAGACGGATTAGATTATGAAGGACTTACTTTCAAACCCAGCAATATTGTGGTGAGGGACTTTGATG
This sequence comes from Vicia faba, assembly GCA_948472305.1. NCBI lineage: Eukaryota > Viridiplantae > Streptophyta > Magnoliopsida > Fabales > Fabaceae > Vicia > Vicia faba. The sequence continues at coordinate 833,152,275 of OX451736.1, read as the reverse complement.
GTTCCAAAAGAATGGTACACGGGGAGGTGGACATTCCAATTAAAGTTGGTTCCCAAAATTTTGACTCCACTTTCTATGTGATGGACATTCGTCCGTCTTACTCCTGCTTACTGGGACGCCCTTGGATTCATGGGGTCGGCGCTGTCACTTCCACTTTGCATCAGATGCTGAAATATCCTATCAACAAAAATATTATTACAGTCTATGGTGAAAAAGAGTATATGGTAAACCACCTAAATTCTTTCAGATATTTCGAGATGGACGGCGAGTTCATTGAAACCCCCTGTCAGAATTTTTAAGAGGTTCCTCAGATGATCGTTGTTACCAAGGCTACTACTGTTGTATCGAAGGTTACTAGGCCCCCACTGAAGATGGTTTCTCTGAAGGATGCCAAGGTTGTGATTGAAGAAGGTGGGTGTACTATTTGGGGCCAAATCCCTGACATCCCCTATAAGTATGACAAATTTGGTTTGGGTTTCACTTCAGGAGCTCAAAAGGCCATTCTTCGTGTTCGTGCCAGAGGACCACCACTACGCATCAGCAACATGGAGTCAATGTTGTGGAGGACGCTGATAGTGACTGCGACCTGGACAATTGGATCTTCCCTACTATCAATTGTGGACTCAATAATTGGAAGGCTAGAGACTTTGTGCCTATCTCTTTTATTTAGGAGTAATTGTTTTTTCTGTTTTGGAGGATATGTAATTTTTAAAAAAATTAAACTCTAAAACCTTATGTCTTACCCAAGGCACAACGGTCTACTTGTGAGGGTTATCACGCTTCATTTTCATATGTCATTAATAAATCATTGGATGTTTTGCATTCAAATTTTATGCTCTCTTTATTTCTTTTTATAGTTATGCGCTCATACACACACCCACATATCAAATTGTAGATCCACATCCACCTTGGGTCCCATTGATAACAGTTCTGCTATTGGCAATTATGACTTTGAAAATCTGAGCTACCAAGCTAAGGACGAAGATGAGGAAGATTGTGAAGTACCGAGAGAGCTTGCTAGACTATTACAACAAGAAGAAAGAGAAATACAACCTCATGAAGAGCTGGTCGAGGCGGTAAACTTGGGTACTGAGGAGAATAAAAAGGAAGTCAAGATAGGTTCCAACTTGGAGAATGGTGTCAAAGAACGGTTAATCCAGATGTTATGTGACTATGTTGATATCTTTGCCTAGTCATACGAAGACATGTTGGGGCTTGATACTGATATTGTGGTTCATCTTTTGTCGACAAAAGAAGACTGCCCTCCAGTGAAGCAGAAAGTTCATCGTATGCGCCCTGAAATGTCAGAAAAGATCAAGGTTGAAGTCATGAAATAGTTCAATGCCATATTCTTAGTTGTTACTTCTTATCCACAATGGGTTGCGAACGTGGTACCGGTACCTAAGAAGGATGGTAAAGTGCATATGTGTGTGGATTACAGAGATTTGAATCGGGCGAGCCCCAAGGATGATTTTTCGCTTCCCCATATTGATGTTCTGGTTGACAACACCGCACAACATAAGATATTCTCCTTCATGGACAATTTCTCCGGTTATAATCAGATCAAAATGGCACTTGAAGACATGGAGAAAACAACTTTCATCACACAGTGGGGCACTTTCTGCTACAAACTTATGCCTTTTGGGTTGAAGAACGCTGGGGCAACCTATTAGCATGCTATGGTAGCTTTATTCCATGATATGTTCCATCACAAGATAGAGGTCTATGTTGACGACATGATAGCCAGGTCTCAGACTGAAGAAGAACACCTTGATCATTTGTAAAAACTGTTTGAAAGGCTGAAGAAGTACAAGTTGAGACTGAACCCGAACAAGTGCACCTTTGGAATTAGATTTGGTAAACTCCTAGATTTCATCGTTAGTGGAAAAGGTATTGAGGTAGATCCTGCAAAAGTTAAAAATATTCAAGAGATTCCAACTCCCTGAACCGAGAAGGAATTTATAGGTTTCTTGGGACATCTAAACTATATTTCCAGATTCATTTCCCACCAAACCGCTACTTGTGAACCAATCTCCAAATTACTGAAGAAAGATCAAGTAGTGAAGTGGAACAACGATTTCTAGATGGCCTTTTACAGAATCAAATAACATCTTCAAGAACCTCTAATTTTAATGCCACCAGTTCAAGGAAGACCTATGATCTTGTACTTAACAATGTTAGAAAATTCAATGGGGTGTGTGCTGGGGAAACATGACGAGTCTGGTCGAAAAGAGCATGCAATATACTACCTTAGCAAAAAGTTTAACGACTGTGAAACAATATACTCATTGCTCGAGAAAACTTGCTCCGCTTTGACATGGGCTGCTCGCCGACTAAGATAGTATATGTTGACTCACACTACCTTATTTATATCTAAAATGGATCTTATCAAATACATATTTGAGAAGCCCGCTCTCTCCAAAAGAATAACAAGATGGCAAATGGTTCTGACCGAATACGACATTCAATACACTACTCAAAAGGTAATCAAAAGAAGTGTACTAGTTGATCATTTGGATCATCAGGCTGTAGACGACTACCAATCAATGAATTTTGAGTTCTCGGACGAGAACATTATGTTAGTAACTGACTGTGAAGAACCTGGTATGGATGAGGGACCTGAAAAAGGATCCCGATGGACTATGGTTTTTGACGGAGCTTCCAATGTGCTCGATAATGGCCTTTGTGCTGTGATTATCTGTCCCGAAGCTTCCATACATCCTTCACTTCTAGACTATGTTTTAATTGCACCAACAATATGGCCGGGTATGAAGAATGCATTATGGGTATCAGGGCTGCTATTGATACGACGATCAAGTTCTTACAAGTATACGAAGACTCAGCCTTGGTGATCAATTGGATTAAGGGAGAATGGGACATGAAGAATCCTAATCTCATCCCGTACCAAGAGCGTATGTTGACATTGATCCCGTATTTTAAAGAGATTACCTTTGAACATATTCCACAAGAAGAAAACCAGTTAGCAGACGCGCTAGCTACCATGTCATTCATGTTTAAGGTCAGTTGGGATAACGAATCCCCTTGGATCACTATTGAAATATTAGACGAACTAACATACTGTTATGAGATTGATACTGAGAGAGTAGAGGAAAAACCTTGGTTCCATGAGGTGAAAAGGTATCTCGAAGCCCAAAAATATCCCGAGGGAGCATCTATAAATGACAAGAAGTTTATGAGAAGGTTCTCTGCCAAGTTCTTCCTCAGTAACGAAATTCTCTACAAGTGCAACCATGATTCCACTTTACTTTGGTGTGTGGAAGAGAGAAGCGAAGAAGATTATGGAGGATATGCACGAAGGTACCTTTGGCACCCATTCTAGTGGGCACATGATGGCTAAGAAGATTCTGAGGGCAGATTACTATTGGTCCACTATGGAAGTAGACTGTCATCATCACTTCCGAACTTGTCACAAATGTCAAATCTATGCTGACAAAGTACATGTGCCTCCGGTTTCTTTAAATGTCTTAAATGATCCATGGTCGTTCGTAGTGTGTGGCATTGATATGATTGGAGAGATTAGACATACCCCTTCCAATGGGCATCGCTTCATCCTTTTTGCCATTGATTACTTCACGAAGTGGGTAGAGGCAGCCTCATTCGCTTATGTTACAAAGAACATTGTGGCACAGTTCATCAAGCATAATCTAATTTGTTAGTATTGTATCCCAGAAATAATTATCATAAATAATGGTGCCAACCTCAGTAATACCATGATCACCGAGCTCTATATGCAATTTAAGATCTAGCATCATAACTCTTCTCCTTATTGGCCGAAGATGAATGGCGTTGTGGAGGCCACCAATAAAAATATAAAGAAGATTATACAGAAGATGACGGTAACATATAAAGACTAGCACGAGATATTACCATTTGCTCTTCACGGTTACTTTACCGCAGTGCGCACCTCAATAGGGGCAACCCATTTTTCTCTCGTATACGGTATAGAGGTTTCCTTACCCGTCAAAGTCCAGATCCCTTCCCTGAGAATCATGAAGGATGCAGGTTTAAACGAAGACGAACAAATTTAGACTCGACTTGACCAATTGAACCTGATTGACGAGAAGAGGCTCACGAAAGTTTGTCATGGTCAAATGTACCAGAAACGTATGATTAAAGCTTTTAACAAGAAGGTCATACGTCAGGTATATCAGGTTGGTGACCTAGTAATCAAGTGTATCATCCTGCAACAGGGTGATCCCAGGGGCAAGTAGACTCCTACATACAAAGGACCATTTGTGATTAAGAGTATATTTTCCACTGGAGCTATGATATTAACCACCATGGACCGTAACGACCTTCCACACCCTGTAAATGCAGACATAGTTAAAAGATACTACATGTGAAAAGATACCCGCTAGGTTGACTGGCCTAGGCAGAAATAAGGTCATCCAGACAAACCAAGAGGGTTCGGAAAAAAATTAGGGATATATATATATATATATATATATATATATATATATATATATATATATATATATATATATATATATATATATATATATATATATATATATATATATATATATATATATATATATATATATATATATATATATATATATATATATATATATATATATATATATTTGAAAAAATCTATACACCCGACAAGTCGAAAATCTGAAAAGGCGGTTTGGACAAAAAGGGTATCCCGGTGGACTGAAAACCCGAAAGGGAGGTCCAGGAAAAATTAGGGATTTAAGAGCGTACCATTATGTCCTGTTGGATCACCTTACAGCCAGACTTTGTTAGCAAGTTCGAATGGGACAAATCAATCCAGTTAACTTCCTCCAAAAAGCAAAGTGATGAGATGCTCAAAGATATGAAGGCAATAGAAGAATTGAAACCCAATGGGATTGTTTCACCTAGTTGTTTTTCTTTGTGTACCACTTTGTATATTTCCCATTTTACGACAACATTTCTCTTATTAGGATGTCCGTCTTCTTTATACAAAAGCATCTGTTTAAAGGCATGCTTTCCAAATTAATACAAAACTTTTCTTTTAAAGTTCAAAACTATTTGTTTTTTATATTTCTGTTTTGTTTGCAAAAACGTGCAATGATTATTTTAAATGAACATATGCATTTGGATGCGATAATTGTGTAAAAATGTATGCATAAAAATGAGAAGGACATCTACTAAAGGCTTTAAGATTTGGGACAATGTCGAAAGTCATCTATGAATCCTCATAGAACAACCACCCATAGAGAACTATCTTCATAAAATTCATCATCAGCAAGAATACATTCTTCAATAAAAAGGTTCAATCATCCACCTAGCATCTTGGATAATTACCTAGCATGGTCTATGGATTTCTTGGGTTCCCCAACAGAGTTTCATAAAAACCCAAGAAATTTATAAAGCTTCATCCCCTAGTAGAGTTCATTTCTCTAGCTACAGAAGTTCATCCCCCAACGGAGTTTATTTCTCCAAATTAGTAAAATCTTCCAACATAACTCTTCTCTCCAACAGGCTTAATCAATATAACCACCTTCAAAAGAGTAGCTACTCATATCAGAGGGTTATTCATCTTCTATCTCCAGTCAGAGTGCATGTAATACATCTGTTTCAAGAACCCTAACAGGTTATCAACCTCCCTTGAAGGCTTTTATCCTCAAGCATAAATCAAAATCTCCAGTGGAATATCCTCACACAGAAAGCGGGAATCCGCGATAAATTTAACTTCAACAAATAGTGAGGAATTACATTCTTCATCTCCGACAACAGTCAAGGATTTATTTTCCCCCAGGTCTAACGACACTACAAAAACCAACTGATGCGCTCACATATTACATTCATACATCATTTACAAACGTCATAGCATATGCATACAAAACACATACAACACAATCTCATTTATTTTGAGAACATTATCCCGCAATGCATGTCATACACCATGATGTTACATACAGCTAACTCTTTACCTTTTCAGGAAAAGATAAATCAACAAGACTAACATCATCAACTATTGGTAGGACCAGACAGTCTTATCAAAGACAACATCTTCTAGCTTAGAATAAATCAATCAAAGGTTTTATTCTGATACTTCTTCCAGTGGATATTCTTCTGTCTCAACTTAGATCAAGTGTAGATCTATTCTGATACTTCTTCCTGTTGAAGACATTTTCTGGCTCAGATTAAATCAACCAAATATTTATTTTGATACTTCTTCCAGATAAAAACAAGCATAAATATCTGCTAGCTCAGATTAAATTGACCAAGATTTACTCTGATACTTATTCTAGAAGACCTTTTTCTGGCTCAGATTAAATCAACCAATGATTTATTCTGATACTTCTTCCAGTTAAAGACAAAGACCTCTTCTGACTCAGATTAAATTAACCAAAGATTTATTCTGATACTTTTTCCAGTTGAAGATGGTCGTAGATAGTCACTGGCTCGGATTAAATCAACCAATGATTTATTCTTATACTCCTTCCAGTGAACATTCTTCTGGCTCAACTTCGATCAGGTGTAAATCTACTTTGATACTTCTTCTAGTTGAAGACATTTTCTGGCTTAGATTAAATCAACCAAAGATTTATTCTGATACTTCTCCAAGATAAAAACAAGAATAAATACCTGTTGGCTCAGATTAAATCGACCAATAATTTATTCTGATACTTCTTCCAGTAGACCTTTTTCTGGTTCAGATTAAATCAAACGTTGATTTATTCTGATGCTTCTTCTAGTTAAAGACACAAAGACCTCTTCTGGCTCAGATTAAATTAACCAAAGATTTATTCTGATACTTTTTCCTATTGAAAACAGTCGTAGATAGTCGCTCCTCGGATTAAATCGACCAATGATTTATTATGATACTCCTTCCAATGAACATTCTTCTAGCTCAGCTTAGATCAGGTGTAGATCTATTATGATACTTCTTCCAGTTGAATACATTTTTAGGCTCAGATTAAATCAATCAAAGATTTATTCTGATACTTCTCCCAGATAAAAACAAGCATAAATACCTGCTGACTCAGATTAAATCGACCAATGATTTATTTTGATACTTCTTCCAGTAGACCTTTTTCTGGCTCAGATTAAATCAACAAATGATTTATTCTGATACTTCTTCTTGTTAAAGACACAAAGATCTCTCCTGGCTCAAATTAAATTAACCAAAAGATTTATTCTGATATTTCTTCCAGTTGAAGACCATCGTAGATAATCGCTTCCTCAGATTATATCGACCAATGATTTATTCTGATACTTCTTCCAGTGGGCATTCTTCTGGCTCAACTTAGATCAGGTGTAGATCTATTCTGATACTTCTTCCAATTGAAGACATTTTCTGGCTCAAATTAAATCAACCAAATATTTATTCTGATACTTCTTCCAGATAAAAACAAGCATAAATATCTACTGGCTCATATTAAATTGACCAAGATTTACTCTGATACTTCTTCCAGTATACCTTTTTTTGGCTCAGATTAAATCGACCAATGATTTATTCTGATCCTTCTTCCAGTTAAAGACAGAGACCTCTTCTGGCTCAGATTAAATCAACCAAAGATTTACTCTGATACTTATTCCAGTTGAAGACGGTCGTAGAAAGTTGCTGGCTCGGATAAAATCAACCAAAGATTTATCCTGATACTTCTTCCAGTAGACCTTTTTTTGGCTTAGATTAAATTGATCAATGATTTATTCTGATACTTCTTCCAGTAGACCTTTTTCTAGCTTAGATTAAGTCGACTGAAAGTTTATTCTGATACTTTTCTAGTTAAATACAAAGGAAACATTGCCTGGCTCAGATTAAATCAACCAAGAATCTATTTTGATACTTCTTCCAGTCAAATACATTTTTTGGCTCAAATAGAACCAACCATAGGTCTATTCTGATACTTTTCCAGTCAAAGTTGAATATATACATCATCTGGCTCTGATAAAATCAACCGTAGATTTATTATGATACTTATTCCAGTTTAAAGTCAACAGTTACCTTGGATGGCATCTATAATCCCATCTCCGACAACTCTCAGTCATCTCTCTGAATGACATCTTTTAAGCCCATTCAAGCATACTATAACACGTTATAAGAACTGACTTGGGTGTTTTGCGTTTGAGCATAATTGTTGCGGTTAGTAAGAGTCGCCACCGACTTTTCTTTTATCTAATAAGTAAAGGGTGAAAAGAACAGGAAAGACCTTTAGAAATGTTTTCTTGAGTTCGGGGGGTAGGTTATGAAAAGGGAAGGTGTTAGCACCCTTTTATTCCGTAGTTATCTATGGGCTCTTAGTTACTTGCTAGATCACTTGCTTTTGTTTGAAAATGTGCTTGTGGTGTGGGTTTTGAAAGTATTTTGAAAAGTGTCTTTGTAATAGTTCTCGTTTCTATAAGAACGCGTACAAAAGTTTTGTCTTTTGAAAAATGTCTCAAATGAAAGTGTTGGTGTATAAAGTTTTTTTGTTGTGAGCAAGCGAGAAACTAGGAGCATCCTACCTACTCAAAGGTCTATGTTCTTTTTTTGGATGTTGCTATCTTACCGTTGATTTGGTAAGAAGCCCCATCATTGGATGTGAAGGGACATGTGTGGGACGTTTGTATAGTTATAGAAGGCAACCTATGGGGCGTTTTAGCAATGTCGTTTAGGGACTAGATCGTTTACCGAAGGCAACATTGAGGGTCATCGAGGGACTATGATCTTTTATCGAGGGTCTTTGCTAAAACACCCATTATCGAGAGACATGACTATTTTTCCGAGGTAACAAATGAGATTACCCTAAGGGTGCATGTGTGAATAGTGTGTTTGATTGCATGCATTTTGTCTTTGAATTTTAGATTGTCTACTTGTTGGTTTTATCTTGCCATACATCCTAATCACTAAACATTTATACAAAAGTAATAAAAATGAAAAATAAATAAATCCTACACTATTATAACCATATTGAATAACAAGAAAATATAAAGGAAAAATACAATAAATGGGGGAAAAGGGCTCTTTCGATTTAGGCAGAAACATCCTTCGATTCTGCTTCTCTTGACTTCCTTCGATTTGGGCATGGAGGTAGTGAATACGTGCCTTTCAATTTCACCATTTGCCTGCTTACTTCGATTGGGACCTGGGAGTCAGCATGACCATCCCTCTGGCTGCTTCCTTCATTTAAGGCCTAGGGTTAGCGTGAAGTGCGCTCTTTACCTCAGGCTCCTTGCTGCCTCCTTTGATGGCAAGCATGCTAGGCCCTCAGGTTGAGATTCGAAAGGCTTGAATGCTTAGCTAATCGAAGGATACAGTGAACCTGTTTTAAACTTTTAAAATGCAACATTCAAGTGTAACTTTTGAAAGCTACAGGCCAAGGGTTAGCAAAAAATTATTGGGTCTCAAAGTCCAAATCATAAATAGTCAGGGTTAAGATTTTCAATATATGGCCAGTCAGAATCGAAGGTTAAAACATGGTCAAGCTCCCTATATGAGATATCTACCTTTTCTCTTTATTGACATGTACACATGATATTTAAATGAAATAGTTCCAAGTTTAAAGAGAACTTACCTCTTGAAGTTCTTAAATCGAAGGAAACTGCAAGTGTCTTCCTTGGTGGTGAATGGAAGTTTGTTGGGGCCTTCCTGAGACTAGTCCAGCTATTACCTTGTTTGAGTAGTAACTGAATCGAAGGCAGGTATGTGAGTGAATCAAAGGTTACTAGGTAAGGGAGTGAATCAAAAGATTTTTATATTGTGATTGGGGGAGTGGGTCGAAGGTTAGCTCTCTGGTCACTTGGGGAGTGAATCGAAGGATTCACTTAGCGTACAAAGGGGGTTGAGTTTTTTAGAGGTTGTGATACGGTGGGAAGAACTGACTGTTTTTTAGAATGTTGGTTTGCGTTTTGTGTTTTTTGTTTGCAAAATGTCGCAGTAAGCAAGAGTCGCCAGCGACTTTTATTTTATCCAACAAGGAAAGGAAAAAAGCACAGAAAAATTCCTTTTTCGAGATATTTCTCGGGTTCGGGGGGTAGATTAGAGAAGGGGAAGGTATTAGCACCCTTTCTATCTGTGGTTATCCACGAGCTCTTAGGTACTTGCTCAATGGTTTTCAAAAATGTTTTCTTTGTGCTTGTGGGTTTGAAAAAGTTTCTGTTTTTAACTTCGATTTAACTCTTGCTTCTGTCCTCAAGAGTGTAATGAAGCGTTTTTGAAAACTTTGTTTGAAAAGGATTGTAAGTGTGAAAAATTTTGTTTTGAAAGAGTAAGTATCTAAGAGTTAATCTACCTACTCGAAAAAGGAATCGTTCTATGCTATTTTCCTTTAGACAATGCTATCCCACTATTAATGAGTAGGTAGCACTGTCGTTGGAGTTTGAGGGTTAATTCGAATGAGGGACATACGGTCACTAAAGCAATGTTAGGATGCCTTAGAGGTAACCCTAATGTCTTAGATCATTTGTTTGAGGCAACAATATCCGAGGCAACCATTTCGAGGCGACTATGATGTTTTAGACAAGAGGACGACCTCTAAAACGACTAAAACTCAATGACCGTGTACGAAGGCAACCAAGTGGGGTGTACCCTAAGAGTGCGCATGTGCGAGTGTGTCATTTTCAGTTATTTTTATCTTTGCACATGTCAAGGGCGATCTAATTTGATTTTAAGATTAAGCATTTAGTCTTGTCATGAAAACCCTATTATCAAACATCTAGCAGTTATAATTTGCAGAATTAAAATGCGGAAATTAAATTACAAGGCGTCGGGTATTTACATCCCCAAAAGCAACCCTTTGAAAATAAAATACAACGGTAAAAATAAATAAAAGGTCCTAATCATCTATTACATACCAGAAGCAGATACATCAATATGGATAAAAATAAATAAAGCGCGCAGGAAATTAAATCGAAGGCGAATTAGGATTTTGACCCTTTTTAAAGAAAAAACATTTTTTTTGTTTTTATTTTAAGAAAGGAAATTAAATCCTAAATTAGAAATTAAATGAAAAAAATAATAAATGACATGTTTTTGGAGTTTTTATTATTTTAAGAAAGAAAATAAAATAATTAAATTAGAATTAAAACCTAATGATTTCTAATTAATTTTAAATATTAACAAAAATAAATTAAAGTTTCTTAGAATTAAAAACCTAAATTAATTAGTTAGTATTTATTAAAAATAGAATTCTAAAATTTTATTGGATAAAAATATTTTTTTGTGATTTTTGATAAAAAAAGGAAATTTGGTTATTGGTTAGAAAGTAAATTAAAATGAAATAAAGCAATTAAATCAATAAAAAGAAAATATGAGAAAGTAGATAAATGGGCCTTTTTTGGAGGTGCTGAAAGCATATTTTTGTAGGCCCATTAGCTGATACATGTGACTTTTTGTGATCCTGTATGCGTGCATTAACTGGATTATGATGCGCCTTCCCAACTTGACCACCAGATCTGGCCATTTGGCCATATGGCGTTTTGAGGAGTGAGGGAGTGTTGTACCCCAAAATTTGCCCTCCCATTTCATCAATATTTTCTCACCACAAGACCCTTGGAGCTCAAGATCAAGTTAGGGTTTGCTCTGCTCAAAACTCCTCCTTGCACTGTTGACCCAAATTAGGGTTTGAGTTTTCACAAATATGTTTTGACCTAAAATGCCTAAGATGACTTTCATGCTTCATGTTGGACTAACAAGTTTATCCATACCAAGTTTCAAGCCTTGATTCCAATCTTTGCCCACTCAATTGGACAGTTGACCTAGAAATCAGCTGTATTGGGGAAAAAAGTCAATTGTGGTCAATTGACAGTCAAACCTCATGATTTTTGACCCACATCAACATTACGAACTCATATGAACCATTTGGTCAAGTTTGGATCACAATTCCACAAGAAATTTGATCAGATCACCAAGAGGGCAAAATGGTCATTTTTAGGGTTTTGACTGCACAAAGGCAATTTTTGACTGTTTGACCTAGCCAATGGAAAACCAAGCTCACATATGGACTCAAGTACTCAACGAAATGGTCGTGACATATTCAACAAGTTCAAAAAATCCCAAATGCACAAGATTGACAGATGAATTTTCCAGTCAGCTGAGCAAAATTTGACTGTATACTGAAAAGTCAAACTTTGACTTTTTGGTCAAAATCAAGTGCCAAGATTCATTTTTCATCAAGACATGTCAAATTATGAAACTTGTTCATCAAGAAATAAAAAATTACAAAATTAGGGTTTGAAATGAAGAAATTTCATAACTTAGAAATTTTCTAAGTTATGAAACTTCCTTATTTTTTCCTAACTTTGTCCCATTTTATCATTAAGATATATTTGGATTCAAACAAAACTCAAAACATGAAAGTTATATTCCATTGCAAAATCTACAACTTTGACTCACAAAGTTTCCTCAAAAGAAGCTTGTAGCTCAAGTTATAATTTTTGGAATAGGCGTGCAAAACATTCTTAACTTAGAAATTTTTTGACCTATTTTAGGCAGGATTTTTGCCCAACTTCATGGCCACTTTTCACATGCTTCCACTTGGAATTTCAACTTGCATTACAAAGATGGATTGTAGTACACATTCCAAGCTTTCCAAATTATCCAAGAACTTCTCAAACACCCTTGTGGTTAGGGAGAATCGAATTTGTGAAGACGGGCAAAAGTCACTTTGTTCATAAGCCAATTACATGTTCATAACATTGCCATTTTCAAGTCAGCATGTTCCAAGCTAGATTACAGGCCTCTAATCCTTCTCACACTCAATAATTCAATGCTAAACTATTGTGCCAAGATGTTATTTTGTGCATTTGGTCATTACATGAAAGATTAACCTTTAAATGGATAAAGCATTTTTGCTATTTTGGAAAAGGTACACTTTATGTCAAATACAAATCCAAGAAGCATGGGCCAAATCTTTGGAGCTAGCATTTTGTAAACAAATCACAATGATCAAGAACAAGGTGTGCAACATAGTTTAGGCTATTGGACAGGCTTGTATAGAAACTTGCATTTTCTTACTTAGCAAGGAAGAAACATTTTGAAAAAGGGGTCCAACATTGAGTTCCTGTCAACACAAGCCTAAACAAACTTCATGAGCATCTTCCAAACATAAAAACAGACCTAAGGCACGACCTAACCACCTTCAATACCTCCTCATTCACAGAAATACCATCCTACTGCAAAAAACAGAGTCCCTTCTGCAACTTGACTTCTATAAACCTTTCCACTCGTGCACTTTGGCCAAAAAGAGTTCAAACATGTTCCATATCACCCACTGAAGCTATCCCAAGCATTGAACACAAACTGTAACATCCCTAACATCACTTGCCATTTTCAGTTTTCAACTTTGCAGGTGGACTTCCGTAGCTCGATTCAGTCAGTTTCAAAGCAAGCTAGAGGTTGGAGAAGCATCCCTGAACTTCAAGCAAGCTATACAAGTCCTCAAAATCCATTGAAAATACCTCCATTGTTGTACACGATTCAAGATGAACAGGTAAAAGTTTGAACTTCTATCTCTCTATACAAGCATATTTAGGCTTAGGTTTGTGAAGAAGTTATGTCCTACTCATGGCCCTGAAGCTACCCATATCATTACTTTTCATTTATGTTGTGTGTACTGAGAGAATTTTGGACCTGAACATTAAAAAAAAGCTAGGTCAGGAATTGGGGGAGAAGAAATTCTCTCTCATTTCTGAGAGTTAGATCAAGTTTTTTATATGTATGAATTCGTGGTTTAATGCTCTACATTTTTTATGTTATAAGTTTTTGTTAAAAGTCAAAGAATCAAGAGATAGCAGTTGGAGAAGGAGACACACGTTTTTTGTTTGGAAAGTGGCTGGAGGTTGAAGACAAAGTCCTTTGGGCTGGGCCTGATTCATTTTTTCTGTTTGCACCCTCACTTTTTCACTTACACCCCCTTGGCCCATTGTGTGTTATTTTTATCATTTTTGATTTTTTTTCTTCTTGTTTTTGACTTATTATTTTTTGTCAAAATATAAAAAATATTAAAAACATTTTTTCAACCATTTTTGCATTTTATTTGGATTTTATTTCTTTTATTTGAATTTATACATTATAAATAACATATATATACTTTTATTTAAAATACTAAAAATAATACAAATACATTTTATTTTCTGATTTTATTTTATTTTATCTTTTGAAAACATTTTCTAAAAAATATACTTTTTTTGTAAATAATAAATATTTTTGTTTTTGTATATATTTAATATATTTAATACATAATATAAATACTTATATATTTAGAATATTTAGGATAAAAATACAAAAATAATACATTTTTATTTTTATTAATGTTTGACCTCAAAAATTACTTTTTTCATAATATACTTCTCTTTTATTTATTTTTGTATATAATTAATAAATGTTTTATAATACATAATAAATACTTTTTTATTTACAAAATTAGGGTTTTGTCCTAAACCATGAAAATACCCAAAAATTAACCTTTTTTTATTTTTTGTTTATTTGTCACATGAAAAATATTTTTACATACATATAAAAATCATTTTTTGCATCTTGCATATTTATTGTATTTTATTTAATTATTGTACAATTAAAATAACTTGTATATTCAATTTGGATGTAATAGCTTAGATTTAAATTTCTTGCTAAATATCCCCATTTGAGCATTTGTATCCCCCATCCCATAATTATGTTGTAATAATTTAGGACTTTAAATTCCGCATTTTAAAGCTTTCTAAATATGCCATGATAGACTTAGGGTTTTGTATGCAAAAAAATCAAACAACAAATAGCTTGACTAAACAAAAGACAAAAAAGCATAAAAATGGACAACACCAATCACACTTGCACCCCTTAGGGTTACTCCACTTGTTGCCTTCAATAATGGGCCATGTTGCATGTTGAGTTTCTTTGGCAAAACAAAACAAATCAAATGATCATAGTCCCTCGATGACGCTTTCGAAAGTTGCCTAAAAATGATCAAGTCCCTTAAAGGAAAAACTGCCAAAGACACTTGGCACCATTGCAATCATGGTCTAAACGATGACCCGCGCCCGTCCCGTTAACATCCTAACACAAGATTGTCCACCAAATACAATGGTGGAACAAAATTGTTAAAAGGGTTAAAACATAGAAAAAACCTTTGAGAAAATTTAGGGGTAGACAACTCAGTTACTTGATCAACTTGCAAAAACACATTTGCCTATTTTTCAAAACACACATCACAACACACTTTCAAAACAACTTTCAAAAAACATTGAAAACTTTTCAAAAGATATACACCTTTGTATACATCCAAACATTGGTCATTACAAAGGTTGCCACAACAATGGCCTCTTTTCAAAACATTTTCAAACCCACACACAAAGCACCATTTCAAACAATTGAAAATGTAAGGCAAGTGATCTAAGCAAGTAACTAAGAGCCCATGGATAACCATGGATAGAAAGGGTGCTAATACCTTCCCTTTCTATAATCTACTCCCCGAACCCAAGAAAACATCTCAAAGGTTTTTGCTGTGCTTTTTAACCTTTCCTTAGGATAAAATAAAAAGTCGGTGGAGTCTTGCTCAACCGAAACATTTGCAAAAACAAACGTAAAACCCAAGTCAGTTCTCCCACCGTATCGCCAGAACTGGCGACTCTGCTGGGGAGAATTTTAAAGTGGAGTAACCTTAGGGCTTAGATCACCCTCTTGCATGACTAATTGTTTGCTTTGATTGCTTTAGTTCCTTTGTTTGGGATTGAAATCCTACACCCGGATTTGGAAAAACATTCATAGATAGCAATACATTGTGGAAACTGTGCGGGGTATACCGACACGGTTGAAGCAATAACTATATTAGTGCGACATATTTGTGAGTACCGGTAACCCTTGAGTTCAATCAAGGAGAGTACGGGGCCGCTGAGTGATGTCACTAAGCACTAATGATCTAGAACCTTACTTGACCATCTTGGCCTTTTATTAGGGGTAGTGAGATGACCGGCTTTGGTGCAGTCCGAAGTTGGTAGATACTCGATACTACACTCATTGAGGGTTGTTTTCTTGGAATATTTTGGTCGCTAGTTAAGTGGCTAAACCAAAACAATGAACATGGAAAACAATCCAATGATATTGAGCTCCTTAGAACCCGATTACTATTTATAGGACAGGTTTTTAAGCCAACTTCACTCAAGAGGGTACTTACCTATGAAACCTCATGCAAGCCTGAAACTAGGGTTCTGTGTGAATTGCTTGTACATATGTTTGTGCAAACATCATGAGCATCATAAAGCATCATATGCATACACTAACCATTTCAAGGGTTTAGATCTTCATCTTTGTTCTTGTTTTGTAGGTCATGGAAATTCTTCGCAGGAAAACTATCCAAGTCAACCTTGTGAGAATCCCTCCTCAACTCAAAGAGCTCACATCCAGAATTCCGGAAAGCTCTCCCTTCAGTGAAAGACATGGTAGACTGCTCAGCCTAGTCAGCACCAGCATTGAAGAGGACATGGTAAAGGTGTTGTTCCAGTTCTTTGACCCCCTTCACCACTGTTTCACATTCCCCGACTACCAATTAGTTCCCACTTTGGAGGAATTTTCTCAACTCCTGAGAATTCCTATTCTTAATCAACTACCCTACAACGGTACGGAAAAAGAACCAAAGCCTGAAGACGTTGCTCAAGAACTACACTTGCAACCATATTACATCAAGGGGAATTGGGAAACCAGAAGTGGTGTCAAAGGCTTCTTGGCAAAATTCTTGTTTGAGAAGGCACAAGAGTGTTGGAATTCATTGGATCTACAAGCCTTTGAAGAAATTGTGGTACTCCTCATTTATGGGTTGGTCCTGTTCCCAAATCCTGACCAGCTTATAGATGTCAACGCCGTCAAAATCTTCTTATCCAAGAATCCAATACCAACATTGCTTGGGGATATTCTTCACTCATTTTACACACGAACAATGAGAAAGAGGGGTGTTCTCATGTGCTGTACTCCTCTCCTTGCAAGGTGGTTTATTTCGCACCTTCCACAATCTGTTTTGAAGAATGACCAAGGCTTAAGGTGGTCACAACGGTTGATGACCCTCACTCACTCTGATGTACATTGGTGTTCTCGGTCCAGAGAAAATGTCATCATCGTCGATCGTTGTGGAGAGTTCCCTAATGTTCCATTACTTGGCATTAGAGGAGGCATTACCTATAACCCTTGTCTAGCTCTGAGACAATTTGGATATGCACGGAGGGATGGCCCTCATGACATGTTGATTCCTGACTTAGTTTTTGACTTTGACAACGATGCGCGAGGACTTCGCCAAAGATTCATCAGAGCTTGGAGGATGCCTAACAAGGTAGACAGCAAGACACTGGGGCACAAGAACTCCATCCCTCTTGGGCCTTATCTCAAGTGGGTACGAACCCGAGCCCAGAGTCTAATGATGCCTTACCCTCATGTTCTCCCTGTGATTAAAGAGCTCGTTAAGGAAGGAGAGGTTCCCTACACCATCCTATATCCTGACATGCCAACATCATGGGAGGAGATGCAGAAGAGTTGGATCCAACTCAAGGAGGAACGGAACACTTTTGAAGCCAGCTTCTACGCCAGTGAGAAGAAGGTTTTGGAGCTTACCCGCCGACTCCATGAGGAAGAGACCCTCAACACCTACATCGCACCAAAGAGGATGCGCAACGTCTTTTTACCTTGAGAAGTTTTTGTAATATTTGGCCCATGGGGCATTTATGTACTGACAAATTTCTTCTTATTAATATGACGTGTGTTCTTTTTGTTTGCAACAATTTTGAATTTTTCTAAATCCTTGAATACATTGCATAAATAAGCATATCATTCATCATGCGCATAAGCAGGTCTCCACACCAGGTTTCCTTATCTTTCTGCTGTTTATTTTAGTAAGATGGATCTCGAACAGACGGTCAAGGACTTGCAGTCTCAAAACTCACAGTTTCAACATCTCCTGATGACCTTGGTAAAGGGTCAGGAGGATCTAAAAGCCTTGCTTGGGAACAAAGAGCAAGTGAAAAATAAGAAGAAAAGAGTCGGGGTAGCTACCCTAGGAAGAAGGTTTGAGGGAGAAGCCAGAAGAGTTCTTGAATTTCCCCCTACATCTGAAGAGGGAACCAGTAAAGGAAAAGGGGTTGCGGTACCTTCCGAATCCGAAGCTGAAGAAGAAGAGGCTGAAGAAGACGAAGACTACTCGGAGTAACAATACCCGCCCGCCGATGATAATTACAAGAGCTTGGAAGACAGGTTGGCAGCTATGGAGCTGCAGAGAGTTCCCGGCTTAGATTTCGAAGATTTGGGATTAGTTGTTGGAATTGTGATCCCCCCGAAGTTTAAAGTGCCAATTTTCGCAAGATATGACGGGCTGTCCTGCCCGAAGATGCATCTCAGATCATATGTAAGGAAGATCCAACCTTACACGGCAGACAAGAACCTATGGATCCATTTCTTCCAGGATAGCCTTTCAGGGGCTCAACTCGAATGGTTCTATCAGCTGGATGGAGCCAGTATTCGAAACTGGGAAGACTTGGCTACTGCATTTTATAAGCAGTATCAGTATAATTCCGACCTCGCTCCCACGCGTACCCAACTCCAGGGTATGTCACTGGGGACGATCGAAGGATTCAAGGAGTATGCGCAAAAGTGGAGAGACCTGGCTGGTAGGGTGCAGCCACCTTTGACGGACCGTGAGCTTGTCGACATGTTCTTAGGGACCCTGTCCGGTCCATTCTTCAACCACCTGATTGGTAATTCTTCTGCTGGGTTCACAGACCTGATCTTAACCGGTGAGAGGATAGAAGCTGGTATCAAGTCGGGGAAGATACAGAAAGGTGCCTCCGCGAGTACTGAAAAGAAGCCCTTCAAGAAGGAAGCCAGTGCTGTTTATGGTCCCAGAAGACAAATTAAACCGGAACGCCGCCAAGCTGTCAACGCGTTGGTAATTTCAAAGCCTGCTGCTGCTCCTCAGCAGTATAACTAACCAAGGGGTGAGAGACCCAAAAGACAGTACACTCGACTCAGCATGACCCTGTCTCAGATTTTGCTGCAACTACTGTCAACCAATCTGGTAACTGTCAAAGAAGCTCCGAAGGTAGTGAACACAGCTTCTCCAAAGTACAACCCCAACGCCCGTTGCGCTTATCACTCTGATAGCCCGGGGCATACCACGGATGATTGCTGGGCTTTGAGGAATAAGGTTCAGGACCTTATTGATGCTAAAGAAATACAGTTCGAGGCGCCCGAAAGGCCCAATGTTGTGACTGCTCCCATGCCCCAGCATGGAGTGAATGTTGTGGAAGAAGACCTGTATGTAGCCTCTGTGGATGATATTGTTACTCCGTTGTTGACTGTCAAGAGGAACCTGTTGCTAGCTGGTTTATTTCCGGGATGTAGTAAAAGTTATCATTTATGTGATGTTTCACCTGCTGGTTGTCCCTTGCTGAAGTCAGGCGTCCAAAACCTGATGGATAGCAAAGAGATCTTGTTCGAGAAGATTGATGTTCCTGCTGTCCCTGCTGAAGAAGTTTCTATTGTCACTATTTTCAACAACCCTCCTAAGGCTCCTTCGAATAAGCCTGTCAAAATCATGTCCACTCAGAATATTGCTCCTATCATCATCACTGTTCCGGGGCCTCTCCCTTATACATCTGACAAAGCTGTCCCTAGGCACTATGGGGCAGATGTTTATGTTCTTGGAGTAAAACAAGAGTTCGATACAAGTACCGGCGTCAGCAACATCACCGGGCCTGCCAAAGTTACTCGCAGTGGTAGACTATTCTCACCAGATATTGCGCCACCAGCTATTCAGAGACCTCTTATCATCACACCTGCAAGTGTGCCTGCTCCCCTTCCTGATCAAGTTCCTGTTTCTACCCCTGCTGCCGAGTCATCTGACGCTCGAGGCAAAGGGATTGCTACTGATTTGCCTTCCCTGACGGAGGCACCAAAGACAACCAATGTTGGAGCTTCCCAACAAGAGATGGAAGAGATTCTCAAGATCATTAAGAAGAGTGATTTCAACGTAGTTGAGCAGTTGGGGCACACCCCATCAAAACTTTCTATGCTATCATTGTTGTTGTGTTCAGAGGCCCATGCCAAGGCCCTGATTTCCTTCCTGAAGACGACTCATGTGCCACAAGAAACATCTGCTGATAAATTTACCGATTGTGTGGCAAACTTGACTGCCGATAATGGGTTGGGTTTCTCTGACGCCGATCTGATTGCCAAAGGAAAGAACCATAACGACGCCCTGCATGTCTCCATTGAATGCAGGGGCACTACTCTTGCCCATGTGTTGGTAGACACCGATTCTTCATTGAACATATTACCCAAGAAGGCCCTAGACAGGTTGGATTGTGAGGGTTTAGAGCTCAAGCCTAGTAACATTGTTGTCCGGGCCTTTGACGGTTCGAAAAGGATGGTACACGGTGAAGTTGACATTCCAATCAGGGTTGGTTCTCAAGTTTTTGATTCTACTTTCT
The DNA here is from genome assembly GCA_948472305.1 of Vicia faba. NCBI lineage: Eukaryota > Viridiplantae > Streptophyta > Magnoliopsida > Fabales > Fabaceae > Vicia > Vicia faba. The sequence continues at coordinate 833,131,872 of OX451736.1, read as the reverse complement.
ATGTGATGGCCATCCGACCATCCTATTCTTGTTTGCTGGGTCGTCCATGGATCCACAAGGCTGGAGCTGTGACCTCCACACTACATCAGAAGCTTAAGTACCCGGTCAGAGGGAAGATTGTTACAGTTCAGGGGGAGGAAGAGTATATGGTCAGCCACCTCAACTCGTTCCGGTACATAGAAATGGATGGGGAATTCATTGAGACTCCATTCCAGCACTTTGAAGAGGTTCCTCAAACACTGGCATCAACTGAAACTGTGATTGAAGACCCTCCTTTGAAGATGGCTTCCTTAAAGGATGCCCGGGCTGTTATTGAGAAGGGTGAATGCGCAAACTGGGGCCGACTTCCTGACTTTACTCCGAAGACTGACAAGTTTGGTTTGGGTTTCACTGCATAAACTCAGAGGGCTGTTCATAAGGCAAGGATTGGAAGACCTCATGTGTTCATCACCAACCTGGGAGTAAATGCTATTGAAGACGACGTGGAGGAATCTGAATTCGACATCTGGATTTACTCAACAACCGACGGTGGACCAAGCAACTGGACTGCCAAAGACTTCACACCTATTACTTTTGTCACTCAGTAATGAACTCTTTTGTTTTGAATTTGTAACAGACAATATTTTGAAACTTTTTTGGCTCAGTGTCTTAACTGGGGCACCGTGGCTTCATTTGTGAGGGCTTTTGTGTGTCATTTTCATATATCATCAATAAAAACATTGGACGTTTGTTGCATTTCAAAATCTTGCGCTCCTTTTCTTTCTTTATTGCAAAACAGCTATATTTACACACACTCGCTTATACAAGTTCCAATCCACTCTAGATCTCACTGGTAACGACTTTGCTACTGCCAGTTATGACTTCGAAAATCTGATCAACTTAGCCGAAGACGAAGGTGAAGATGATTGCGAAGTACCTGGTGAGCTTGCAAGATTGTTACTCCAGGAAGAGAGGGCCATTCAGCCGCATGAAGAGCCAGTGGAAATGGTAAATCTGGGTACTGAGACAGACAGAAAGGAAGTCAAGATTGGTGCCAATCTAGAGCTCAGTGTGAAACAATGGTTGATTCAGATGCTGCATGACTATGTGGAAATCTTTGCCTGGTCTTACGAAGACATGCCTGGGTTGGATACCGACATTGTGGTTCATCACCTGCCTACCAAGGAAGGATGCCCTCAGGTAAAACAGAAGGTCCGCCGTATGCGTCCGGAAATGTCCGAGAAAATCAAAGCTGAGGTTATGAAACAATTTGATGCCAGGTTTCTAGCAGTGACTTCTTACCCTCAGTGGATTGCCAATGTGGTTCCAGTGCCGAAGAAGGATGGTAAGGTCAGAATGTGTGTTGATTACAGGGATTTGAATAGGGCCAGCCCTAAGGATGATTTCCCTCTGCCTCATATCGACGTTCTGGTTGACAACACTGCTCAGCATAAAGTATTCTCCTTCATGGACGGCTTCTCCGGTTATAATCAGATCAAGATGGCTCCTGAAGACATGGAGAAGACCACTTTTGTTACTCAGTGGGGCACCTTTTACTACAAGGTCATGCCTTTTGGGTTGAAAAATGCTGGGGCAACCTACCAACGTGCCATGGTTGCTTTATTTCATAACATGATCCATCTTGAGATAGAAGTATATGTCGATGATATGATTGCAAGGTCCCAAACTGAGGAGGAACACCTTGACCGTCTACAGAAGCTGTTTGACCGTCTGAAGTTGTACAAACTGAGGTTGAACCCAAACAAGTGCACCTTTGGGGTGAGATTTGGAAAATTGCTAGGCTTCGTCGTAAGCGACAAAGGCATTCAAGTGGACCCTACCAAAGTGAAAGCCATACAAGAGATGCCAACTCCCAAAACAGAGAAAGAAGTCAGAGGCTTTCTAGGACGGTTGAACTACATTGCCCGATTCATCTCGCATCTAACTGCTACCTGTGAACCAATCTTCAAGCTGCTGAAGAAAGATAAAGTAGTACGTTGGAACAACGAGTGTCAGGCCGCTTTCGAAAGAATCAAAGAGTATCTCCAAGAACCACCCATTCTTATGCCGCCGGTTGAAGGAAGACCTCTAATCTTATACTTGACAGTACTTGACAGCTCAATGGGGTGTGTGCTGGGGCAGCATGACGAGTCTGGCCAAAAAGAACACGCCATTTATTACCTTAGCAAAAAGTTTACCGACTGTGAGACCCGATACTCACTGCTCGAGAAAACTTGCTGCACTTTGGTATGGGCTGCTCGCCGGCTGAGACAGTATATGTTGACTCACACTACTCTGTTGATTTCAAAAATGGATCCAATCAAGTACATATTCGAAAATCCCGCCTTGTCCGGAAGAATAGCAAGATGGCAGGTGATCTTGACGGAATATGACATCCAATACACGACTCAAAAAGCAATCAAAGGAAGTGTGTTGGCAGACCATTTGGCACACCAGGCAGTGGACGATTACCAGTCGATGAACTTTGAATTTCCATACGAGGATATCATGGTAGTGACTGATTATGAAGTACCTGGACCGGATGAAGGACCTGAGGAAGGATCCCGATGGTCTATGCACTTTGACGGAGCCTCGAACGCTTTGGGTAATGGTATCGGTGTTGTGATCATATCCCCTAAAGGCACTCATACTCCACTCACCGCCCGGCTATGTTTCAACTGCACCAACAACATGGCAGAGTATGAGGCATGTATCATGGGTCTTCAAGCTGCAATCGACTTAAGGATCAAGTTTCTGAGTGTCTTCGGAGATTCCACTCTCGTGATCAATCAGATCAAAGGCGAGTGGGATACGAAACACCCAAATCTTATTCCTTACAAGGAGTATGTGCTGACATTGCTTCCCCACTTCGAGGAGATAACTTTTGAACACTTCCCAAGAGAGGAGAATCAGTTAGCGGACGCGTTCGCTACGATGTCTTCTATGTTCAAAGTCAAATGGGACAAAAAGGCGCCCCAGATCATTATTTGGAAGTTGGATGAACCTGCACATTGCTGCGATCTCGAGACCGAAGAGGTAACAGAAAAACCCTGGTATCATGAAGTGAAGAGGTACCTTGAAGCTCAAGAATACCCCGAGGGTGCATCTGTTAATGACAAGAAGTTCCTGAGAAGGTTTGCTGCAAAGTTCTTCCTCAGCAATGGCATTCTATACAAGCGAAACCATGATTCAACCTTATTGCGTTGTGTGGATAAGACTGAAGCAGAAAGGATCATGGCAGAACTACATGAAGGTACCTTCGAAACACATTCCAGTGGACATACCATGGCAAAGAAAATCCTTCGGGCAGGATATTTCTGGTCCACAATGGAGGCCGACTGTTATCAGCATTCGCGAACTTGTCATAAATGCCAGATCTATGCTGATAAGGTGCACATTCCTCCGGTTCCTCTGAACGTCTTAACAGCACCCTGGCCCTTTGCAATGTGGGGAATTGATATGATCGGCGAAATCAGACCTACGGCATCCAACGGGCATCGCTTTATCTTAGTAGCGATTGATTACTTCACAAAGTGGGTCGAGGCAGCTTCCTTCGCTACTGTAACCAAGAACGTCGTGGCACGGTTCATTCGGCACAACCTGATCTGTCGATACGGTGTACCTGAGAGGATCATTACGGATAATGGTACCAATCTTAACAACAAAATGATCACTGAGCTCTGCGAGCAATTCAAGATACAACACCACAACTCTTCTCCTTACCGGCCAAAGATGAATGGGGCTGTAGAGGCAGCTAATAAAAACATCAAGAAGATTGTGCAGAAGATGACAGTGACCTACAAAGATTGGCACGAAATGTTACCGTTTGCTCTTCATGGGTACCGTACCTCAGCACGGACGTCAACGGGGGCAACTCCCTTTTCCTTGGTCTATGGCATGGAGGCAGTCTTGCCTATTGAAGTCCAGATACCCTCTCTCCGGATAATGAAAGATGCAGGTTTGAGCGAAGATGACTGGATCCAGACTCGGCTTGATCAATTAAACCTGATTGACGAAAAGAGACTCACTGCTATTTGTCATGGTCATATGTATCAAAAACGGATGATCAGGGCATTTAATAAGAAAGTCAGACGACAAGAGTATCAAGTTGGGGACCTGGTAATCAAGCGCATCATTCTTCCTCAAAGTGATCCCAGGGGCAAATGGACCCCTACGTACGAAGGGCCATTTATGGTTAAACATATCTTCTCAGGAGGAGACATGATTCTAACCACTATGGATGGTGACAACCTTCCTCACCCCGCCAATGCAGACATAGTAAAAAGATACTACGCATGAATTAAAGACCCTTTAGGTTGACACACCTAGGCAAAAATAAGGGCTTCCCGGCGAACCAAAAGGGTTCGGGCAAAAATAAGGGACGAAATAAAAAAATTTGTACATCCGGCAAGTCGAAAACCTGAAAAGGCGGCTTGGGCAAAAATGGGTATCCCGGTGGACTGAAAACCCGAAAGGGCGGTCCAGGCAAAAGTTAGGGATAAAGCGTAATACTATGTCTCATGGGATCACCTTGCATCTAGAATTCGGCATCAGCTATCAGGCTCAGATGACTCCAATCAATCAGCTTCATCTTCAACTAAGCAGCAAAGTGATGAGACGCTTGAAGACATAAAGGCGATAGCAGAGTTGGAACCCAGTGGGATTATTTTTTCACATAGCTGTTTTTGTTTCCTTTTCACAAAATTGTATAAACCCTATGTTGCTCGGCGGCGTTCTCTTACTAGGACGTCAGCCTCTTGTACAAAAATGCCTATTTACAGGCAAATTTAAAAATCAATACAAGTTCAATTTTTTCAGACAAATTACCCATCGTTTTTCCTTTTTCTATTTTTGTTTTGCAAAGAACGTCCAATGTCCATTTTTGATATATGCGTTTGATATTAATTGCTAATCATGAATATTTGCATGCGAAACAAAGGACTAATTACAGATGACATCAGAAACAGGGGCAATAAAGAATCGTCTAAGCGATCTAGTTGTTTTGTCCACCAAGGTACCAAAGTAGGTTCGGCTGAAGAACGTAACCAGGATACCTTCACTCCCCGTTGAATAAGACGAGATTCAGCAATACTCTCCCCAGGCAGAGTTGGTCCCCCATCAGCCCTGAAAAGGCACAGTATCTCCAGCAAGTCAGCGATACTCTCCCCAAGCCGAGTTAGTCTACTGTCAGCCTTAAGGAAGTTGGGTATCCCCAGAAGATCTCAACATTCCCCAGCGGAGTATATACATTCCTCAGCAAGCATCCCCGACAGTCTTAATATAAGATTGTTCCCCGGCGGAATACAGACACCCCAGTGGAACCATTCCCCAGTACAGTCCAAAGTTTCCCCAGGAAAGTTTGAATCATCCTCCCCAGTAGATTCTGGAAGCTTACCCTCTGCAGAGTACGAACGCATCTCGCGGGCTTCATTCAAAGGTTATTTCCCCACCAGGGTATAACTGGGTTATCCTCAGCTAATAACCACATAAAGATCGTCCTCGGCGAAGTTTTTCCTATCCCCAGCGCAGTTCATCAAATTCCCCAACATAACATATCAGTGGAATCCCCAGCGGAGCTCTCATCAAAACCTCAGCGAAGTATCTCTTCCCACAGAGTAATTCCCCGCAGAGTAATCTCTTCACCAAATTTATTCCCCAACGAAGTCGTCTTCTCCTACCGGTTTATTCTTGCAACCATCATCCCCAGCGGAAACGAAGAACTCTACTCTTCAAAACATCAGCCCAGGATTCAACAAGTTCCCAGCACTCGTCAAGGATTTATTTTCCTAGACGAAAATACATTCATAGACATTTCACATTTCATACATCCTGCTTACATACATGATAAAGTGCATACAACACTATCTCATTTTGAACATCATGACATCATGCATTTCATACATCATGACATTTCATCTAACTGATGTCTTGCCTTTTCAGGAAAAGGTCAATCCAAATATGATTACTAACAACTGTCACAATTCCAGATTCGATTCCTGTATCTAGCCAGGGCATACTGTGAGTGATTGATTGTAGATTCGATACCTGTATCCAGCCAGGGCATATCTGCATGAAGAGTTTAGAGATTCGATACCTGTATCCAGCCAGGGCATATCTTTAGACGACCAATTCCATATTCGATACCTGTATCCAGCCAGGGCATATCTGTAGACGACCAATTCCAGATTCGACACCTGTATCCAGCCATGGCATATCTGTAGACGACAAATTCCAGATTCGATTCCTGTATCTAGCCAAGGCATATCTGTGAGCGACAAATTCCAGATTCGATACCTGTATCCAGCCAGGGCATATCTGTAGACGACCAATTTCCAGATTCGATACCTGTATCTAGCCATGGCATATCTGTAGACGACCAATTCCATATCCGATTCCTGTATCCATCCAGGGCATATCTGTGATCGATTGATTGTAGATTCGATACCTGTATCTAGCCAGGGCACATCTGTGAGCAACTAATTGTAGATTCGATACCTGTACCTAGCCATGGCATATCCGCATGAAGAGTTTGAAGATCAACACCTGTAACAGGCCAGGAAACCATCTTCCGTTCTCAAAGTACGCAAGTTCTCGCTAAGGAATCTCTTACGCGATCAACACTTCCAAATGGCATCTATAAGCCCATTCCCGACAAGGTTCTGTCACGTCTGTAGATGGCATCTATAAGCCCATCCCCCTATCCATCCTACTTCTAAATGGCATCTATAAGCCCATTCCCGACATCACATTACTGATACTCCACTATGCGAGTGCAAATTTCTAGGCACTTTAGTGTTCAATCATCTTCCACCTTCGGATCACGAAAGGCACGCAAGCCAATCTACATCCTCAAGTCTAAGAAGATTGAACAGGGGCAATTGTTGTACCCCAAAATTTTCCCTCCCATTTCATCAATATTTTCTCACCACAAGACCCTTGGAGCTCAAGATCAAGTTAGGGTTTGCTCTGCTCAAAACTCCTCCTTGCACTGTTGACCCAAATTAGGGTTTGAGTTTGCACAAAGATGTTTTGACCTAAAATTCCCAAGATGACTTTCATGCTTCATGTTGGACTAACAAGTTTATCCATACCAAGTTTCAAGCCTTGATTCCAATCTTTGCCCACTCAATTGGACAGTTGACCTAGAAATCAACTGTATTGGGGAAAAAAAGTCAACTGTGGTCAATTGACAGTTAAACCTCATGATTTTTGACCCACATCAACATTATGAACTCATATGAACCATTTGGTCAAGTTTGGATCACAATTCCACAAGAAATTTGATCAGATCACCAAGAGGGCAAAATGGTCATTTTTAGGGTTTTGACTGCACAAAGGCAATTTTTGACTGTTTGACCTAGCCAATGGCAAACCAAGCTCACATATGGACTCAAGGACTCAATTACATGGTCTTGACATATTAACAAGTTCAAAAAATCCCAAATGCACAAGATTGACAGATGAATTTTCCAATCAGCTGAGCAAAATTTGACTGTATACTGAAAAGTCAAACTTTGACTTTTTGGTCAAAATCAAGTGCCAAGATTCATTTTTCATCAATACATGTCAAATTATGAAACTTGTTCATCAAGAAATCAAAATTTACAAAATTAGGGTTTGAAATGAAGAAATTTCATAACTTAGAAATTTTCAAAGTTATGAAACTTCCTTATTTTTTCCTAACTTTGTCCCATTTTTTCATCAAGATATATTTGGATTCAAACAAAACTCAAAACATGAAAGTTATAGTCCATTGAAAAATCTACAACTTTGATTCACAAAGTTTCCTCAAAAGAAGCATGTAGCTCAAGTTTTAATTTTTGGAATAGGGGTGCAAAACATTCTTAACTTAGAAATTTTTTGACCTATTTTAGGCAGGATTTTTGCCCAACTTCATGGCCACTTTTCACATGCTTCCACTTGGAATTTCAAATTTAATTACCAAGATGGATTGTAGTACACATTCCAAGCTTTCCAAATTGTCCAAGAAATTCTAAAACACCCTTGTGGTTAGGGAGAATCGAATTTGTGAAGACAGGCAAAAGTCACTTTGTTCATAAGCCAATTACATGTTCATAACATTGCCATTTTCAAGTCAGCATGTTCCAAGCTAGATTACAGGCCTCTAATCCTTCTCACACTCAATAATTCAATGCTAAACCATTGTGCCAAGATGTTATTTTGTGCATTTGGTCATTACATGAAAGATTAGCCTTTAAATGGATAAAGCATTTTTGCTATTTTGGAAAAGGTACACTTTATGTCAAATACAAATCCAAGAAGCATGGGCCAAATCTTTGGAGCTAGCATTTTGTACACAAATCACTCTGATCAAGAACAAGGGGTGCAGCATAGTTTAGGGTATTGGACAGGCTTGTATAGAAACTTGCATTTTCTTACTTAGCAAGGAAGAAACATTTTGCAAAAGGGGTCCAACATTGAGTTCATGTCAACACAAGCCTAAACAAACTTCATGAGCATCTTCCAAACATAAAAACAGACCTAAGGCACGACCTAACCACCTCCAATACCTCCTCATTCACAGAAATACCATCCTACCGCAAAAAACAGAGTCCCTTCTGTAACTTGACTTCTATAAACCTTTCCACTCGTGCACTTTGGCCAAAAAGAGTTCAAACATGTTCCATATCACCCACTGAAGCTATCCCAAGCATTGAACACAAATTGTAACATCCCTAACATCACTTGCCATTTTCAGTTTTCAACTTTGCAGGTGGACTTCCATAGCTCGATTCAGTCAGTTTCAAAGCAAGCTAGAGGTTGGAGAAGCATCCTTGAACTTCAAGCAAGCTGTACAAGTCCTCAAAATCCATTGAAAGTACCTCCATTGTTGTACACGATTCAAGCTGAATAGGTAAAAGTTTGAACTTCTATCTCTCTATACAAGCATATTTAGGCTTAGGTTTGTGAAGAAGTTATGTCTTACTCATGGCCCTGAAGCTACCCATATCATTACTTTTCATTTATGTTGTGTGTATTGAGAGAATTTTAGACCTGAACATTGAAAAAAATCTAGGTCAGGAATTGGGGGAGAAGAAATTCTCTCTCATTTATGAGAGTTAGATCAAGTTTTTTATATGTATGAATTCATGGTTTGATGCTCTACATTTTTGATGTTATAAGTTTTTGTTAAAAGTCAAAGAATCAAGAGATATCAGTTGGAGAAGGAGACACGCATTTTTTGTTTGGAAAGTGGCTGGAGGTTGAAGACAAAGTCCTTTGGGCTGGGCCTGATTCATTTTTTCTGTTTGCACCCTCACTTTTTCACTTACACCCCCTTGGCCCATTGTGTGTTATTTTTATCATTTTTGATTTTTTTTCTTTTTGTTTCTGATTTATTATTTTTTGTCAAAATATAAAAAATATAAAAAACATTTTTTCAACCATTTTTGCATTTTATTTGGATTTTATTTGTTTTATTTGAATTTATACATTATAAATAACATATATATACTTTTATTTAAAATACTAAAAATAATACAAATACATTTTATTTTCTGATTTTATTTTATTTTATCTTTTGAAAACATTTTCTAAAAAATATACTTTTTTTGTAAATAATAAATATTTTTATTTTTGTATATATTTAATATATTTAATACATAATATAAATACTTATATATTTAGAATATTTAGGATAAAAATACAAAAATAATACATTTTTATTTTTATTAATGTTTGACCTCAAAAATTACTTTTTTCATAATATACTTCTCTTTTATTTATTTTTTTATATAATTAATAAATGTTGTATAATACATAATAAATACTTTTTTATTTACAAAATTAAGGTTTTGCCCTAAACCATGAAAATACCCAAAAATTAACCTTTTTTTATTTTTGGTTTATTTGTTACATGAAAAATATTTTTACATACATATAAAAATCATTTTTTGCATCTTGCATATTTATTGTATTTTATTTAATTATTGTACAATTAAAATAACTTGTATATTCAATTTGGATGTAATAGCTTAGATTTAAATTTCTTGCTAAATATCCCCATTTGAACATTTGTACCCCCCATCCCATAATTATGTTGTAATAATTTAGGACTTTAAATTCCGCATTTTAAAGCTTTCTAAATATGCCATGATAGACTTAGGGTTTTGTATGCAAAAAAAATCAAACAACAAATAGCTTGACTAAACAAAAGACAAAAAAGCATGAAAATGGACAACACCAATCACACTTGCACCCCTTAGGGTTACTCCACTTGTTGCCTTCAATAGTGGGCCATGTTGCATGTTGAGTTTCTTTGGAAAAACAAAACAAATCAAATTATCATAGTCCCTCGATGACGCTTTCGAAAGTTGCCTAAAAATGATCAAGTCCCTTAAAGGAAAAATTGCCAAAGACACTTGGCACCATTGCAATCATGGTCTAAACGATGACCCGCGCCCGTCCCATTAACATCCTAACACAAGATTGTCCACCAAATACAATGGTGGAACAAAATTGTTAAAAGGGTTAAAACATAGAAAAAACCTTTGAGTAAATTTAGGGGTAGACAACTCTTAGTTACTTGATCAACTTGCAAAAACACACTTGCCTATTTTTCAAAACACACATCACAACACACTTTCAAAACAACTTTCAAAAAACATTGAAAACTTTTCAAAAGATATACACCTTTGTATACATCCAAACATGCGTCATTACAAAGGTTGCCACAACAATGGCCTCTTTTCAAAACATTTTCAAATCCACACACAAAGCACCATTTCAAAAAATTGAAAATGCAAGGCAAGTGATCTAAGCAAGTAACTAAGAGCACATGTATAACCATAGATAGAAAGGGTGCTAATACCTTCCCTTTCTATAATCTACTCCCCGAACCCAAGAAAACAACTCAAAGGTTTTTGCTGTGCTTTTTAACCTTTCTTTAGGATAAAATAAAAAGTCGATGACGACTCTTGCTCAACCGAAACATTTGCGAAAACAAACGCAAAACCCAAGTCAGTTCTCCCACCGTATCACAGGGAGTATGATGGATCTTAGGCTTGAGCGCACACTAGATTTCCTGAAAACAAATAATATTGAGAAAATGGGGGACCTGGGATTCAAACCCAGGTCCTGAAGGAATATCCAATGCCAAGCTTGCCACTACGCTGTGGTGTTTTAGTTGTTAGTATAATATGAAGAAATAATAATATAATAAAACTAAATCAATTACCAGAAAAAGAAAAAAAAACGCGCGTGATTTGAATAGCCCAATGGACGGATGCCACGTACTATCCCTGACCTCCCAACCGTGGCTAAAAATGCAAAAACTTATACCAACAGACAGAGGTCTGTCACTACAGGCCTGGTCCATTCCAAAATCTTGCATAGGCCATGAAAATGCATTCTAAGAGCATGGTTGAACTCGTCATCTCCTCCTGATTGCAACCATGTCCTTCATGTGGACCAATTCTACCTAAAACGAAAGTCCCTAAAAACAAAAGCAAAACCCTAGCAATGGCGTTTCACGATACATGGCATATAAATCAAATTGGTTATTACAAACAGTTTGCAAATGATGTGAGGGTTAAGAATGTGCAGTTATTTCATTCAATGGATGCAAGAATAGTGAGTTTCGATTTCAAGAACATGGCGGATTTGTGGACTACTTACAGTGCTTTAGAATGCTTGAAAACGCGTGGTTTGGATTGGGTTAGCTTCTGGAGATGGCAAGCAATCGATTGAGACAAGTCTCAAGCCCTGAAAATGTCTCTAACCTTGATTTCGATCTCCCACTTTTTTGTGATTTTTGTAACTTTTGTTCTGCCTCCACAAGTGATCTCTAACATGTATTCTTGTGCCTTTCGCTTGCTTATGTATTGTGCAATACATTAGGTCTCAATTTGCTGTCCAAATCTCTCTCCATTAAGGCTTTTGGATTTGATTTGATTCTTTCATTAAACCTTCCAATTTTTATCCAAATCACATCTTCATGTGCATAATGCCCTTGATACGAATTTGATTGCAATGCTAGCTGTATTTGGAGCCTAAAACAACCAGAAAATCATTTGTTATCATTGCCTTAGATTTTATGTGATTTTATTTGATTTAAAATGAATTAATTCAAATAAAAATCAAATTAAATAATAAAAATGTGAGATGGACACATGGCCAAAGCTAGATCACGTGGGCAATAAGGAAAAATCAAAACAAGTGAAAAAGAATGGGCCCATTTGGCAAAATTTGATGTTTTGGGGATAGTTGACTTTTGGCAATTTTGCAAAATATCCAACTTCAACAATGCACAACTTCTTCAATTTTGAACTTTTGGAGGTGTTCTTTGACTTTTTAGAAAGCTTGAGATGTCCTATAATCAACCCTTTTTGTCTCATATAATTTTGATATTCCATTCTCAAGTTAGAAGCTTTGACAAAAAAAGGGGTTTTTGTTGACTTTCAGAAATGACCTATAATGTCAAAATTCATAACTTCTTGTGAGTGCTTATTTTGATATTGGGGTATGAAGATGGATTGTAGGGAATTGAATTCTATTCAAAATGAGCTTTGGATGGGTCATTTCTCATAAAGTATGAGAACTTTATGCTTGGTCAAAGTTGAGTTGACTTTTCCTACAAAACCTTAATTTAGCAACTTTTGAGTCTTGATGAATTTTGAGCAATCCTTGATGAATCATGATCAACACTTGATCAAATGATGAAATATCATTCAAAATGAGATTGTTGACAAAAAAAGCTTGAGGTTTGACTGTATTTGGGTCACAGTTGACTTTTGCCCTAACACAGTCGATTTTTGGACATTTGAGCAATTGACTGAGCAAACTTCCTCTACAAGACTTGAAATTTGACATGGATGACCTTGAGAAAATATTAGGACATTGGGGAGCACTGGAGGAGCACTTGAGGTCATTTCGACTCAAGGATCTTGATGCAATGTGAAACCCTAATTTGGGGTAGACTGCTTTAGGAGATAGCTTGTCTGGTCAATTCTTGGGCTACTTTGAGCAACTTGGAGATCTTTCTTGCAATGTCTTTGAGAAATATGGGAGGGCAAATTTTGGGTTACAACAGAGATGTTTGGAATATTTTTGAAGAAAAACGTTGGATGGTGTTTGAGAGTTTTGAGGAATTTCTCACAACAAGGGTTTTCTTACAACTATCCAGGGCCCCCAAGATGTGTGGTGGAGGCTCATATTTATAGATGTCTTTGGCTGATGTTTTAGGAGGGAAAACAAAAAGTTTAAACAAAAAAGGAATGATGTGTTTGTAGCTTTCGAGGGGCAATATTCGTATGCCAAATTGGTGCAAGAAATAAGGCAGTGTTGCAGGACTGATGTGCAGCAGTTTTGGAGTTTTATGGCCAGTGTATCAGGCCTGAACTTGGCAGTGCATGAGACTTGGTCAGCAAGTACCTTTGGGAATCTCAACCTTTTATTTTGACCCCCTAGCCCTATCCGTTGACCAAACTCCTCAACAACATTTCCTTTTTTCAAATCAAAGTGCCCTTCGAATGGCTGATATGGGTATCCTTCGACCAGGCCTTTTGTGGGTTCCTTCGAATGGTCCAAATACATGCTCCTGGAGTGATCAACAAAACAAGTCATTTGATTGGGACATCCAGGCATGTCTGGCAAGTCCTTCAAATGTTCCACCATGGTACTTCTTTTGTACGAAACAATGACATAGTGTAGAATTTGTGTGTTGAAGCAAGCTATTTCCAAGGGAGATACTGCCCACTCAAACTTGCCTGCAAGGGGACATATGGAAAAACGAAAGGGTGTATGTAGGGGTCCCTGCTTTGTGGTTTCATGCAAACATGCAAGAGATCTTTGCTCAAGCGAAGGCTTGCATGAAGGGAACCACATGCTCAAACGAAAGGTATAACCAAAAACTTGTATTGAAGGATTCACATGCCCCAAATGAAGAATGCATGCCAAGGATAAAGGGAAAAATCGAAGCTTGCAACAAAGGAGGGCCACATTCCCCAAATTAAGGAGGCATGCAGGAAGCAAAATGTGAAATCAAAACTTATAACAAAGGAGGGCCACATGCCCCAAACGAAAGAGGCATGCGAGAGGCCAAATGTGCAATCGAAGGAGACCAGAAAAGAGGCCTTTGCCTCCCGAATCGAAGGACATCAATCATGAGGCTTTTTGCCTTATGGATTGAAGCTAGTTGAAGATAAGTGTTGCCTTGTCGAAGCTTGCAACAAGTTGTTTCAAAGGGTGACTTTGGCCTTGTGCATGCTAGCATGATGGAGAATTCTGCCTTGTAAATTTTGGCTAACATGCAGGAAAGAGGCTATATGGCCAAACGAAAGATTTGCACGAAGAGAATAAAATGTTCAAACAAATTCCAGTGCTCAAATGAAGCAGGAAATGAACTTGCCCAAAGAAATCTAGTTCCCCAACGAAGCAGGAAATGAACTTGCCCCAAAAGAAGTCCAGTGCCCAAACGAAGGGTGCAACCAAAGCTTACATCGAAGGAGCCAAAGTGCCCAATTGAAAGATGTAAAATCAAAGAGAACTTGTTTTTCCTTCAATTTTGTCAAAAAGAATATTTTCCTCTGCTTTGCCCTTTTTAGCAATTTCCTCTTTTAACTTGATACTGGAAAATCCAATTGTATTTGTGTAAGCTTGAATTTTTTGAGAATCATTGTGAGAAGTGCCTTGAGAAATGAGAGGGAAAATTTTGGGATACAACACATACCATCAACCGACAATGTTACTCCATGCACTAGCAAGTGAAAATTTCTAGGCACTCTAGTGTTCAATCATCTTCCACCTTCAGATCGCGAAAGGCAGACAAGAAAATATAAATCCTCAATTTTAAGATGATTGAACAGGGGCAGCTGTAGTACCCCAAAATTTTCCCTCTCATTTTATTCAAAACATACTCCTAGAGGTCCTTAAATGCTCAAGGTTGGCCAAGAATTGACCAGACAAATTCTCCTCCTAAGCAATGGACTTCCAACTAGGGTTTAAATTTTCACAATGAAGTTTGGGTTTCAAAGGCCTTAAGTGATTTCCATGGCTCCTAATATGTTCTCACGAATGCTCATGCCAATTTTCATGCCTTGCATGATAAGTTTGCTCAGATGACTGAAAATCAACTGTATTAGGTCAAAAGTCAATTATGGTTAATATACAGTCAAACTTCAAGATTTTTGGTCAACATCAAAATTTTGAAGTGATATTAATAATTTTATCAAGGTTTGATCATGTTTCCTCAAGGAAAGTCCTCAGATCATCAAAAGTCAAGATTTTCTAAATTAGGGTTTCATAGGAAAAATCAACTAAACTTTGACCAGACATAACTTTCACATGCTTCACCAATTTTGACACAACCAAAGCTCATTTTGAAGAGAATCCAATACTCTATAACATTTTTTATTCTCAAGTTCATAAAATGCATCATTTGGGATATATAATCTCATACATTACATGTCATTTTCAAAAAGTCATCAAAAGACACTTTTTGTCAAGACAACTTACATCAAAATAATGTCCTCAAAAGCAAAAATGGTCAACATAGAGATTTTATAGGACATCTTAAGCTTTCCAAAAAGTCCAAGATCATATTAAAAAGATGAAATTTTAGCAAGTTATGATCAATGCAAATTGGGCAAATTGATGAAAATACAAGAAGTCAACTTTGAGCAAAAATGCATCTTTGAGTTAATGGATCTATTTTTTGGGGTTCAAGCATGTTTATGACCTACTAAAGGACCTCTAAACCTCTTTATGAACTATTGTGATTTTATTTTTATTTTTTGGAATTTTTATTCATTTAAAATTAATAATATCAAAACAAAGTGCAAGATGGGGGTGCAAGGCATGCAAGTTATTGTTTCCATCAAGATTGAGGCCCAAATAACTCATAATAAGCCAGAAAAATCGTGACAACCAAGAAAATATCATTAAGACCAGATTTTTAACAAATTTGGAAATTTTTTCAAATGATTTTTAGAAATAAATCATGCACTAAATGCATTGGATTTTTTCTCCTTTTGCTGACCTAAAATGATTCACTATACATACACAAGCCTCGCACCTTAAAAGGAGAGGCACAACTGCCTCCCAAAGCCCTAAAGAATTTCCAAAATTTTCTCAAAGAATATTTCAAACACATATCACGTGTTCCAGACGTTGTCAGGGTCTTTCAAGCATTCAAACACATCCCTGAGGCTTCCAGGAACCCATCCCAGTCCTGAAGTAAGTGTTTCAACCTCTGGATCGAGCATATCATCATTATTCTGTTTGGTATATTTTGATGATCTCAAACCTTTTCTTCGTGTAATATAAATGGATTCCATATGCATATTTGTCTTTATACTAATGATTTCGTGTGTTTAGAACCTTTATATGCAAGCTTTGATGTCAGAATCAAAGAGCACCATGGTTAGGGCATGGAGGTTCTGGTTCGTCATATCTCTATGTACAGTTTTTTTAGGACAAATAGAGGGCACCATTGAATTTGTAGACCTCGATTTAGGAGGGGTAGGTTTAACCATGTGTCCCAAATCTTATTATTTTTGCAGATAACTATTTTAGCTTGCCGAAGAAGAAGGCGGTCAGCCACCATGCATGGTGGTTTGACTCCCCTGAGATGCATGGTCATTTCCCATTCGCTCGTTCAAATACCAAGACCCTATTTTGGGCGTGCGCGTTATACAGTCAACGTTAGGACCAAATTTACATTATATAATTATCATTGTATTTATGCTAACAAAAGTAAAGTCGTTCCAACGGTAGAGACATTGTGTGTTAAGGCTTTGTATGTGTGTAAGGGAAGGGGTTCGAACCCTGCCTCTTACATATTATTTTTCCAATTCACTCTTGCAGATCCGATGCTCCAGGGATGAGCGCGCGTACCAAACGTTCCATCATCATCACCGTTGGATCTCATCAGTGCCAGATCAAACGATCCAGATCCAGACATCCATGATATACCTCACAAAGGCCAACAACTCTGAACCACGTGCAGGACATTGGGCTGGTTCTTGTTTTGGGCCTTGAAAAATCTCAAACAGGCACCCCCTGTCTGCTTCAACAACTACAGGCCCAATTTTTATTTTTATTTTTATGTTAGCCTTACTTTTTTATTATATATTATTTTTAAAACCAATTTTATTTTTATGATAAAAAATAATAAAATAAAAAAATAGACTTAGGTTTTTTCTAATTTAATTTAATTTTTTTTTGCAAATTAATAAATTTAATTTTTTTGACCTATTTTGATTAATTTAAAATCAATTAGAACTAGGTTTAATCACTTCAAATCTTTTTCTCAAATAAAATACCTAAAATATTAGAATTAATTTTATTTTGTTGTTTAGAATTAATTTTAATAATCACTTCTTTTCTTTTTTTATTTAACTAACTAAGATTAGATTTAATTTAATTTAAGTATTTTCTCAAATAAAAAAAACAACAAAAAAATATTCTAAGTGTTTAGGAGTTTTAGGGTTTTTACTTTGCTTTCCATCTTTGCACACTTATTTAAAATTTTGCATTTTAAGTCTTTCATATTGATGTAACTGCAAAAGGATGTAATAGTTGTAAATTTAGGACTTTACTTTTATTTCCCCGTTTTGGTTTATAATCCCCCCTCCCCGAAGCCATGTAATAGTGTAGCTTTTAAATTCCACACTTTATTTTTACACTAATAGTAACTGTTAGATGTATGCTAATTGGCTTATATGAAAAGACTTAAAAAACAAACGCTAGCAAACTTAACATCCGAAGATAAATAACTGAAACATAACACACTCGCACACGCACACCTCTAGGATACCTCCACTTGTTGCCTTTGGAATAAAATAGTCATGTCTCTTGAACATAGGAGATTTTAGTGGTTACCCTTTGGTTTTGAGATCATAATTCCCTCGATGACCCTTTCTACGTTGCCTCGGTATATGATCTTAAAACCTTAGAGCAATTACTAAAGTATCTTATGAGTTGCTTTCGTGACTGTACGATGACCCTCGTCCGTCCCTCAAAAATCCAACGATAGAGCTACCTACTCACTAAAAGTAGGATAACACTGTCTAAAGGAAAAGAGAAAAAGAACAAAACTTTCAAGTAGGTAGATAGCTCCTAGTTGCTAGCTCATAAAAACAATCAAAAACAATTTTCTCACACATATACAAACTATTTTCTAAATATTTTCAAAGACAAAAATCACTTTGTACGCGTTCTCTCCGAAACGAGAAACATTACAAAGTTCACCGCACTAAGGCGTCTTTTCAAAATATCTTCAAAACACACTTACATAAAAAAGCATTTTCAAAGTGAGCTAGCAACTAAGAGCCCGTAGATAACTATGGATGGAAAAGGTGCTAACACCTTCCTTTTCCATAACCTACCCCCCTTACTCAAAATAATATCGAAAGGTCTTTCCTGTTCTTTTTACCCTTTCTTTTGATGGATAAAAGAAAATTCGGTGGCGACTCTTGCTAACCGAAACATTTTGAATAAAAATGCAAAACCAGTAAAAGTCAGTTCTCCCACCGTATTACAAGTTGCAAGCAAAAGTTTTAGAAATATTCTTCTGGGAAATTTATCATATCCACATGGATTAGTCATATCGAGTCGCTGTTCGACAAGTCTCGGGTTTTTGAGTTTGGTTTTAATGGGTTTAAAACGGTAAACTCAGAAAGTAAATTATAAGCATAAAAATAATTCATTCTTTAATTCAGAGAAAATTCGAGAGGTTTGCATTACACTCACCCCTCATATAATTAAAAATACATATCAGTTGCATCCAACCTAAATCACTCGTCAATGCTATCATGTGTCGCTCACATCAGTATCCATCTCTACAACACTAAGTTGAGAGAACAATCGCTTCGTCTCATAGGCGATGTCCCGCGTAACTCAAAAACACAGAAGCATTAAGCATCGATACCCGTTGTTGTACCCCAAAATTTTTCCTCCCATTTTCGTCAAGACATTCTTCTAGGGTTCTCAAATGCTCAAGGATTTTCAAGAGTTGATCAAACAAACTCTCCTCCTAAGCAATGGGTCCACAACTAGGGTTTCATCTTACACAAGGAAGAATGGGTTTAACAAGTATAAAATTGTTTTCATGGTTCATCATAGGTCATCAACAGTGCTCATGTCAAGTTTCAAGTCTTGCATCATAAGTTTGCTCAGTCAATGGCTCAGATGATTGAAAGTTAACTATATTGGGTAAAAAGTCAACCATGGTCAACTTACAGTCAAACTTCAAGATTCTTGGTCAACATCAACATTTTGAAGTAATATTCATCATTTTATCAAGGGTTGATCATGATTCCTCAAGGAAAGCCCTCAAATCATCAAAAGTCAAAAATTGCAAAATTAGGGTTTCCTTAGGAGAAGTCAACTGAGCTTTGACTAAGCATAACTTTCACATGCTTCATCAACTTTTCCCCAACCAAATCCCATTTTTAATGAGATTAAATTCTCTACAACTTTTTATATGTATGCTCAAGTCCAATAAGTGCTTTATTTTAAAGATATGAGCTAATATATTACATGTCATTTCAAAAGTCAACAAAAAGACACTTTTTGTCAAGGTAACTTACATCAAGATAAATTCTACAAATGAAAAAATGATCAAAAGTAAAATTGTAGAAGACATCTTGAGCTTTCCAAAAGTCAAATAACACCTTCAAAATATGAAAATTGAGCAATTTATGAGTTGCACAAGTTGTGAAAATTTTGAGAAATGCCATTTGTAAGGCTATGAGAAGGAAAGAAATCTCTTATTTTGTAAAGTTTTGAAGCACACTTGAAACTCGATAATGCCATTTGATTTGTACCATATTTGTTAACCTAATATGATCTCATATATATGCACAACACTCAGACCAAAGGGATATATATGCAACTGCTGATTCAAAGGCTAGTTTTCAAAAATCACAATTTTGAAAGAAAGGTGCAAACTTGAATCAAAGGATCCGACCACTTTCAGACCAAGCCACTCATTGCAAATCATTCCTGAAGCATCTAAGAGTAAGAACAGATCATACGCCACGTTCGTCAGTGCTTGAAACCAGCACTCTCATTTTCTCCGATTCACTTTTTTTCAAATATTCATATATTTAATTTCATGTGTGGTTAATATTTATTGATTGCCCAAATGAGTGTCTGTTGTTGTATAGAACATGTCTAGATAAAAAATCTAAAGCTCTAACGTGAGAATTGCGTTTTTCCATGGCTAGGGAAATACACTTTTGTACCTTTGTATCAGTACTTCCAGACCATTACGGTAAAAACTAATAGCACCTTTGGATTCACAAACCTTGATTTAGGGGGGTTAGGGTTAATCCGGGGCTTTGATTCTTGTTATTTCACATGTTTGAGATTTGGATAAACCAGAGAAGAAGGAGTGTACCACCGTGAGGGGTGGTTGGACTCTCCTGAGTGATGGTGTGGCAGGAGGAAAGAAAACTATTGGCTCGTTCAAACATCAGGGGCCCACCCGCGCTGATTTGTTTTTTCTTTTAATTCAAATTAAAATCTTGTTTTATTTTATATAATTAGTTTGCATTCTAGTACCGGATGAAACAGTCGTCCCAACGGTAGAGCGAACATTGCAAAGGCATTGGTATACCAGGGCACGGGTTCGATCCCTGCCTTTGGTATTTTTATTTTCCATGTTTATTTCTCACAAATCCAATGCAAACAGTCCAGCGCGCATGTTGTGCACCCTCATCATCAACACCATCAAACCTTAACAGATCTAGATCAAGCATTCCAGATATGCGCACTCATGATAGACCTCACTGGAGAGCCACACAAGATTCTAAGGACACTCTTCCAGCGCTTGGGCCAGGGAGTTTGGGCCTAACAACTTTGCTTTTCTCATATCCCCAGAATTCTGTTATTTCAGGCCCATTTACTTTCTTTTTTTTTCTTCTTTATATTATTTCTATTATTCTTTTTTTTATCAAAATAAAAGCAAATTTTTTTTTATAAAAATAAATAATTAAATTGATAAAATTTTATTTAATATTATTAATTATTTTATTAAATAATTTCATTAAATAAAAACGATTTAGTTTAATTAGTTATTTAACTAATTAGGTTTTTCTAGGATTAAATTAATCAAATTATTTTCAATTAACTAAGTAATATTAATTAGATTTTTTAGAATTAATCACAAACATTTCGTTTTTTGTAAAGAAACAACAAAAGAACATTTCCTTTCCCGTCGATTCCTATGATCCCTTTGATGTTGCGTTTGTGAATTTTTTTTATCATTTATGTAATTGCTAATGGTTTGTAATAGTTAATTAGGGTTTACTATCCCCCCCCCCCCATTTTTATGGTTTGTACCCCCTTCCCCGAAGCATTGTAATAGCGTAGGAAGTCTACTTTCTATCTTTACCGCTTTCTTTATTATTGCATAGTAACTAGGCGTGCATGGCAAGACTAAAAGAAACCATACCTAACCCTAATATGTAAGATAAATGAATTAAATTGGAACACCATTCATACATGCACCTCTAGGATAACCCCACTTATTGCCTTCGGAAAACAGTCATGTCCCTCGAGCGTGGGACCCTTTAGAAAAGAGCATTGGTTAAAAGATCATAGTCCCTCGATGACCCTTTGATGCTGCCTTTGGTAAACGATCTTAGTCCCTTATGACAAATTGCTAAAGCGCCCTACGAATTGCCTTTATGATTGTACGATGACCCGCGCATGTCCCTCAAACATCCAACGATAGGGTTTCCTACTAACTAATGGTAGGATAGCACTATCTAAGGGAAGAGGAAAATAATGTGAAAGACTTTGAGTAGGTAGATAGCTCGTAATCGCTTGCTCACACAAAACGTTTTTCACACAATAACAATTTTTGAAATATTTTCAAAGAACAAACATTTTGTACGCATTCTCAAGTGATACGAGAATCATTACAAAATTGCCGCACTTAGGCATTTTTTTCAAAATATTTTCAAACATATACACAAAAGAATTTTCAAAAGTGAGCTAGCGATTAAGAGCCCGTAGATAACTACGGATGAAAAGAGTGCTAATATCTTCCCTTTTCATAACCTACCCCCTTACTCAGAAAAATTCTCAAAGGTCTTTTATGTTCTATTCACCCTTTCCTTTATTAGATAAAAGAAAAGTCGATGACGACTCTTGCTATCTGCAACATTTTCAATAAAATGCAAAACCAAAAGTCAGTTCTCCCACCATATTACATAACTAGCGACTCTACTGGGGAATACTAAAAGTGGGGTTACCTTAGGAGCTAGATCACCTTTATTACTTTACTTGTTTGCCTTGTATGCTTTATATTTCGAGATATGCTTGGGTTTATTTATTGTATAGATCTTATATCCAGATATGGGGGCATTTTAGGTAAGTAGCAATAGATCATGAAAATTGTAAGGCGTATACCAATACGGTTGAAGAGATGGCTACGTTAGTGTGACACATTGGTTGGTGTCGGTGTCCCTTGAGTTAAGTCAAGGATAATTTTGGGCTGCCGCGTGGTGTCATAAAGCACTAAGTAGCCTTGGAACCTTAATTGACACAACTTAGCCATTAGAAGGTAGTGAGATGGCCGGCTTTGGAGCATACTGAAGTTGGTTGATACTTGATAATACACTCATTGAGTTCATATTCTCGGGATATTTCAGTTGCAAATCAGATGCTTGTGCTGAAACAATGCATGGGAGAAAGATCAGTGATATTGAGGCTCCTAAAACCCGATTACTTTTCTTAGGAAAGGTTGATCCAACTAAAACTTCAAGAGGGTACTTACCTACAGACTCCATGCAAGCTTAAACCTAAGGCCTTATGTGTTTTGTTTGTGTATGATTAATTGTTCGAACATGACATCATAACAACATGACATCATACCATATCATTTTCACTAACCATTTCAAGGACCAATGGATTTATCTTTGTTCTTTGTTGTAGGTTATGGCATTTGCTCGCAGAAATACTATCCAGATCAACTTTGTAAGGGTACCACCTCAGCTTAAGGAGTTAGTCTCAAGGTTTCCCTAAAGTTCTCCATTCATCAAAAAGCATGGTCGACTACTCAATCGGGTTACCCTAGGTTTTGACGAAGACATGATGAATGTTATATTCCAGTTCTTTGACCCTGCACATCACTGCTTCACCTTTCCAGATTATTAGCTAGTACCCACAATAGAGGAGTTCTCTCAATTACTGGGAGTACCTATTCTTGATCAGACACCCTTCATCGGCTTAGAGGAAGCTCCAAACCTAGAAGATATTGCAGTAGCCTTACATCTGAAGCGGTTCGACATTATATATAATTGGGAAACGAGAAGTGGAGTTAAGGTTTTTCTTGTTAAATTTCTGTTAGATAAGGCTCAGCTATTTCTGGATGCTATGAGTTTTTCAGGCTTTCGAGGAAATCTTGGCTTTGTTGATCTATGGTTTAGTACTATTCCCTAATCCAGACCAACTCATAGATGTGAATGTTGTCATAATTTTTGTCACTCGTAACCTTGTGCCTACCTTGCTCGGAGATATTATGCATTCTCTTCACACTCGTACTATGAAGAGGCAAGGAACTATCATGTGTTGTATACCTCTTCTATCCAGGTGGTTTATTTTGCACCTTCCCCACTCGATAATGAAGAATGAACCAGGTTTGAGGTGATCGCAAAGAATAATATCGCTTTCTCATACAGACATCTACATGTATTCCTGATCTTATGAGGATATCACTATCATTGACTACTGTGGGGAACTCCCTAATGTCCCACTCCTGGGAATTAGGGGAGGTATTACTTACAACCATTATCTGTATTTACATCAATTTGGTTATGCTCAAAGAGATGGTCCTCATGACACACTTATCCAGGGAATTATGTTCGATTATGAAAATGATCCTCAAGGTTATCATCAAAGGTATGTACATGCTTGAGGCATGGTAAGAAATATTGATCGTAAGGCTTTAAGATAGAAGAACTCCATCCCTCTGAATCCCTATCTCAAATGGGTACGAGCTAGTGCTCAAAACCTCATGATGCCATATCCAATTGTCCTATCGGTGATCATGGAGCCTGTTGTCGAAGGAGACGTTTCTCGTGCCATCCTCCATCCAGCATGCCCACTGACCTTGAAGAATCGCAGAAGTCCTGGATTCAACTCAAGGAAGAACATGACACCTTTGAGACCCAATTCTATGCAAGTGAAAAGAAAGTGTTAGAGCTTACAAAACAACTTCACGAGGAGTAGAGTCTTAATGCATACATCAACACGAAAAGGAGGCGTCTATGGGAAACTTAGAGTTTTAATAGTTTTCAATTTATTTCTTTGTAACCCTTTGTATTCACATAAGCTTATTAATAAAAATCTTTGTTTTTGTTTCCTCTTGGTCAACAAATTTAAATCTCCTAAGGTCCTTGAAAACATTGCATTTACATATCATGCATCATTATATAACATGTTTTCCATACATGTTTCTAATCTACTTACTATTTATTTCAGTATAAGATATCCCTTGAACAAACTGTTAAGGACCTCCAAGCTCAGCATGCACAATTTCAAGAGACTCTTCTAAATCTGGCACAGGGACAGAAAGATCTGATGGCGCTCGTCGCCAAGAAAAAGAAGACTAAAAAGCTGGTTATTATCCTCAATATGGGGAGAAGATTCAAAGAACCTGTTCAACCAGTTCAAGTGGACGATATTTCCTTCGAGGAAGACGACAACCAAGAAGAGGATGGTAGAAGCATCAAGCCCGAAGGTAGAAATAATCAGGGTTCTGAAGATGAAGACTACTCTGACGAACAATACCCTCCTGCAGATGACAAGTACAAGCAGTTGGAAGACCGTCTCAAAGTTATGGAAATCCAGAAAGTGCTTGTATTGGATTTTGGAGAACTAGGTTGATCCCGGGGGTGGTCATCCCTCACAAGTTCAAGGTCCTCGTCTTTGATAAATATGATGGGATCTCTTGTCCCAAACTTCATCTGAGATCGTTTGTTCAAAAGATCCAACCTCATACTGCTGACAGGAAATTATGGGTCCATTTCTTTCAAGAAAGCTTGTCCGAACCTTAACTTGAATGGTTCTATCAGCTGGAGGGAACCAACATCCATACATGGGAAGACCTGGCTGCTGCTTTCTACAAGAAGTATCAATATAATGCTGACCTTGCACTAACTCGTGTGCAATTATAAAACATGTCCATGGGCTCGAATGAAGGGTTCAAGGAATATGCACAAAAATGGAGGGATTTAGCTGGAAGGGTACAACCTCCCTTGTCTGACCGGGAGCTGGTAGATATGTTCATGGGTAATCTAACAAGCCCATTCTTTAATCTTCTCATCGAGAGTTCTTCAGCTGGTTTTATAGAGCTGATATTGACAAGAGAAAGAGTTGAAAATGGTATTAAGAGTGGGAAGATTCTGATGGCTTCGTCTTCTAATGCTGTGAAGAAGCCATTCGGTGGTAAAAAAGAAGCCAATGCTATCTATAGCCAGAAGGGCCATAGTAAAAATGACGGCCATCAATCTGTGGGAGCGGTGTTGATCTCTAATCTGGCGCATGTTCAACAACAACAACAGGGCAACTGATGAAGGCAAGACGTTTCGTTAAGGCAATTTACCAAGATCGACATGCCTTTATCTCAGGCATTGCAACATTTGTTAAAAGCGGAACTAATTTCACTATGGGATCCTCCTCAGAATCCCAACACATCCTCTCCCAAGTACAATCCGAACGTGAAGTGCGCCTATCATTCTAACAGTCCTAGGTGTTGTACCTTAATTTTTTCCCCCAAGATCCCTTCATCATACCATGTTGATTCATTCACAACAAGATCACACTAGGTTTCTTGGTTCCCCTCCCTATATTTAGCTTTTCCCTTTTGAGGAATCACCAAGCACCTTGACTTATGTTCTTTTGTGATCATGAATATTGTTTTTGTCTTGATTTCTTCTTTTAACTAAATAAAATGCAATGTTTGTTTGTCTTGCTTGCTATCCATGTAGGTAAAGGCAATGGGATTTAACAAGTTACCCCATGGGTTCATGAGTTTATTTCCATGCCCAAGTCAATAAAGCTTGAGAAGTTCAAACCTCACCATTGGATTGGTTTTGGAAGAATTAGCATGGCAAGGTTGTTTTGGTTCATCACATTTCAAGGTTATCAAATTTGGTTGAAAAGCACAAGGGATTGATTGGAGAAGTTGTCATGGTTGGACAAGATTTTATTCCATTTGGTCACAAGTGCATATTTCTCTCAATATTCGAGATATGGAAGTGGTTTTGCTGGCTATGACTTCTCATTATCATCCTCAACAACTTCTATTTACAAATCATGTGTGTTGGTACAAGAAGTTTGTTCAAAATTGTCAAGGTTCCTCAAAGCATTCTCTTGATCTAAGGAGCTAGGGTTTTGAACTTCAAAGGAATATATCTTGCTCATCTCTTGGTATTTTTGAGTGGTTTCAAAGACATCTTTCTCTTCAAAGGGTTATCAACAAATCACTTCAAGTTTCAAGGAGTTGTCATGAGGAAGAGACTTAACGAGGAAGAAAGATTACAAGTCCTCTAGATGAATCCCCAATTTTCCATGTGTGACTTCAAATGATCATAACTTGGTCAATTTTTATCACCTTGAGCCCATTATTTTTCCATAATGATTTTGAAGGTATGAAATTTATGCCTTCTTTTATATGTAAAGTGAGAAAATGGATGGAAGTTGCCTTAAGGATGCAAGACATTATAGGTCATTTCATGATTTTTCGCCTACTTCAACAATTCATAACTCTCTCAATTTTTGGAGATTTTGAATGGTTCAAGTTTCAAAATGTCATTCAAGAGATCTACTTCATTCCATCTTCTTTGGTTAAGAGCAAATTCCAAGTGGAAGGCCATGTTTGGATGCAAGACATTATAGGTCATTTTTGAAGAAGAACTTGAAATATTTCTAAGTATGGAAAGTCAACTATTTTTCTCCAACTTTGACTCAACACAACTTTCAGATCAAGCATCCACTTGATTCCATTCTTTTTCCATTGTAAAGCTTGTAACCTCATCTTTCTAAATCATCAAGAATCATGCCCTAAGACCCCTTGAACTGAGAATGCCATGATTTTGAAATTGGTAACTTGGAACTGAAGTTTCCTCACAATTCAGATTTTGAAATCTTTGTTTTGCCTTCTAATCACAAGTTTTCCACACGTTTTTGCCTTTAAACATGTTTAGTAAACTTCCAGAATGGATTAGCACAACAAAACGCGTGTTTTGGATGAGTTTTGATCAAGTTTGAAGTCACACTTTTCTTGTTTGCAACCTCACACGATTTCCCTCCAAACTTCATTATTTCACACGCTTGAACATTCCATTTGATTCCCTATAAATAGAGGGTCATTCCCCATTCATTTTCTCAAGCTTGGATAGCCAGAATCACCCTGCCAAACTTGTTCCACAACTCAGAATTCAGTAACTTCAAAATCCACTCTCAAGCCTTTTTCAATCCAATTTTTCCATCAATTCACCTTCCTTGATCTTCCCTGAAGCTAACCATATAATTACATTCAAGAATCGTGCCTTATACTGCTCCATAGAATTCCAGTTTCAGAGCTCTGCAACTCAACTTCAATTTGTAGATTCCTTCATCAATTCTTCAAAACTCTGATATCATTGTGTTGCTCTCATTGCCTTGGTTCTAGTCGCAACATTTACCTTTTACTAGAAACACGTTTTGACCATGAAATTTCAAATCCCTTTTCAAAACTTTCCTTCCAAATTGCTTGAGCTACAGTTTATATAAATTTGGTGCGAGGGTGTGGTTGTCTTTGTCTTGAAGAGACGAAGCGAACGGCATAGGTCTGAGCTTCTGATTTTACAGTTTAAGAGACCTGCAAATCACGTTGGCTGGAGGTTGAAGATGACCTATGTGTCATCTTCCAACCAATGATGGCACGCCACTTGTTATTTTTGAAAATCTGATTTATATTTGATTTTGTACTTTATTCACTAATGATCATGATATGCACAGCGCGCCAGATCCCTTGGATTTTATTACTAATGCATTTTGACTCTCATCCAATAGTCCACATATTTTTACTTTTATTTTCTTTTCTGATTTTTATATTTTAATTATTTTGAATTTCAAAAAAATCATAGAAAATTCATTTTAAGTCTAAAAAATATGAAAAAATTATGAAAAAAAATATTTTGATTATTCTCTTTCTGATTTTTATTTTTTCACAATTTAATTTTGTGTTTTGGTATTTTTTAATAAATTTACACTTTATTTGAATTGTTTTAAATGTTTAAAAATACTTTTATACATTTTTAAATTCTGAAAAAATTATGGAGTGATCTAATGATATTGTGACAAATATTGGTGACCTTATTTTTTTTCTTCTGACCTTACTATTTTTTTAATCATTTTTGGTTTATTTTACCCATTTCTTTTAATTTTAAAAATAGTTTCTGACTTTAAAAAAATACCAAAAAAATTGTAAAATTATTTGAGCCTTTTTCTGATTTTTCTGTGGTCTTACTTTTTATTTCTTGATTAATTTGAACATAATTGATATTTTTCTCTTTATTTTCTATTTTTTAAACATTATTTTTAAACCCTTTTTTATATATTAAAATGTAATATTATTTTGTGACTATTTTCTGGCTGATCTTGGGTTAAATTTTGGATCATGAACTTTATTAACATCATTGGATCTATGGTGTTGAGTTTAACTCCACAAAAATGGATGAATGATTTTAATAATAGTTTGATTAAATTTAATTCAAAAGTGGTTTGTATATTCTCTCCCATCCCTTTTCATCTCATCCCCTTCTTATTGCACTAAATGTTGGTGGAGCATGATCTCTATATCATGTCTCAGAATAAATGGTGCATAGATTGCTATTGACCGGCCTCAAAATAGGTGCGGCTTCTATATAAGTCCACTTACGATTGCTTAACATAGCGCTAAATTTTGTCCCGATTCGAATAAATGATCATTTGTGGCCCAAACTTATGTTTGCAAGCCCAAGTATGTTAATTTGATCTCTTTGATTCAATAACCTTGAGATTCATTGTGTGGAGGCTTTGGTTCTACCAATCCTCTAATGGATATACAACACCTTTGGTCAACACGGATCAATTAAACATCGTTGATCATTAAATGGCACTTGTCAGAATTCCAAATGGATGATATACTTGACAAAAAGCAAATGCAACTTATTGTATGGAGGCTTTGGTTCTACCAATCCTCTAATGAGTTCCAAATGCAAGCTTCAAGATGGTCATCTAACTAACCACTAATTATTTACTTGTTTTACTTTATGCTTTTATTTTTTTTATGCTTTATGTACCATTTACTTTTAGCATTTACATTTCATACCATTTTCATCTTTTCTCATTTGGGCATTTACTTTCTTGTCATTTTTACTTTGCTCACTTGAGATTTTCTTTTCTTTTTTTAAGATACTTAATAATCAACAAAAACCATAAAAATCTTTAATGGTACTTGGACTATTTGGTTACTATCCTTGGCATTATGGAGCATGGGACTTTTTTTCTTGGACTTAGGATTAGAAACCTTGGCCTATCTTGGAGACCTTGTGATCTTATCTGATTATTTTGTCTGGAGTTCTTGAGGTTTACCACAAGACATTGGGTTTCTTGTTTTTTTTTGTGTGCAGGTTTTTGTGATTACACCCTTTGTTTGTAATATGGAATTCACCCATATACAGCCGTTACTCTGCCCAATTTTTGTGAAGACTTAATACACTTGAAGTTTGGTTCTCTCAAGAGGTGTAGTATTTTTTTGCTTGATTAGTTTCAATCCAAGGAATGAGAATTCTATCTTGGCTCATAATGTCAAGTATTAGCTTCTTGTTGGTTAGATGGTTCTTATCCCTAGCTTTTACCTTATGCTTTAGGAGAGTCCCTTCTTCTCCTCCCATCTTATTTAATTTCAAAAATCTTCTTCCTCCTTTTGAAAACTCTTCTTGTTTTTAAACTTGAACCACTTTCATAATAAACTTGGACTTATGTCCATGCATTTTCAAAACATTTTCATAAATAAACCCCAATCAACTTAATAATACCTTGACATTTTTTGTGAGAAGACTAAAAGTCAATCAATCTCATTTCAAACCATTTTTCCACTTTGGCTTTTATCTTTAAACTTTTCTCAAAAGATTGAACTCTTGTCAATCCTTGTAGTGATGAAAACAACTATACTTCTACAATATGTAGTGAAGAGAGATATTTTCCACTTGGGTGTTGAGTGATGCATTGTTGATTTTAAGATCCAGACCATATCCTCCACTTTGAGATGATGCAAATTCTCCTTTCTCATAATTGTGGGTAGTAGGTATGTTTTCCACACGGACAGGGACAATGATGTTTTATCTCATAAAATTAACCAACACATTTGTGTTTTAAATTTTTAAAAGAGGAACTACGTGTACCCTGATCCCCTATTGCACGAAAAGGTGGTACGTAGGCACTAAAGATTCGCAACCGCGACTGATGCAAAAATTATAAAATATATTTCTTTTCTCACCTCCACCATCCAATTTTATACAACATTTTTCATAGCTAAAATATACAAATCTCACAAAGAGGTTCTTGCGGAGTACCGTAGATGTTTAGAGTGCTAATACATTCCCTTTTCATAACCAACCCCATTACCTTGAATCTTTCCCCTTTTTTTTGGGTTATTCGCTCTTTTCCCATTCCTTTGGAAACAATAAAGCGTGGTGGAGATTTTGATTTTGATTTGTATAAAGTCTAGTCAACCCAATGGCTTAGTCTTAAACATTTCTACCGCTACACTGGGCACGACACCAACAACTATTGGGCCCTGAAAAACAAAATTCAGGACATGATTGATAATAAGGAAATTGAGTTCGATCCTCCAGCGACTCCAAATGTGATTACTGCACCTATGCCAAAGCATGACAAAGGCATAAGTGCTATTGAATATGTTTTGTATCTTACCATTGTAGGTGATGTGGTTACTCCTCTCTCAATAATTAAAAAGTATCTGTTACATGCCAATTTATTTTGGGATATGTTAAAGAATGTTATTGCTGTGTAGTCCAACCCAATGGATGTGGGTTACTGAAGGAAGGCATTCAATGCCTGATGGATGAACACATGATTTTGATCGATGGAGTTCCATATGCTGAGAATTTGTGCCAAGATTTGTCTATCATATCCGGTACTCATATCAGGATCACTTTCAAGGGTCCTGTAAGGATTACCGCCAATCCAAAAGCTGCTTCTTTGATCATTACAACACATGGACCCATCCCACATTCCTCGGAAAAGGCTATTCCATGGAACTATGGATCCGACGTCTACTGCCATGGCGTCAAACAAGAATTTTCTTCTAAAGATGTTGAAGATGATGATCCCAACATTGACAATATTGTGGGGACCAACAAAGTTACTAGAAGCAGAAGGATTTTCTCCCTGGAAATCTCTCCGAAAAATGTTGCTACACCTATTCGAGTTGTTGTTACCAAGTCAATTGTCGAGGCTCGGGGTAAAGAGCCAATGATATAGCCTGCCCAGACGGAGGCACCTAAAGAAACCACAATCGAGGACACCTTCGGACAAGAGTTGGAAGAGGTTTTGAAGATCATTCACAAAAGTGACTATAAAATTATTGAACAGTTGGGGAAGACCCCGTACAAAATCTCCATGTTATCTTTACTGCTGTGTTTGGAAGCCCATGCACATGCTTTAGTAAAGTTCTTGAAGACTGCTCATGTGCCGCAAGAAATTTAGGCTGATCAATTTGGAAGTTATGTGGCTAGCTTAACAATTAATAATAGATTAGGATTCTCCGATGCTGGCCTGACTTCAGAGGGGAGAAATTATAATAGGGTACTGTTTGTCTCCATTGAATGCAGGGGCACTACGTTGGGCCATGTGTTAGTTGATACTGGCTCTTCGCTGAATTTTCTTCCGAAAGGTGCTCTTGAAAAACTGGATTATGAAGGGATTATGCTGAAACCCAGTAACATTATAGTTCGAGCCTTTGACAGGTCTAAAAGAATGGTGCATGGAGAAGTTGACCTCCCAATCAAAGTGGGTTCACAGATATTTGAGTCCACTTTCTATGTAATGGACATCCAACCAGCCTATTCTTGTCTATTGGGACGTCCCTGGATCCATGGTTTAGGTGTTGTTACCTCCACCTTACACCAGAAATTAAAGTATCCTGTAAAAGGAAAGGTTGTTACTAGCTGCAAAGAAGAGGAGTACATGGTCAGCCACCTGAATTCATCCTGGTACGTGGAGATTGACGGGGAATTCATCGAGACTCCCTGTCAACCTTTTAAATTCATTTCTCCTGCTACTGTTAAAGATGTTTCTGGCATTCCAAAGACCACCAGGATTCCGCACAAGATAGCTTCCTTGAAAGATGCCAAAGCTACTATAGAAGAAGGTGGTTATACTATTTGGGGTCAGCTTCCTGATATCCCTTATAAATCTGACAAGTTTGGTTTGGGCTTTATTGCAGAAGGTCAAAGGGTTGTTTGTCGCGCTCGGGCTGGAAGACCTTCGTTCCGTATCAGCAACAATGGAGTCAATGCTATATAAGGCGCTGACAGTGATGGTGACTTCGACAGTTGGATTTTCCCTACCATTGGGAACTGACTCGACAATTGGAAAGCGAAAGACATTCTCCATATCTCCTTTAGCCAGGAGTAATATCTACATTCTTGTCTTAATGATTTTAAAAGATTTTTTATGTAATAAATAATGATTCTAAACCTTGTGCCTTACCTAGGGCACAATGGTTCATTTGTTAAGGGTTGATAATTCATAAACATTGTTAATTTAATAAAATCATTAGACGTTTTGCATTCAAGTTTTGTGCTCTCTATTTTTCTTTTACTTTATTACATTTTCAAATAGCTCTGTGTTCTTACATACACCTATACACTACATTGCAGATCCCCATCCATTCTGGATCTCATTGATAACGACTCTTCTATTGTCGCCTATGAATTTGAAAAACCGATCTACCAAGCCGAGGACGAAGGTGAGGAAGATTGTGAAATACCTAGAGAACTTACCAGACTCTTAATACAAGAAGAAAAGGCTATCCAACCACATGAAGAGCTAGTCGAAGTTGTAAATTTAGGTACCGAGACAGACAGAAAAGAAGTCAAGATAGGCGTCAACTTAGAGACCAGTGTCAAGAACAAATTAATCCAGATGTTGCATGAATATGTTGAAATCTTTGCTTGGTCATACGAAGACAGGTCAAGGCTCGATACTAGAATTGTGGTTCACCGTCTGCCAATGAAAGAGGGTTGTTCTCCAATTAAGCAGAAGGTTCGTCTCATGTGTCCCGAGATGTCAGAGAAGATCAAGGCCAAGGTTATGAAGCAATTCAATGCAGGTTTCTTAGCAGTGTTATCATATCCTTAATGTGTTTCTAATGTTGTTCTAGTACCAAAGAAAGATGGAAAGGTACATATGTGTGTAGATTACAGGGATCTGAACAGGGTGAGCACCAAATATGACTTCCCACTACCATATATTGATGTTTTGGTCGACAAAACCGCTCAACACGAGGTATTCTCCATCATGAATGGTTTCTCGGGTTATAATCAGATCAAGATGGCGCCTAAAGACATGGAGAAAAATACCTTCGTCACACAGTGGGGCACTTTCTGTTACAATGTTATGCCTTTTGGGTTGAAGAACGTCGGGGCAACTTATCAGCATGCCATGGTAGCCTTATTTCATGACATGATTCATCAAGAGATAGAAGTCTACATCGACGACATAATAGACAGATCATAGACTGAAGAACAACATATTGATCATCTGCATAAATTGTTTAAAGGACTGAAGAAGTACAAGCTAAGGTTAAATCCGAACAAGTTCACTTTTGGGGCGACATCCGGTAAACTCTTGGGTTTCGTCATCAGCGGTAAAGGTATTGAAGTTGATCCTGCAAAAGTTAAATCTATTCAAGAAATTCCGACTTCTCGTACTAAGAAGGAAGTTAGAGGTTTCTTAGGATGAATGAATTACATTTCCCGGTTTATTTCCCATTTGACTGCTACTTGTGAGCCAATCTTCAAGATGTTAAAGAAAGATAAAGTATTAAAGTGGAATGACGACTATCAAATAGCCTTTGATAAAATTAAGGAATACCTACAAGAACCTCTGATTTTGATGCCACCAGTTGAAGGAAGGCCTTTAATCATGTACCTAACAGTGCTAGAGAACTCAATGGGGTGTGTATTGGTCCAGCATGATGAGCCTGGTCAAAAAGAGCATGCAATATACTACCTTAGCAAAAAGTTTACCGATTGTGAAACAAGATATTCGCTTCTCGATAAAACTTGCTACGCTTTGGCATGGGCTGCTCGCCGACTAAGACAGTATATGTTAAGCCATACTACTTTGTCAATCTCTAAAATGGATCCTATCAAGTACATAATCGAGAAGCCGGCTCTCTCCGGAAAAATAGCCCAATGGAAAATGGTCTTAACAGAATATGACATGTAGTACACCGCTCAAAAATAAATCAAAGGAAGTGTACTGGCATATCATTTGGCACATCAAGCTATAGACGACTATCAGTATATGAATTTCAAATTCCCAAACGAGAACATTATGCTAGTTACAGATTGTGAAGAACCTGGACCGTATAAAGGACCTGAGTCAGGATCCCGATGGACTATGGTTTTCTATGGAGCTTCTAACGCACTTGACAACAGAATCAGTGTTGTAATTATCTCTCCTCAGGGTTGACATACACCCTTCAACGCCAGATTGTGCTTTGACTGTACTAACAACATGGCTGAATATGAAGCATGCATCATGGGTATTAAATCTCCTATTGACCTGAGAATCAAGTTCATAAGCGTATATGGGGACTCAGCCTTGGTAATAAGTCAGTTTATGGAGAATGGGATATGAAGCATTTGAATCTTATCCCTTACCGAGAACATGTGCTATCCTTGATTCCGTACTTAGAAGAGATCACTTTTGAGCATATCCCAAGAGAAGAGAACCAGTTGGTAGACGCATTAGCTACCATGTCATCTATGTTCAAGGTCAGATGGGACAATGAAGCTCTTAGAATTACTATTGAAAGAATGGATGAACCGGCACACTGTTATGAAATTGACACTGACGGAGTAGAAGAGAGACCTTGGTTTTTATAAAGTGAAGAGGTATCTTGAGGCTCAAGAATACCCTGAAGGTGCATCGATCAATTACAAAAAATTTCTACGAAGGTTCTCAGCTAAGTTCTTCCCGAGCAATGGAATTTTGTACAAACGCAATCATGATTCGACTCTGCTTCGTTGTGTAGATAAGAAGGAAGCAGAGAAAATTATGGAAGATATGCATGAAGGCATATTTGGTACTCACTCCAGTGGGCATACTATGGCTAAAAAGATTCTAAGAGCGGGTTACTATTGGTCGACTATGGAAACTGACTGTCACCACCACTCAAGAACTTGTCATAAGTGCCAGATCTATGCTGATAAAGTTCATGTGCCTCCAGTACCTCTGAACGTATTGACTTCTCTGTGGCCATTCGCAATGTGGGGCATTGATATGATTGGAGAGATTAATCCTACTGCTTCTAACGGACATCACTTCATCCTCGTCACCATTGATTACTTTACAAAGTGGGTTGAAGCAGCCTCGTTCGCCTCGGTTACCAAGAATGTGTTCGCTCGGTTCATCAAACATAACCTTATCTATCGGTATGGAATCCCTGAAAGGATTATCATAAACAATGGTACTAATCTCAACAACACTATGGTCACTGAACTCTGCATGCAGTTCAAGATCAAGCACCACAACTCTTCTCTGTATCAATCGAAAATGAATGGCGTAGTAGAAGCCTCCAATATTAACATAAAGAAGATTATACAGAAGATGGTTGTGACCTACAAAGACTGGCACGAGATATTACCATTTTCTCTCCATGGCTATCGCACTTCAGCTTGAACATCAACTGGGGCAACCCCATCCTTTCTGGTCTATGGTATGGAAGTTGTCCTGCCTGTCGAAGTTCAGATTCCTTCTTTGAGAATTATAAAAGAGGAAGACCTAGATAAAGATGAGTGGATTCAGACCAGACAAGACCATTTAAATCTGGTTGACAAAAAGAGGCTTGTGACTGTTTATCACAGTCAGATGTATCAGAAGCGTATGATCAAGGCATTCAACAAGAAAATCAAGCATCATGTATATCAGGCTGGTGACTTGGTAATAAAGCGCATCATTTTGCTGCAAGGTGATCCCAGGGGAAAATGGACCCCCACCTATGAAGGGACATTTATAGTCAAGTAGATATTTAATGGCGGTGTTATGATACTGACCACCATGGATGGCGAAGATTTTCCGCATCCTGTGAACGCGGACATAGTCAAAAGATACTACACATAAAAAACGACCCGCTAGGTTGACCGGCCTAGGAAAAAATAAGGGCATCCCGGTGAACCAAAAGGGTTCGGGAAAAAAATTAGGGATATATATATATATATATATATATATATATATATATATATATATATATATATATATATATATATATATATATATATATATATATATATATATATATATATATATATATATATATATATATATATATATATATATATATATATATATATATATATATATATATAAAAGATTGTACACTCGGCAAGTCGAAAACCTGAAAAGGCGGCTTGGGCAAGAAAGGGTGGTCCAGGCAAAAGTTAGAGATCAAAGCGTACAATGGTGTCCCGTTGGATCACTTACATTAAGCTTTATTACCAACGTCAAGTTCAAATGGTTTAGATCAATTCAATCACTTTCTTCCGACAACGAGGGATGAGATGCTTGAAGACATAGGGGCAATAGCAGAGTTGAAATCCAATGAGATTATTCCTACATAGCTATTATCTTGTTTTTACTTTATACTCTTTTCATTTCACGACAATTTCCTCTTACTAGGATTTATGTCTCTCTATACAAAATCGTCTGTTTATGGGAAAACTATCAATAGAAATACGAATTTCAAGTTTCAAACTTTTTGTTTTACCTTTTTTGTTTGCAAAAACGTCCAACGAATAAAATTGAATGAACATATGCATATGAATACGATTAACTGTTAACAAATATATTCATAAAAACAGGAAAAAGCAGTTACTTAAGACTCTAGGAGTTGGGATAACATCCAAGCTGTCCACAAATCCCCATAGAGAGATCCTTACTGGATTATCCCCACAAGGGTAGTCTGACAAGCTCACCAGCAGAGCGCTCTGGAAAATAATGGAATATGATCTTTTTCCCAATAATGTCACCAGCTTACGGAGTCCCAATCAGTATAGTTTATGAAAATTCTCTTCCCCAACTAAGTTTGTTCCTCCAAAACTGTAAAACCCTATGCAAACCTCTTCTCTCCAGCATAACTCATTTCCTCAGCAAGGGTATTTCCTCAGCAAAATATTTCTCCGTCAACAGGATTTATTTCCCCAACAAGGTTTATTTCCTCAATAGAGTTTATTTCCCCAACAGGGTTTATTTCCCCAACAGATTACAATCTCCCCAGCTTGAGTCTGTTTTTACCATAAATTACCGGCAAGATTCCCACCTCCAGCAAAGGACAATCCGGGTTGTTATCCTTAGAGATTTGCTATTGAATTTGAAACTGGATCAGATATTGCTTAACCTTATTCTCTCCAAACGAGTCAGTATCCATATCATAAACTCGGTCAGATAGCACCTCGAAAGCTTATCCATCTCTTTTACCCAAATCAGGGTATATAAGAACTAAAATCCCCAGTAGAGTAATGAACAACCAGTGTTCTTGGACTCTTCTCCCCAAACATGAATCAACACTCCCCAACAGATATTCCTCAAGCAGAAAGAAGGAATACCCATCAAGATCGAAGATACACATACTCTTCATCCCCGGTAACAATCAGGGATTTGTTTTCCCAGACAAAGATGTTGCACGGGTTTACAAATACACTTCAACAACATTTCACATTCATACATCATTTACGAACAACATAGCATATGCATATAAAACACATATAACACGCTCTCATTTATTTTGAGAATATCATTACACAATGAATTTCATACATCATGACATTGCAAACAACTAAATCTTTACCTTTTTAAGAAAGATCAATCAACAAACAAATATCATCAACTACTTATATGACCGGACAGTCTTCTCAAAGGCTACATCTGACAAATGGTACTTACGAAATTTCCTTAGAGGATCATTCTTAAAGAGGCATATTTTATAGTTGAAGTCAGGCGTAGACATCTTCTAGTATATCATTCAGACGAAATCGAGCGTAGATTCCTTCTGAAGCTCCTTTGGAAAAGTCGGGCGTAGACTCCTTCCAACATCTTCTTCCAGTTGAAGTCGGGCGTAGAAATCTTCTAGCTGTGATTAAATCGAGCGTAGATTTATTCTGATACTTCTTCCAGTTAAAGTCGGGCGTAGACATCTTTTGGCTCAGATTAAATCGAGCGTGGATTTATTTTGATACTCCTTCGGAAAAGTCGGGTGTAGACTCTTTCCAACATATTTTCTAGTTAATGTCGGGCGTAGACATCTTCTAGTATATCATTCAGATTAAATCGAGCATAGATTTATTCTGATACTTCTTCCAGTTGAAGTCAGATGTAGATATCTTCTGGCTCAGATTAAATCGAACGTAGATTTATTCTGATACTCCTTCGAAAAAGTCAGGCGTAGACTTTTTCCAACATATTTTCTAGTTGAAGTCGGGCGTAGACATCTTCTAGTATATCATTCAAATTAAATCGAGCGTAGATTTATTCTAATACTTCTTCCAGTTGAAGTCGGGCATAGACATCTTCTGGCTCAGATTAAATCAAACGTAGATTTATTCTGATACTCCTTTGGAAAATTCGGGCGTAGACTCTTTCCAACATATTTTCTAGTTGAAGTCAGGCGTATACATCTTCTAGCTCAGATTAAATCGAGCGTAGATTTATTCTGATACTTTTTCCAGTTAAAGTCGAGCGTAGACATCTTCTGGTTCAGATTAAATCGAGCATAGATTTATTCTGATTATCCTTTTGGACCAAGTCGGGCGTAGACTCACTCCAAATATATTTTCTAAAGACAAAGTGGGGCGTAGAATTAGTCTAATTTATATCAACCGTTACTTTGGATGGCATCTATAAGCCAATCTCTTAAGACTCTCCGTAACCTCTCCAAATGGAATCTTTAAGCCCATTCCCAGTAAAATCAAACAATAATGTTACTTTGTGCACCCGCAAGTGCAAATTTCTGGGCACTTAAGTGTTCAATCATCTTCCACCTTCAAGTCACAAATGGCAAACGTGGCAATCTAACTCTCCAGGTTTAAAAATATTAAACAGGGGCATATGTTGTACCGCAAAATTTTCCCTCCCATTTTCTTCAAGACATTCTTCTAGGGTTCTCAAATGCTCAAGGATTTTCAAGTGTTGATCAGACAAACTCTCGTCCTAAGCAATGGGTCCACAACTAGGGTTTCATCTTGCACAAGTAAGAATGGGTTTCAAAAGTCTCAAATGGTTTTCATGGTTCATAATAGGTCATCAACAGTGCTCATGTCAAGTTTCAAGTCTTGTATCATAAATTTGCTCAGTCAATGACTCGGATGATTGAAAGTCAACTGTATTGGGTAAAATGTCAACCATGGTCAACTTTCCGTCAAACATCAATATTTTTGGTCAACATCAACATTTTGAAATGATATTCATCATTTTTATCAAGGGTTGATCATGATTCCTCGAGGAAAGCCCTCAAATCGTCAAAAGTCAAAAATTGCCAAATTAGGGTTTCCTTAGGAGAAGTCAACTAAACTTTGACCAAGCATAACTTTCACATGCTTCATCAACTTTTCCCCAACCAATGCCCATTTTAAATGAAATTCAATTCTCTACAACTTTTTATATGTATGCTCAAGTCCAAAAAGTGCTTCATTTGAAAGATATGAGCTAATACATTACAAGTCATTTCAAAAGTCAACAAAAAGACACTTTTTTGTCAAGGCAACTTAAATCACGATAAAGTCTCCAAATGCAAAATGATCAAAAGAGAAATTGTAGAGGATATCTTGAGCTTTCCAAAAAGTCAAAGAAAACCTTAAAAATATTAAAATTGAGCAACTTATGAGTTGCACAAGTTGTGAAATTTTTGAGAAATGCATGAAATCTCAATTGAGCAAATTTGTGATTTTGGGCTATTGGGCCAAATTTTGGAATTCAAATGTGTTCATGATATGCTAGAGGAACCCTAAAACCATCCCCATATTTTTCATGATTTTTACTTCTTTTATTTGAATTTTAATTCATCCAAAGTAAAATTAAATAAAAAACAAATATGTGACTAATGGGCCTAGGCGCATAGTTGGGTTCTTGGATCAATTGAGGCCCAAAAGACACTTGATAAACCAGCCAAAACCGTGTAAGGCTATGAGAAGGAAAGAAATCTCTTCTTTTCGAAAGTTTTGAAGAACACTTGAAACTCCATGATGCCATTTGATTTGTACCATATTTGTTAACCTAATATGATATTATATATATGCACAACACTCAGACCAAAGGGATATATACGCAGTTGCTGCCTCAAAAGCTAGGTTTCAAAAATCACAATTTTGAAAGAAAGGGGAAAACTTGAATCAAAGGATCCGACCACTTTCGGACCAAGCCACTCATTGTAAATCGATCTTGAAGCATCTAAGAGTAAGAACAGATTAAAAGCCATGGTCGTCAGTGCTTGAAACCAGCACACTCATCTTCTCCGATTCACTTTTTTTCCTTCAAATATTCATATATTCAATATCATGCATGGTTAATATTTATTGATTGCCCAAATGAGTTTCTGTTGTTGTATAGAATAGGTCTAGATCAAAAAGCTGAAGCTCTAACGTGAGATTGCATTTTGCCATGGCTAGGGAAAAAAGCTTATGTAACTTTGTATCAGTACTTCCAGACCTTTACAGGTAATAATAATAGCACCTTTTGATTCACAAACCTTGATTTAGGAGGGTTAGTGTTAATTTGGGGCTTTGATTCTTGTTATTTCGCAGGTTTGAGATTTGGATCAACCGGAGAAGAAGGAGTTGACCACCTTGAGGGGTGGTTGGACTCGCCTGAGTGCTGGCGTGGCAGAAGGAAAGAAAATAATTGGCTCATTCAAACATTAGGGGCCTACCTGCACTGATTTGTTTTTTCTTTTAATTCAAATTAAAATATTGTTTTATTTTATATTAATTAGTTTTCATTCCAGTACCGGATGAAATATCAGTCCCAACGGTAGAGCAAACGTTGCAAAGGCATTGGTATACCATGGCACGGGTTCGATCCTTGCCCCTGGTATTTTTATTTTCCATGTTTATTTCTCACAGATCCAATGTAAACAGTCCAGCGCGCATGTTGTGCATCCTCATCATCAACACCATCAAACCTTAACATATCCAGATTAAGCATTCTAGATCCGCGCACTCATGATAGACCTCAGTGGAGAGCCACACATGATTATAAGGACACTCTTCCAGTGCTTGGGCTAACAAGTTTGGGCCTAGCAACTTTGCTTTTCTCATACCCCCAGATTTCTGTTATTTCAGGCCCATTTACTTTCTTTTTTTCTCTTTTTATATTATTTCTATTATTCTTTCTTTATCAAAATAAAAACACAAAAAATAATTTTTTAAATAAATAATTAAATTGATAAAATTTTATTTAATATTATTAATTATTTTATTAATTAATTTCATTAAATAAAAATGATTTAGTTTTACTAGTTATTTAATTAATTAGGTTTTTCTAGGCTTAAATTAATCAAATTATTTTTAATTAACTAAGTAAAATTAAGTAGATTTTTTAGAATTAATCACAAACATTTCTTTTTTCATAAAGAAACAACAAAAGAACATTTCCTTTCCCGTCGATTCCAATGATCCCTTTGATGTTGCGTTTGTGAATTATTTTTTTATCATTTATGTAATTGCTAATGGTTTGTAATAGTTAATTAGGGTTTACTATTTCCCCCCATTTTTATGGTTTGTAACCCCCTTCCCCGAAGCATTGTAATAGCATAGGAAGTCTACTTTCTGTCTTTACCGCTTTCTTTATTATTGCATAGTAACTAGGCGTGCATGGCAAGACTAAAAGCAACCATAGCTAACCCTAATATACAAGATAAATAAATTGAATTGGAACACCATTCACACATGCACCTCTAGGATAACCCCACTTGTTGCCTTCGGAAAACAATCATGTCCCTCGAACGTGGGTCGCTTTAGAAAAGACCCTCGATTAAAATATCGTAGTGCCTCGATGACCCTTTAATGTTGCCTTCGGTAAATGATCTTAGTCCCTTACGACAAATTGCTAAAGCGCCCTACGAATTACCTTTATGACTGTACGATGACCTGCAACTGTCCCTCAAATATCCAACGATAGGGCTTCTGTTGTACCCCAAAATTTTCCCTCTCATTTATCAATACTTTTCTCACAAGATCTCTTTGACTCAAGACTGGATTAGGGTTTGATCAGCTCAAGACATCTCATCTTACACTGATGACCCAAAACTAGGGTTTGGAATTGCACAAATATTTTTGGACTATCAATGTTTCATATGACTTTCAAGTATCAATATGGACCCCTAAGATTACTCATGTCAAGTTTCAAGCCTTGAATCACATTTTTGATCAGTCAATTGGACAGTTGACCTAAAAATCAGCTGTATTGGGGGAAAAGTCAACCATGGCCAATTTACAGTAAAACTTCATAATTTTTGATCCACATCAACATTTTAGACTCATATGTATCATTTGATCAAGTTTGGACCCTAATTCCTCAAGATATTTGATCAAATCATCAAAAGGGCAAAATGGTCAAAATTAGGGTTTTGACTTAGAAAGGGCAATTTCTGGTTTTTGACATAGCAAATGACCAATTGGTTTGAAGCATGATTTCAAGGGTTCAATTGTATCATCTTGACCTATTGAAATGGTTCAAAACATTGCAAATCCATTGGATTGACAGATGAAATTTGTAGTCAACTGATCAAAAGTCAACTGTATACTGAAAAGTCAAACTTTGACTTTTTGGTCAAAATCAAATGCCAAGGATCACAATTCATCAAAACATGTCAAAATGTGAAACTTTTTCATCAAGAAATCAAAGATTGAAGATTTTGTTTGAAAATTGAAATTTTCTTAACTTAGAAATTTTTCTAAGTATAGAAAATTTCTTATTTTTTTCTCAACTTTAAGCCAAATTTCAATCATGATGCAAGATGATTCAAAGAAAGTTACCAAAATTAAAGTTGTAGATCTCCATGAAATCTATAACTTTTCTTCACACATTTTCTCCTAAAGATGTTTGGATCTCAAGATATAATTTTGTGAATACATGCTCATGAACTAAAATAACTTAGTGAAATTTTGCCCTAATTTAGGCAGGTTTTTAACCTAACTTCATGGCAATTTTTCACCTAGTTCCAAGAGTAATCTTGATATGCATTTCAAATATGAGTTATAGAGCACATTGCAAGATTTCCAAAATGTTCAAGAAATCCTTGAGATCATTTTTGAGTATGGAGAATCGAAGAATTGAAGTTGGAAATTTCTCACTTTGATTTCAAGCCATTTCATGAAGAACAAAATTCAAATATGAACCTATGTTGCCTAATCCTTGCTTTACAGGTCTCAAACTTGTTTCTCACTTCATAATTTAATGCTTACACAGATGATAGAGCCTTAATCCAAGCACAAAAGTCCTTGTCCAAGCTTTAATTCCATAAATGGCACAAAGTTGCCATTGCCATTTTAGAAAACCATAACTTTTGCAACTTTTCACTCCTTTAGCCTTGCATCTATTTTTTTGCACACACAAGTCCTATAAACCAAAAGAAAATTGTCTAGGACTTGTACCAACTCCAAGCAAGCCTGTACAAGCATGGA
This sequence comes from Vicia faba, assembly GCA_948472305.1. Taxonomy (NCBI): domain Eukaryota; kingdom Viridiplantae; phylum Streptophyta; class Magnoliopsida; order Fabales; family Fabaceae; genus Vicia; species Vicia faba. The sequence goes on along the minus strand of OX451736.1, from coordinate 833,087,965 downwards.
GAGAGTTGTCTCCTCACCTTTCTTAAAAAGCAAGTAAGAATGCAAAAAGCCTATAACTCAGAAATATGTTGTGGAGTGGATTGAAAACCTTCTCTATACTTATACACAAACACATTGAAACCTAACACACGATTTCTCTAGGCCAGAAACTCTCTAAAACTCCCTATCACCAAAAACCGGTCATAACTTGCATTTTGAGACCAAGCATAACAATCCAAAAATCTACTCGTGCCTTTCAAGTTCTAATCACTCAAACACTTAACCTACCTGTTGTACCCCAAAATTTTCCCTCTCATTTTATCAAGATTCCCCTCACAAGACTCTTTGGATTCAAGACCAGATTAGAGTTTGCTCAGCTCAAGACATCTCCTTGCACTGTTGACCTGAAATTAGGGTTTGAGTTTGCACAAGGATTTTTGGACTTCCAATGCTCAATGTGACTTTCATAGATCATGTTGGACTCCTAAGATTGTTCATACCAAGTTTCAAGCTTTGAATAAAATTTTTGCCCAGTCAATTAGACAGTTGACCTAAAAATCAACTATACTGGGGAAAAAGTCAAATGTGGCCAATTTACAGTCAAACCTCATAATTTTTGATCAAATCAACATTATAGACTCATATGAACCATTTGATCAAGTTTGGACCACAACTCCTCAAGAAATTTGATCAGATTTTCAAAAGGGCAAAATGGTCATTTTTAGGGTTTTGACTGCAGAAGGGCAATTTTTGATTTTTCACCTAGCCAATGGAAAATTGGGTTCAAGCATGGTTTCAAGGACTCAATGGCATCATATTGACCTAATCACAAGGTTCAAAAGATCCCAAATGCATTGGATTGACAGATGAATTTTCCAGTCAGCTAATCAAAAATCAACTATACACTGAAAAGTCAAACTTTGACTTTTTGGTTAAAATCAAGTGCCAAGGGTCATTTTTCATCAAGATGTGTCAAAACATGAAACTTGTTCACCAAGAAACCTAAATTTGAAAATTAGGGTTTAAAATGGAAAATTTTCATAACTTAGAAATTTTCTAAGTTATGAAAATTTCTTATTTTTTCGCAACTTTTACCAACTTTTTCACCTTGATGCAATTGGATTCAAAGAAAACTTACAGCATGAAAGTTGTATTCCTCCACAAAATCTACAACTTTTATTCACAAAGTTTTCCCAAAAGATGCTTGGATCTCAAGTTATGATTTTGTGAACAAGGGTCCATGAAACTTTTAACTTAGTGAAATTTTGCCCTAGTTTAGGCAGGATTTTGACCTATCTTCATGGCAACTTTTAACGTAGTTCCAATTGGAATATAAAATGAATTTAATATATGGATTGTATAGCATGTTACAAGCTTTACAAAATGTCAAAGAACTCTCCAAGATCATTTGTGGTTAGGTAGAATCGAATGTTTGAAAATGGTAAATTATCACTTTTGGCCAAGGCATTTTGTACATTGATACAAGTTGCAAATCAGTTTGGATCATGCTTGTACTTGGTTTGCAGGTTCTAATCCTTTCTACACTCATAAACTAAATGCAAACACATTAGATTAAGGCTTTGTTCTAAGCTTTAGAACATTACACATTGAATTAATCCATTTTTGGCAAAAAGATAACAATGCCATTTCCATAAAGTTCACTTTATGCAATTTTGTTTCTCTTGAGCTGTGAACCCAATATTTTGCAGTAAACCAACTCCACAAATATCATGAAAAGTATACCAACCATGTTCAGGCTTTGAGCTAGCAAGTACAACATTTGGCATTGTCAACTCACCTTTTGCTTCAAAAACAAGAAAGCTTGCAAAAGTGAGATAACTTTGTAATCTGATAAGAGCAAGCTTTGTAAACATTTCAAACAACCTTAACACAATATACCAAGTCTAAAACACGAGCTAACAAGTTCTCAAACCCTCCAAAACACCAACTTCTGCCCAAAACAAGGCAAGTTCTGCAAATCATAAGCCAAAACCAATTCCACTCGTGCGTTTTGTCCCAAATCACTTCAAACACATTCTAAACAATACACCTAAGCTGTCCAGACCATTCTCAAGCCACTGTAACTCCATTTTCACGCTTCACCATTTTTACTTTGAAACTTTGCAGGTTGAGTTCTACAAGCACAATCAGACCATTTCAAAGCAAGCCAAGCATTGGGGAAGGTTGAGTGAACTTCAGGCAAGCTAACACGACCTTCAGACCTCATCAAAAACCCCTACATTTCCATATCCAAACTTGGTTGAAACAGGTATTTGACAAACTTCTATCTCCTTATTTAGGAATCATTAGGCTTAGGTTTGTGAAGCAAAAATGTAGCCCTTAATGTCCTTGAACTGTACATATGCATAAAATTCATTTATGTTAACTGAGCTAGGAGAATTTGGATGTTGAAGTTGTTGAATTTTTTAGGTCAGAAATTGGGGGTGATAAAATTCTCCCTGGTTTCTTAGAGTTAGATCAAGTTTTTTATATGGTTAGAATCGTGGTTTAATGCTCTATAACTTTCATGTTGCAAGTTTTTCTTTTTAAACACGTATGCAGGAGATACAGTTTGAGTTGCAGAAGCGCGCGTTCTTGTTCAAAGGACAGGGACGAAGTGGAAGCTGGGTTGGGTTTGGCTTGCCTTGTTGTTGACACCCCCCATCCTGCTTTCTGCACCCCCTTGGCCCATTTCTTTATTTTTTTTCTTCATATTTTTCATTTCTATTTTTTATTTTCTGACTTTATTAATTTTCTAAATATTAAAAATCACCAAAAACATTTTCTTAAATTTTCAGATTTTATTTTATGATTTTTATATTTTTTGGCATAAGAATAGTTTAAAAAATAATATATACTTTTATTTTCTTAAATAAATTTGTAAATAATATTGAAATACTTAAATATTTTATTTTATTTTTTATACACTTAAAATAATATTTTCTCACATAATTTAATTTTTAACATTTTGTATATTTTTTTATTTATTTTCTTGTACATAAAAAATGAATAAATAAATAATTAGAATATATATTTTCTTAAAATAAAACCTAGGGTTTCCACCCTTTCCAAAAATAATCATTAATATTTTCTTATTTTTGAGACATAAATAATTTATTTTGCACACATAAAAATAAATACAAAAACATTTTGCATATTTATATTTAATTGTCCATTTTAATATTTGCTTATTCATTTATTTGTAAATCAAATTCAATATGGTTGTAATAGTTTTTAGGGCTTTATTTTGTGCAATATCCCCTTATTCAAACTTGTACCCCCCCCCCCCCCCCCCCCCCCCCTTCCCCATATCAATGTTGTAATAGTCTTAGATTTACTTTTCGCATTTTATCGCTTTCAAATGCCATGGTAGTAAAAACTAGGGTTTGTATGCAAAGACCAAAACAAGACAAATAGTATGACTAAACACAAGACAAAAAATGCATGTAAAATGACAACACCTTGCACACAAGCACCCCTAGGGTTTCATCCACTTGTTGCCTTAAAAACATGGCCATGGTATGCATGTTAGGTATCTTGGAAAAACAAATCAAACAAAAGATCATAGTCCCGCGATGATGCTATCTTGGTTGCCTAAACAAAAATGATCTAGCCCCTCAAAAAACTTGTTAAGATACTTGGCAATATTGTTATCATGGTCATACGATGACCCACGTCCGTCCCGTTTAACATCCAAATACAAGTTTGTTTACCAAATACAATGGTAAAACAACAATTTCAAAGGGTTAAAAATGTGTAGGAAAGATCTTTGAGTAGGGTAGACAACTCCTAGTTACTTGATCAACTTGCAAACATCCTTGCTAATTTCAAAAACACACACACAATTTTAAAACATTTCCAAAAATAAAACTTTCAAACATTGAAACATTTTTTAAAAGACAAACACCTTTGTATATATTCAAACAAGAATCATTACAAAGGTTGCCTAGACAAAGGCCTCTTTTCAAAATACTTTCAAAACCACACACAAAAGCACCATTTCAAACAATTGAAAAGCAAAAGCAAGTGATCTAAACAAGTAACTAAGAGCCCATGGAAATATCTCAAAGGTCTTTCCTGTTCTTTTTGACCTTTCCTTCTGATAAAATAAAAAGTCGGTGGCGACTCTTGCTAAACCGAAACATTTGCAAACATAAACGCAAAACCTCAAGTCAGTTCTCCCACTGTATCACACTACCTCATATCTAAGTGTTCCAGACCATCACCCCTTCACCGTAACTCCTCCTTCTCCGTCTTCCATTTTTGTTTTTCAAGCTTGCAGATTGACTTGGATAGAGAGATTCAGGCACTTTCAAAGCAAGGCACGGATTGGAACACACTCAGGGAGGTTCAGGCAAGCTAAAGGAATCTTCAGGCCTTCATAAAACTTACTCAAACTCCATTCATGATCTCAGCTGAAGGAGGTAAGAATTCTAACTTCTATCTCTTCATACAGGCATCGATTGGTCACGATTTGTGAAGATAAAATGTAGATATCCTTGTGCTAAAACCAACCATGTTCATAGATTTCATTTATATCCATTATGTATAGAGAATTTTAGAGTTCAAATTTCTGTAAAAATTAGGGTTGAAATTAGGGCCATTAAAATTCGCTTTGATCTTTAATTGATAGTTTACATGAGTTACATAGTTGAAATCGTGGGAAAGAGTACTACCATTTTCATGTTTGAAGTTTCCATTTTCATGGAGAAATGAGAAAGATACAGAGGTTCTGGCTAGCTTGAGGAAGAAGATGAAGTACAGGGCAAGGAGACATTATGTGTTATGTATTTTTTATTTCATATGAACTAACAGATGTACAGCCACCCCAGTGGAAAGGCAGCGCGCTGAGAATGCCAAGGTCATGGGTTCGAGCCTTGGTGCCTGCCTTTTGCATATTTTCTCATTTTTTTTTCCATTTCTCTCATTTTTGCTGCGCTGGGCTTTGTTCCATTAGGCTTCATTTTTTTTCCTAATGTCTACATCCTGATTACTCAGGACACCCCTGGACCCATACATTTTTATTATTTCTTTTTATTTCTTTTTTCATTAAATATATTATTTTAAATATTATAAAAAATCATGAAAAAACGTAAACATGTTTAATATTTATTTTTGTTCACTTTATTTTATTTTTTCATGAAAAAAATATTTTTATTAAATTATATACTAACTATTTTTCTTAAATAAACTTGTAAAAATAAAATAGACTTAGATATATTTTTATTCCTTTTTTCTTCATACTTGTAAATATCTTTTCCTAACATATAAAAAGACTAAATATTTTCACAAATATTATTTATTATTTTAAGACAAAAAAATACACAAAGAATAATACTTAAAGAACTTTATCTTCTTTTACAAATTAAGAATTATGGTTAATCAATGTATAAAAATAATTTCCTTTTTTAATTTATTAGGTTCAATTCAAAACTCTTCTTTATATGAAAAACAAAACAAATTTCTTTTCTTGCATTTACATAAACATTGCATATTTATATTGTATATTATTCAAATATTCGTACAAATTCGATTTGGTTGTAATAGCTTAATTAGATTTACATTATTGCAAATCCCCATTCATGATTTGTATTCCCCCCTCCCATAAAATGTTGTAATAGCGTAGTAATCTTTAAATTACGCAATTTACCGCTTTTATATACCATTCTAGTAATTAGGGTTTGTATGGCAAGATAAAAACAAATCAAAATAGAAAACCTTAAATCCAAGACAAAATCAAGCATGAAAATAACACACTTGCACACAAGCATCCTTAGGGTTTCTCCACTTGGTTGCCTTATACAAAAATGGCCATATTACGCATGTGAAGTATCTTGGCAAAACAAACAAGTATAAGATCATAGTCCCTCGATGACGCTATTTAAAGTTGCCTTACAAAATGATCTTGGTCCCTCAAAAAAATGCTAATATACTTTGCAACATTTCTAATCATGGTTATACGATGACCCGCGCCCTTCCCATTTACATCCAAAGATAGGGTTGTTTACCAAAACAATGGTAAGACAACAATATCAAAAGAAAAGAAAATGAACAAGAAAGAAATTTGAGTAGGTAGATTACTTCTAGTTACTTTCTCCACTTCAAACAACTATCCTTGCTATTTTCCAAAACAAACACACACATTTCAAAACATCTTACAAACAATGAAAACATTTTCAAAAAGACAAACATCTTTGTATACATTCTTACGAACGAGAATCATTACAAAGATCGCCTAAACAATGGCCTCTTTTACAAAATAATTTCAAAACCACACAAAGCACAATTTCAAAACAAAAGCAAGTGATCTAGCAAGTAACTAAGAGCCCATGGAAACCCATGGATAAAAAGGGTGCTAATACCTTCCCTTTTCATAATCTACCCCCCGAACTCAAGAAATAATCTCAAAGGTCTTTCCTGTTCTTTTTTACCTTTCCTTTTGGATAAAAGAAAAGTCGGTGGCGACTCTTGCTAACCGCAACATTTGCGATCAAACGCAAAACCCTCAAGTCAGTTCTCCCACCGTATCACAGCTTCCTACTAACTAATAGTAGGATAACACTATCTAAGGGAAGAGGAAAATAATGCGAAAGACTTTGAGTAGATAGATAGCTCGTAATCGCTTACTCACACAAAACATTTTTCACATAATAACACTTTTTGAAATATTTCCAAAAAATAAACATTTTGTAGGCATTCTCAACTGATACGAGAATCATTACAAAATTGCCTCACTTAGGCATTTTTTACTAAATATTTTCAATCACATACACAAAAGCATTTTCAAAAGTGATCTAGCGATTAAGAGCCCGTAGATAACTACCGATGAAAAGGGTTCTAATATCTTCCCTTTTCATAACCTACACCCCTTACTCAGAAAATTCTCAAAGGTTTTTCCTGTTCTTTTCACCCTTTCCTTTATTGGATAAAAGAAAAGTCAATGGCGACTCTTGCTATCCGCAACATTTGCGATAAAACGCAAAACTAAAAGTCAGTTCTCCCACCGTATTACACCCACGGTAAATATGAGACCTAAATCTATCTCTAGAGTTTAGAATCTAACAGATAATTATCCTAGATAAAGATTTGAACAATATATCTCTACTACTGCCCAAACCCCAAGCACAAAGCAAAAGTCCAAGATAATCATCAATATTGATTTGAGAAAAAGGTTTTATTCAACACCATGATTAGTAAATATACATAGAATTAAAGTAAATATACATACAAAACCATACAAAGGAAGTTGCATAGAGAAGAGAAAAGAGGAATCAAACATCTCCTACAGTGTCAAACGTGATTGAAGCACTATCTGACTCTGAATCCTCAAGATGTAAGCTCCATTTGTGTTGTAGAATCATCAAGAATCAAAAGAATGTTTGGTGATGGAGTGGGAGAAAAAAAATACCCAACCATACCCTAAAAATGTGTTTTTTTACCTAAATATAAGTTTCTGCCCAGACGGCACCGGTCGACGCTCAAAATAACATTTTTAGTGCATTTTTACAGAAAATTGAAAATTTTAGCACTACTTCGGCCATATCTTGAGAACCATAACTCTGATCTGCACATGATAGAAAGTGTTGGAAAGCTTATTCAATGATATATCTTGTAATTCCTAAATATCATTGATTCAATACCTAAAAAAATGAGATAAAAACAATCAAACTCAATGATAACTACACGATAACACAATATATACACTATAACATAAACTATACTGAATATGCACTAAACTTGAGGTTTATTGACAAAAAGAGAACGGATTAAGCCGATGAATGCTAATTATTCACACTAAAATTAACAAAAATTTAGCACACATCAAACTCTCCCCAACTTAAAACATTGTTTGTCCTCAAACAAATTCAAACAATTTAAAGAAAGAAAAGACAATAATCCAAGAATCACGAATCAACAGGTTTTGAAAACGAAAAATAAATGTATGGTTCTAATAAAAAACGTACAATCAAAGTAAACACTTACCACTAAACTAAAATGATAGCATGAAAACTAAACAACTCTTAAATACAAAACACATGTCAAAAACTCTAAAACAATACAAAGCTCAAAAATGAATCACACCTAGCACACAATTCATCAATAAATGAATAACAAAAACAATGGGGGTGATTTTACTCTCTCCCAACAATCAAGTTAACAAAAAGATAAATTATACACTCATCGAGAAAAACTCATATTGAACAATATAAAAGCATGAATCAAGAGGACTTTTCAAAGGTTGTAATTGGGCTTGGTTAACAAAGAAGGGTTGTTATTAAGGCTAACTAAACAAAATTACCTAAATCTATAGGAGCATTTAATCACACACATTCAAGCAATCAAAAATGATTTTTATTCACCATCTCACTTTGCTCATTTGTAACAATCTTGATTTTATTCAAACACACACTTTTTTTCTTTTTTTCTTTTTCTTTTCTTTTTCTTTTCTTTTCCTTTTTCACATTTATTTATTTATTTTATTTTTCTTTTCCTTTTTAACATTTTTTTCTTTCTTTTCTTTTTTCAACCACTTATTTTTATTTACAATCCACAAAGTAACTTAACAAATAAGCAACCAACAAGTACTCTCCCCAACTTGAACACAACCTAACAAGTAATGTGAATGCTCCCTAACTTTCTAAGGCAAGTAAAAAAACAAACTACAAATTAAAGTTGAAGGGCCAGCCAGGTGTTTCAAGCAACAAATTCAAGATCCATACAAAAATTATTGAAGAACTAGTTAGTTATTTACAAGTTCAATATTTTCTGTAGAAATATGGATCATGACATTAAGGCTCAAAGGGCTAATAAATGCACGCACACTCACGGGGTAAAATACTTTTGGAAGGTGGCTATGCTCAAATTCAAAAAATGCCTTGATCCTTTTCATGCTTACATACACATTCAATACAAATACATGATTAAACATAATAAAACTGGTTTACCAAGAAAGTTGTTCTTTTGCATATAGTAAACAATGGAAGCAACCTCATAAAAAGGGTTTATTCCTAATGTGATTCAAGAATGAACAAGTATGACAAAAGAATAAATGAAATGAAATTTTGTACAAAGAAAAGTCTCCTAAACATGCTATGTTCTAGAAAGTGATAAACGAGTATCTTGCGTGTACCAACTTTAAATAATATCATTACCATACATTCGTAAGTTGAAATGATCAAACATGGAAAATCACCTCAAATTTTCTCAAACTACTAAAAATAAGCTCTTGAACAACCACAACAAAGAAAAAAATTAAACAACAATTATAAATATGCTAAAAGACTAGGTGAAAGTTGATAAATAAATTTAAAAGTGAAGATTTAGAATTTCAAAGCTAGTCCTATTTAAATTTGTTTAGTCAATTTTGTCGCATCTCGAAAAAAATATAGAACGCGAAGGTGGGAAAAATAGGAGTCACTATCAATGTTATTTATCCCAAGAGAGGGAAAGGAAACATGGAGTAAACCTAAAGAATGGAAAGAACACGGTCTTGCAACTAAGGTAAAGGGTAAGGAAGTCGATTACACAAGGGGAAGGTATTAGCACCCCTCATGTCATTGGTACTCGACAAGATCCACTCAAGTTTATTCTAATCAAAGGATGTATACAAATCTAAAGCTTAATACTAAGGGAATACATGCAAGAGTATATACAAAAAAAGGAAGTTTTTATTAGTTATGCTCGCCGCATATGTGAACCTTTGTGCCTATGTACCTTCTTCGTGCAATGAGAGATTAGGGCACTTGTAGTTCACCTAAAAGGTATTTTGGTTTGTTATGTATTTTTTATAAACAATGCTGGAAAGCATGTCCTTTTTGAAAGTTTTCAAAAGAAAAAAAGCTCCAAGAGGAAAAAGAAGTTTGATGGGTTGAATGTTTTTGTTGGAACAATACTTCAAATGTCCCTCGGCAGGCCTGATGTATCTGAGTACTTCTTCCTTAATTTTGCATAACGGTGGGAAGGTTGGATTTGCAATCTCTTCTTGAATATACTCTATCTGGTGGCGCTGATTGCTTATTGTTATGTAGTGGTAGGAAGGTTGGATTTGCAATCTCTGCTAATAAAGGAAGAATCAAAGATAAAAATATCATCCAAAAAAACCTGTTATGCATGAGGATATGAGTGCATGAATGCATGCAATGTATGAAAATGGCATGTTCAAGTATTTCAAGGCATATAAAACTTTGATTCAAGTTATTAAGCATGAAGGAATAAAGAGGAACATGGAATACTGGTAAACCCATAAATCTTCATTAAACCAAAACAAAATAATACAGTTAGTTCATTCAAAAGCTAAAATACTAAAAATAATGGATAGATCCCATCAACAGGCCTGATGGTGATCCACAAAAGAAAAGAAAAGACAATATAATCTTCCATCTCCACGTATGTCAATGGTCCTCTTTAGAGTAATTTTGACTCCAATCCTCAGTCTCATAGAACAATTTCTTGGTCCCCTCTTGAACTAGTTTCTGAACAAGACTTTGGATAACTTCATCTTTTCAGAAAGCCATACCTTCCAAATAATGAAATTGACCCACAAGAACATCACATTCTTTACATTCTAGAAGTGGAATTTGTACATGAATTTTGTCTCTTTCTTCTAACTGAGCTTTAAGACTTGCAATTTCTTCCACAACTTGCCCCAATTGAATGTTGCTTCCTTTGAGTTGAGTTTCCACGCTAGCCTTTGAGTATTCTCTTCTTCAAAGTGAACATTCATAGCTTGGAGTTGCCTCTCTAGTTTTCTAAACCTGGCTTTGTACCTGTTTTTGGATACCTGAAGACCTACACACTCACGGTTTTTCTTGTCAAGCTTCTTTTTATCCTCCTTAAGAGCCTTCTTATGTACTTCAGTAGAAACATAGGTGTTTCCTCTTCCATCCTCAACCCTAGATCTCTTCCTAGATTTCACCACTCTAAACATTTCTCCTTTGACTTCCTTAAGTTGGTGCACCATTTGAGCTCTCTCCTGAGTGGCCATAAAGCGTTCTACTGCCATCTTCTAATTATTTTCATGGAGTCGATGATTCTCAGCTTCAATTTTCTCATAAGACCCTTTAGGCACCAAATTTGATCGATCTTCCCCTTGTGAATAAAATGGAGCTTCCACAGGAAAAGGTAACATGATAGTTTCAGCTCCCTTCTTAATCCAATCCACATATGGTGAATAAGAAGTGAAATATCTCTTTCAAAAGTAATCCCCTTGTTTTAGAAGAATCTCTGGCAACTTTCTTCATTAATTCTACACCATCAGGTAAATTATAAAATAAAGAATCACGTACATCCCTTTCCTCGGGTGGACTTCTCAAAGAAAATCCCAATTGTTTTCTAGAAAGAGTTGCATTGTAATTAATGCCACCTCTTCTCCCCATAAGAGGTGCATTTTGGAATTCACCGCAACTGAAGATAAATTCTTAACCATCCCATCTGTTTGATTAATTTTTCAACCAAGAAATATCCTTAGATGTGGCACCTGTCAACCACTTTGACCACTTCAAAGTATCCTTCGTATCCACAAAGGTACCATTACAAGAAAGAAGACCTCTAAACCAAAGGTAAAATAAAGAAGCACAACAGTACACCGCACCTTTCTTCTTAAGATTTCTGGAATGCACAGAGTAACAAACATCACCCAATGGCGTTGGCACATGATTCCTCAAGATAAAAATGTGAATAGCATGCATATCAACAAAATTCACCACATTTGGAAACAAAGCAACCCCATAAATACCAAGAGCCAAGATAGCATTGTAGGCTTTCCAATCGTTGGTATTAGCATGGGAATGAGCTTCTTCCACCAAGAAATTCAAAAAGAAACTAGGAAGCTTTCCCTTGGTATTAAGAGTGTCTTTCATAATAGACTTGCTCAAGTAAAGAGCAACAACAATCTGAGTTGAACTAGGATCCTCCATTGAGTCATAGAAAGACACTTGATGTTTGACGGGGATACTCAGGAGATGGGAATACTCCTCTAAAGTTGGAGCCAACTGGTAATCAGGGAACATAAAACATCTCAAATGACTATCATAGAATTGAATTAAGGTGCGAATGGCCCCTTCTTGGTACTCAGTGAGATGAGAATCAAGAAGCCACATAATCCTTCCATACTCTACTTGAAAGGAAGTCTTGACATATGGGTTAGGCCTCTTAGCTAACAGGAATAACAAATCCAAGGTAGGCATTGGGAATTTGTAATGAATGTTGAAACTTCTCTTATTAATGCTCATCTCAAATACAACTTAGCTAATAAGACTCAAAGACTAGAAAACCTAGAAATAAAAGAACATACATGTCAGAAAAAATGTTGTCAACAATGCTTATGAATGAAATGAGATCAAGGTTCCAACATCTGAACAACTGATGTGCTATAAACAGAACCAAGTTAAAAGTAATAGGATCAAAAGTTCAGACCACTTCTGACTACTAAAAAACCAGGTAGGTTGAAGGCATGTTTTCCTGTAAGAACCCCACCCATATCACATGTAGGTTCTAGTATTATACATAACAAGGATCCCTAATGGTCACCAGAGTCTACACTCCTTTTTGAAAATACTATGTCTTATGCATCAGGTATGCAGGAAAATAACACCCTAAAGTGAACCTCGCCTAGGCATGGTATATCATGTTAACTCTTACGTGTCAGGCGCCACAGGAGTCGAAATGAGTATCCACTCTAATCCTAGGTGTACACTAGCCTGGGTAGTGGGTCTTTTACCTCAAAGTAACATCCCACCCACACAAAGAAAACCAATATCCAGCACAGCACAATAATATCCAATATATTGAAAGCAATGAAATGCAATGCATGCAAACATATATACATGTAATCATATATACAAATGAACTAGCCATAAATCTAACAAAGAAATAAACACCCAATAAAAACAACAAACAAGTGCTAGGAATGACTTGCTTAATTGCATCCCCAAAAGAGTCGCCAGTTGTCGCATCTTAAAAAAATATAAAACACGAAGGTGGGCAAAAGAAAAATCTCCATCAATGTTATTTATCCCAAGAGAGGGAAAGTAAACATCGAGTAATCCTAAAGAAGGGAAATAAAATAGTCTTGCAACCAGGATAAATGGCGAGGAATTCAATTACGCAAGGGGAAGGTATTAGCACCCCTTATGTCTGTGGTACTCCACAGGATCCACTCAAGTTTGTTCCAATCAGAGGGTGTGTAAAAATCTAAAGCTTAATGTTAAGGGAATATATGCAAGAATATATACAAAAAAGAAATTTTTTATTAGTTGTGACCACCGCGGTTACAAACCTTTATGCCTACGCACCCTCTTTGTGAAATGAGAGATTGGGGCACCCGTAGTTCACCTTAAAACGTGTTTTGGTTTGTTGTGTGTTTTTTATGAAAAATGTTGGCGAAGCATGTCCTTTTTGAAAGTTTTAAAAATAAAAAATCCCCAAGATAAAAAAGAAGTTTGATTGGTTGAATTTTTTTGTTGGAAGAATACTTCAAATGTCCCTCAGCAGGCTTGAGGTATATGAGTACTTCTTCCTTAATTTTGAAAGTGTTTGTAATAAGTACAATACTAAAGCCTATTACATGAGATACTTTGAATGATCGAGTCAAGCACCTCAGGTCATAAGTCATCTACATGTGCTTAAGGCTCATGGTGTATTTGTACATACCACATACATTAAGTGTTTTAGATGTTTGAAGAAGAAAATAAGTTTTAGTCTTAGAATGGATTCAAAAGAGAAAATACTAACAAAAAGGGATATCAATCCTACTTGTTGTCATGCTTGTGGACCTAAAGTTGGGATGAAGGGGAGATCTACCTAATATTTTCATACATGGATTTCAATCCTAAGGTATATTTAGTTCAATCTTAGACAAGAATAAACTAAAGGATTATATGGGGAGAGTGAAAAATCACAAGGAAAAAAGAGAAGAAGAAGAGAAGTAGCAATCAATAAAATACTTAGATAATATAATGAAAGCAAGCAAACATCACATGAGAAGTAACCACTTACTCACAAATAGGCACTTAGACAAGATACCTAAAACAACACCTACTTTGATAAACAAGTAACACACAAAAACACAAGTCATGATCAAAGATAACATAAAGACTAAATTTAAATAAGTAGAATTCATGTCATCAAGGCAAGATAAGAGAAAAGATGGTAATTAGATAATCACACATCATATGAGAAGTAGACACTTACTCAAACACTAGGCACTTAGATAAGATACCTAAACATACCTACTTAGATAAACAAGTATTAAAGAAGGAAAAACATGCAAATAGGTGGATACATGAGCAAGTAATTAAGTAGAAGATAATATGATAGTACATCAAATCATAAGATAAAAGAGGTAAGGTATATAAGATATGGATATCTCCTAACCTAAGGATTAGCCTACTTAAACAAGTAAGGAAGCAAAGAAAATATGTAATGATTAATCAACCAAATGAACATGGCTAGAGAACACATCAAAACATCATGAAGTTTCTGGTCCTAACATGTTATAGGCCTTAATCTACCATAATCATAGCAATAAGGGTCAAGAAAAGGAAGAAATCACTTAACTAGGGAAATGGGAAAACAAGTAAGCAATTTAGAAGTCACAACTTCAAACAATGTCAAAGTAAGCATGAAAATAAAAGATCAAATGTGAATTCCTAAGTCTAAAGAAGCTTTAAGACACCAAAAATTATCAACCAAAGGTCACATGTTAACAAACATTACCTAATCACACATACTAGCTAAGCATGGCAAATGAGGGAAAACCTTCTCAAACAAGTTGCAAACATTAGCTTAAGCATGAAACATGTTATCAATACATAAATAGTAGAAAATTTACATCAATATAACCATAAAACATTTTATCTAACCATAATGGTAATGAACAATAGGTATATGCCTTAAGGGAGCAAGAAAACACAAACAAACGAGCATACTAGCAAGTAAAGCTTTACGTGTTAAGTGCTTAACTTATCATGGCATAAGAAGGAGGATTGAAGTGAAAGAGGTAAAGGAAAATACAAGTAAGTATAGAAATCATAAAGGACTCATCATTATAAAACAAATATGCTTGAGAATGATTCACAATCAAATCACACAAGCAAAAGCAACCATACAACCCTAAGTGGACATAAGTCCAAATGCAACGTTACTTAAGCAAAACAAGTTGAAAGAGAAAGGATATGGAAATATGGAGAGGCAAGCATGAACATTTTATTTAATTATAATAAGTCTCAAAATCACAAAGAAGTTCAAATAGGCATTGAATTTAAGGTACAAGCACCAAAGCACACAAGCATCAAGCAAAAGTTGACAAGTGAAGTGAACTAGTTTTAACAAGTGAAGTGAACAATTAGACATGGAATTAGGGAAAAAAAAGAGTAAGGTCATTATATTATACATGGTGTTAATACACATAAGAGACCTCAAGATATCATAAAGGCATCACGACAAAGCATACTCAAAGATTCAGACAGGTAAATATCAAAACCAAAACCCTAAACTCCTTCTAAGTGTACATAAGCATCAAGTAAAGTATAGATGAAGAGAGATAATGTTAAAGAGGTTTCAAACCATAAAAGTCAGAATAAAATTACATGTAATATCACTCATTGAAGTACCATAATAATCACAAGAAAGTAGCATGAGAAACTTAAGGCAAGGCAACAAAGATAAGCAAGTAAGCATGTTAAACTTCACACAACTGTATCATCATTAAAAATGGCACTATAAAAATAGGAAGAGAGTCTCTACCAAATGGTATTTAAATTAAGAAAAAGAGAGTAGCACAAACCCTAAGTGGTTGTACAAGTGCACCTCTAATCAAACCATAAAGCAAGCAAGCATTCAATCAACTAAGCATGCATTAAATCATACAAAGAAAATAGTTAAGATCCTTCAAAAATGGATTAAAAATCATCATAGCATGGTGAAATTAGAGACATGATATGCTCAAAAAATGTGACTAAGAAGGTGTACAAAAAGTTCTAAAAATGTCAATTATCAAGCAAACATTCAAATTAAGGATTGCACAAGTTAAACTTCAATTTTTTTTTAAACATGAATCAAAATTAATGATCAAAGCATCAAATGAATGCTCAAAGGTCCTACATACATATGCCTACATGTGTACCAAATTTGGGATCAATAATCAAGGGGAAAGGTAAAGAACAAAACCCTAAATCACAAGACCGGGTCAACTAAAACACCTTTGATCATAACATTAGAATTAATTAACAAAAAAATTCAAAAATAAAGTTAAAACCATAGAAAATTAAATAATTTTTCAAAGTGTATTCATGTTTTTTTTTGGAAATTTGAAGTATCAGAAGTATTTAAAATAAAATCAAGAAGAAAAGGAAAATAATAGATTTTAATTAAAAGGTGACACAAAGGAAATGTTATTACAATATAGTTAGTGACAGTTTAGTGAAAGCGCTGCAAAATAATTCAAATAAACCAACCAAAAACAGCCATGTGTCCCTTGGGACCACCACCACTTTAACGTAAACCTCCTTTTCTCTTCCACATTTATTTCATTTTGAGTAAGGTGTGATCTTTGGTCATTTTGAGTAAAAAGGGAGAGTATAATTTATGTAAAACAAGAGGAGAATATCATTTTGCACACAAATGCCAAAACAACATTTTTCTATGAAATTCAAAATCACACAAATAACTAACTTATATCTACCATAATTTGGTGATTTTTTATCCAAACGAAAGAGGAAAGGAAGATATACAACTTTCATGTTGGAAATATTCTGAAATGAGGTCTGGAAATTGCCTGAAATTGGGCACGAAAAGTGTCACCTGAAACTGATCTCAAAGAACTTAGAAAAAAAATCTAAGTGTTGAAATTTTGCAAATTGAAATGACTCACTTTAAACCATCATAACTTGCAAAATAATGATTCAATGGTGATGAATTTGGTATGGTTGGAAAGCTTAGAGAGAGAGAGAGAGAGAGAGAGAGAGAGAGAGAGAGAGAGAGAGAGAGAGAGAGAGAGAGAAACAACTCTCATGTTGAATTTGTTTTGATTTGAAGTCTTTATCATATTTAAATTGGCCATGAAGATAATTGAAAATACATAAAAACTTACTAAAAATGGAAACTTCTCATAAACCCTAATTTTCCAAATTAGGCAAATTTCCACAATTCTTGATTTTTGATGATTCTCTTGACTTTTCTTGATAAAATCTCAACCATTGACCACTTTTGGCTTGTATGACACAATTTTGACCATAAAAAGTCAAGAGTTAACTTTTTTATTTACACAGTTGACTTTTGTCCAATACTATCAATTTCTCCTCTTTTTCCAATCAATTGAGCTTCTCTGATGAAAATTAATGACCAATCCTTCACCCATAGATACTTAGGGAGATGTAGAAGGCATTGGAATCGAGTTTTGATCAAAGAATCAAAAATAAACTAATTTAATCACAAACCATAATTTCAACTGCAAACAATAGAAGATGATGTCCCAAGCTCAAAACCCTAATTCCTCTGGGTAAGTTGGATAATATCTTGAAAAAAGATGCCTTTTTATAATATGATGATGATGATGCTTCAAAAATTTTGCTCACAAAGGTACCACATACTCAAATAATCAAAACCCTAGCTCAAAGATCAAAACATAGGATAATGTGATTCAAGTGCAAATGTCTTGCAAACTTCAATCCTCTGATGAAGTGGTGGACATATGGAAATGTCTTAAGCCATTAGAAGGTTTTGTATCTTGAATGATCATGAGATTATGGATATCTAACCGTTCTTGCACTGATTATCAAAACTTTCTTGTCTAGGGCTTGAAGAGAACCATGAAGACAAGAACACCTTGATCCCATCTCAATGCATGAATATGTATGTTAAGATGAAACACAAGCCGATTAGGTTAAAAAGAAGAGGGATAATTTTAGGGTGAAACAAACTTCACCTTACTACCTATACTACAACAATTCAAAACAATATAACAAGCTTGTTTTACGTTGTTAGCTCGACGCCCGTTATTTATACACACTCCTCCAAGTTGCCTCTTTACATGGTTAGTTCCATCGACGGTGAAACCTAACCAAACACTTAGCAAATGTGAAGAGAAAAAAACATATACACTAAATTTACAAGTATCAAAAACATGAACACATACATGCATAAGTATACATGTATAAGTCTAATTACATCATATAGACAATATGAACATAATGTGAAAAACTCAAACACAAAGAAACCATTACGATGTGATTAAATAAAAAACACCAATCCCTGACAATGGTGTCATTTTGCTGAAGCGGTAAAGCGGAAAGAAAATGTTTTGGAAATATTCTTCCGGTAAATTTATCATCTCCACAGGGTTCAGTGATATCGAGTCGCAGTTCGACAAGTCTCGCATTTATGAGTTTGGTTTTGAATAGGTTTAAAACGGTAAATACAGAAAGTAAATTATAAACATAAAAAGAATTCATTCTTTAATTTAGAGAAAATCAGACAGGTTCACATTACACTCACCTCCCATATACTTAAACCTACTTGTGATACAGTGGGAGAACTAACTTGAAGTTTTGCGTTTCGTTCACACTTGTGCCGTTAGCAAGAGTCTCCACCGACTTTTCTTTTATCCAAAAGGAAAGGTAAAAAAGCACAGGAAAGACCTTTCGAGAATTTTCTCGGGTTCGGGGGTAGATTATGAAAAGGGAAGGTATTAGCACCCTTTTCATTTATGGTTTTTCATGGGCTTTTAGTTACTCTTTTAGATCACTTGCTTTTGTTTGATTGTGTGCTTGTGGTGTGGGCTTCGGAACTATTTTGGAAAATCTCTTTGTAATGGTTCTCGTCTCTATAAGAACGTATACAAAGTTTTGTTTCGAAAAATAGTTCAAAGATGTGTTTGTGAATCGTGTTTTGAAAAGTGTTTTGAAAAGAGGTTTTTCAATGGTTCTCGTCTCTATAAGAACGTATACAAAACATTTTATCTTTTTAAATTTTTTTGAAATGGAAGTGTAGGTGTGAAAGTTTTTGTTGTGAACAAGCGAGTAACTAAGAGCGAATCTATCTACTCGAAAGGTCTTAGATTTTTCTTTTCTTATTCCTTCTAATGGTGCTATCTTACCATTTATTTGGTAAGAAGCCCAACCATTGGATGTGAAAGGGACAGGCGCGGGTCAATTTTACAATCATTGAAGGCAACTTGTGAGACGCTCTAGCAATTTTTGTAAGGGACGAGATTGTTTTAATCGAAGGCAACATTGAGGGTCATCGAGGGTCTACAATCTTTGTTTATCGAAGGGTCATTGCTAGAGTGTCTCATATTCGAGGGACATGATTTTATTTCCGAGGCAATGAGCGAGGTTACCCTAGAGGTGCGCGTGTGAGAAAGTGTGTTGGTTTCAAGTTAATTATTCTTGGATTAGGTCATCTAGCGATTGATTTTTGAATCTTGCCATACATGCCTAGTTACTATACAGTATATAGAAAGCAATAAATTGCGGGAATTGAAATTCTAAACTATTACAAAATGTTCGGGAATAGGGGTACAATTGTTACAAATGGGGATGAATCAAATGAAAATAACAATGTACAAATATCAAACAATACAACCAAATCGAATTGTTGTGCGATTTAATATAAGGCTATGACAATTTACGAAAATAAAATCAACAAAGCATGAAATGTATGTATTTACTTGAAAAGAGAAAAATAAAACCTATTCTAAAAAGAAAAATGATTAAAAAATCTTATTATTATTTTTTGTGCATTCTTATTAATTATGTAAACTAACTTTAAAGAAAGAAAATAAACTAAGTTAATTCTTTTTTTTGGTGTTTTGTTAAATGTAAGAAAATTAATAAAAATGAGTTTTTATAAAAAAGAGAAAATGGTAAAAGAAAACTAATCACTAAAAACTAAATTAATTTAATAAAATGATGTTTTAAAATTCATTAGTATATTATTAACAAAAAATAAATAAAACAAATTAAATTAAATAAAAATAAAAAAACAAGTGAAAACGGGCTTAAGGGATTGGATGAGAGGCCCAAAGGTATTGTTATCTTTAACAAAAGCAAATCAGAATGAGGGGGGTGTTATCAAGCGCGTATGGGCTTTAGGTTTTGAAAATAGACTGGCCCAATGCCCATTACTATCTAATTTTCTGATTAGGGTAAACAAAGATTAGGGTTTGTGAACCCTTGGTACAGAGCGGCGCCGTTCGTTATCTCTCTTCCAATCTCGTTCATCTTTCCATTTAAACGTCTGTATTCCTCTTCCTAATCACGTGTTTTCTAGAAACCCTAGGTTCTGAAATGGATTTGTCTAAAAGGTTTGGAATTTGTTTTGATCTGATCTTCCTCTCACCATCCGCTACCGGAGTTCTCTCTCTCTCCCCTCCTAACCAAGCGCTAACGTTTTTGTTTCTTTGAAAGGTATGATTCTGTAACTTTAAAGTTTGAATGATTTTTGTCGTTGTTTTGTATTGTTCATGTTTTTTATGTTAACCTACTGTATTGCCTATTGAGACGTAGGAAGTAATTTATGAGAAATGTGAAGAATCCATACCTTTGGAATGGATTTCTGTGAAATGGAGAGGAATGCTGAGGCGGAGAGAGGCACTCCCTGGTGGCGGACTTGGCGAGAAGGAAGAGATGATGACGAACGTGCTAGGGTTTCTGGTAACCTTTTTCTATCCTCTTTGCTTT
Source organism: Vicia faba (assembly GCA_948472305.1). NCBI lineage: Eukaryota > Viridiplantae > Streptophyta > Magnoliopsida > Fabales > Fabaceae > Vicia > Vicia faba. Next base: position 833,067,308 of record OX451736.1, on the reverse strand, counting down.
GAACGATGATGATGTTTGTTTCTGGGTTTTGATTTTCTTGTAAGTTTGCTGGATGTTGTTTTGATACTCTTTATTGGTTCTGGGATTTGTTGCTGTTTTTTTTTGTTTGAACTTGTTGGTTATCAACAGGTTTTTGTTATACAGTTTTGAAGGTTGTTGGTGTTTGAAGGTTGATGGCAGTTTTGGGATATTTTTCTGTTTCTTTTTGTTTTGGTTACAGTTTGGATTTTACAGTTTGGGGGTTGATGGCAGTTTGATAGTTTGGACTTTGTTGGTACTGTATTACAGGTTTTTGGATTTTTGGTTTGAAATGGTTTCACAGTTTTTGGAAGTTTTGACAGTTTTGATGTTTGAACTGAGTTACAGGTTTGGTATTGAAGATGGTTTTTGAGGTTTACTGGTTTTTGTTACAATTGAAGGTTGGTTTGGGAGTTCTGGCTATTTGTTGAGTTAACAGGTTTGGTATTGAAGATGGTTTTTGAGGTTTACTGGTTTTTGTTACAGTTGAAGGTTGGTTTGGGAGTTCTGGCTGTTTGTTGAGTTAACAGGTTGGGATTTTTGTGAATGTTTTTGTTGTTTTTATGGAAGATGGCAGTTTGACAGTTTGTATACTTTTTTGCCTCGTGTTTCCGTTTTTTCCTGAGTTTTATAAATTGTTCTCCCTCCATCCTTGCTTGAGCGCTGCCTACTGCTATATTCAGGCTGCTTTGGTTTGACAGTTTTTGTTTTTTCAGCATACTCTATGCAACTTGTGACAGGCTATGGGTAGGGCAGCAAGGTTGTACCTTTTGTGCAATTCCAATAACTTAGGTGATTTATTTCCTCTCTCCTCTCTCAATGATAAAAGCAAATTGCTTTTTCACCTTTTTTCTGAAAATTTTGCAAAAAAATGGGAAATGATGAAAAGGCTATTGAAAACAAGCCTCTTGCTTGTTGGCTTGTGTGATCGGTGGATCTGGAACTGACTGTTTAACGCTGGTTCGCGAAATGTCGCGGAAGCAAGAGTCGCCACCGTCTTTTATTTTCTCCAAATGGAAAGGACAAAAGCACAGAAAAATTCCTTATAGAGATTGCTCTCGGTTCGGGAGGTAGGTTATAGAAAGGGAAGGTGTTAGCACCCTTTCTATCCATGGTTATCCATGGGCTCTTAGATACTTGCTCATTTGTGTTTTCAAAAATGGTTTGTTTGCTTTTCAACTGTGGGTTTTAAAAAAGTTTCTTTAAAAATTTCAGTTCGACTCTTGTGTCAGAGTGTTTGAAAAATTGCTTTGAAAGCTTTTTGAAAAGGTGTCGGTGTGAAAAGTATTTTTGAATTTGTTTTGAAATTAGAGCAAGTATCTACGAGAACCTACCTACCCTAAGGAATTCGTCTGTGTAAATGTCCTTTAAAGTAGTGCCATCCCACCATTGAGAGGTAAGTAGCACCACCGTTGGAGGTGTTCGGGTCAATTCGAGGTTCGGGACATGGTGATCACCAGAGCAATGGGAAGACACCTTAGAAGCTACCCTCATGCCAGGTTCCCGGATCATGAGGACTTACTAAGACATCCTCTACTCGACGATCACCTTTCGAAGGCAAGGCAACAGTGAGGCGTACCCTAGGGGTGGTGTGTGCGATTCGTGTGTCGTTTTCATTTGTATTTGTCTTGTCATGTTAAAGTGATCTACGCTTGATTTTATTTGTCCATTCATTCTTGCATGCTTTGTTTAACAGTTAAAAAATATTTGCGGAAAAAGTAAATCTAAGCTATTACAAATGGCGCGGGTCCACATCGCCAAAATTAACCAGGACCCGATTTGACAAAAAAATAAATAAAGCAAATAAAGTAAAATGCGAGAAGTAATTAAAACGTTACAAGGCTTCGGGAGAGGTACATAATTATTTAAGCGAAATAAAATAAATATGCGAAATAAAAGAATTATCGAAACGAGGGCGTTGGACCCTTTTGCAAAATTAAAATTAATGAGGAATTAAAAATTAAAAGAAAGCAAGAATTTGTTTTTGGTATTTTTATGTTTTTTAAGATTTAATAGAAAAAGAATTAATTAAAATTAAAATAAAAGGCAAACCCTAATTCTAGTTATTATTAAGTTATTAAGAAAGATATTGAAGTTTTTAACCTAAATTAACCCTAAATTATTTTCATGCAAATTTAATTATAAAAAATAAATAAAATAAATATTATTATAAGAAAGAAAAAATTAAAAAAAAGGAATGAAACATTAATTAAACCTATTTCTACATTTTTTAGATTTTTTATGAAAAGAATTAATATTGCAAACCCTAATTTAAACTAAATTTATTTACATGCATTTATTTACAAGAAAATATTAAAATAAAAATATTTATCATGTTTTTTATCTTTTCTGATTTTTTAGGCATTTTTTATATTTTGTAAAAATAATTAATTAAATCAAAACAATAAAGCAAATAAAACAATAATTGAAAATAAAATAAAGAAAATGTAGAGATTTGCAAACCAGGAGGGTGGAAGTCCCAAATTGGAGGTATAAATCCAAGAATCCTGGCCCAATAGCATTGGCCTGTTTGGACTTTTTTGCTAGCATGCTGAAGCGTTGACTTATGCTCATGGTGTGCTTCAGATCTAGGCCTTTGGTTTGATCTCCAGGGGGACGTGTCACACTTGATTTGGAAGTGCATGGTACGTCTTGACATGGGCGCTGCATGGGAATTGTTATTGCAAAATAATATGAGAAATTATACAGACTCGGGGTTCGAACCCAGGTCATGAACATTGCAAGCGTATGTACCTGCCACTGAGCCATTCCAATTTCATTTAATATATAATAACATACAAATATAATAAATAAAGACATGATGTTAGTGGGTTGAAGCGCGCGCAAATTTGAAAGGACCTATCACCATTTGCCAACGCATCATCTTCTTCACGTATTTTGTTTTTTCTGAAACAAGAACATAAAGCAACGGTTTTAAACGTGTTCTATTAGGTAGCTTTAGAGAAAATAGCGATTAGCTCTCCTTGGCACATAAATTCAGCGCGATGGGTGGTTCTTCTTCGTCCACATGCGTTGAACTCAATGGTCTTGGTCTCAGCCTCTAATTTTGCCTTATTGCAAAAGCCCTAATTTAACATCCTGCAAACCCTAAATATCAAACATGGTGAAATCGCGTTGAGAGCACAAAAACACAATTAAATTGTACAGTTAGCATCAAAACTTCATCAGGAATATGAATCAATGAATAATATGTCATGAAGATGCATAAATTTTAAAACACGATCACAAATTTTTCACAAGGTATTCCAGGTTCTGTATACCAATTCCTTGCGTTTGGATGGCTGTTCTTGATTGGAATGTGTTCAGGGGACCTTGAGGAAGCTATTGGAATAGTTTTTGTGCCTTGAATCGCCTTGTAAAGATGACTTCAGTTTTGACTTTTTTTGACAATTTTTCAAGTTTGTTCTTGGTTCTTCTGCGCAGCTTCGCCTCTCTATGCATTAGGGTTATGATCATGCTTATGTACTGAGTCCATTAGGTTAACAAAACTCAATCAAATCTAATGCAATAATGGTTTTTGGAAATTTGATTTTAAGGATCTTTTTCATATCTTTTCCATGTGTTCTTTGTGTCAATTAGGATCCAATCAAGCCAAATCTTTCCACATTTGATTAGGCATGAAATATTGAGTCCAAAACATGTATAAAAAGATTGGTTAGGTCAAGTTAGATATTTTTTCATATATTTAAATGATTTAAATGAATTAATATAAATAATAATTCAAATAAATAAATAAAAAATGAGAAAATACTTCCCTTTGGGCCAAGTGGTCGTGCACATGCTTGGAATGATGAATCATGGAAGAAAAATGGGCCCATTAGCAATTTTAGGTCATTTGAAGCAATGTTGACTTTTCAAAATATCCAAATATTTCCCAACTTCCACAAGGCATAACTTGCTCAATTTTTAAGCTTTTCTCATGTTCTTGGACATTTTGGAAAGGTCTTTGAGTCCTCTAACCAATTGCTTTGGTCCCATGTCATTTTGATTTACCAATCTCAAGTTATGGCCTTTGACTTAAAGTCCCTTTTTGTTGACTTTTGAAAATGACCTATAATGTTGAAATTGATAACTTTTTGTGAGAGCATTTCTTGGACTTGAAGTATGAAGATGAGTTGTAGGAAATGTCTTTCTATTCAAAATGAGCTTTGGATGGAATTTTTCTGATAATCCATGTGAAAGTTATGCCCTGGTCAATTTCAGTTGACTTTTTCAGCTGTCCAAATAAGGAAACTTTTTGCATCCTGATGATTTCTGAGCCAAATTTTGAGAATCATGATCAAGCATTGATCAAATGATGTTTGTGGCTTCAAAATGATATGTTGACCAAAAATTTGAACTTTTGACTGTCAAATGACCATTTTACCCCTACAGTTGACTGTAGTGCAATTAGGGTTTTTGACTGTGCAATTTTGAGCTGAATGTCTTGAAACTTGATATGAGGATACTTGACCATATTTGTAGGCATATGAGACTTGGTTGGACCTTTGAGAACTTCATTTTCTTGATCAGACTCAAAACCCTAATCTTGACTGTATAGGAGACCTTTGCCCTGTGCAACCCTTGAGGAATTTTGCAGCTTGGCTTGGCAATTTCTTGAAGAATATGGGAGGGCAAATTTTGGGGTACAACAGTTGCCCCTGTTCAATCTTCTTAGATCTGAGGATGCAGATTGGCTGACGTGCCTTTCGTAATCCGAGGGTAGAAGATGATTGGACACTAGAGTGCCCAGAAATTTGCGCTCACATGTTAGCAGTGTGGTGGAATGGGCTTATAGATGCCATTTGGAGATTGCTGGATAGGATGATGGGCTTATAGATGCCATCTGGATGTTGATCGCGTAGGAGATTCCTTAGCGAGAACCTGCATACATGCAAAACAGAAAATGAGTACCTGACACGTTGCAGGAGCTGGTTTTTAGATGCTTGGTATAGATGTGTCCTGACTGGTTACAGGAGCTGAGTCTGGAGCTTCAAACGGCGATGAATGAACCAGGGATGGTTACTGCCTTAGCATGAATGGTAAGAGAATCTTGGGCGACTTCAACTTCAACAACGCTCGTTGAGAAAAATCTTGGGTGTCTTCTACTGGGATAAGAATCAGGGAGATCTTAGGGTCGATCTGACTGAACCAGAGGAGGCCTTTGACTGGATAAGCATCAGGAAAATCTTAGGGTCGATTTAACTGAACCGAACAAGGTCTTGGAATATCTTCAACTGGATAAGCATCAGGGAGATCTTAGGGTCGATCTGACTGAACCAGAGAAGGCCTTTGACTGGATAAGCACCAGGAAAATCTTAGGGTCGATTTAACTGAATCGGGCAAGGTCTTGGAATATCTTCAACTGGATAAGCATCAGGGAGATCTTAGGGTCGATCTGACTGAACCAGAGAAGGCCTTTGACTGGATAAGCATCAGGAAAATCTTAGGGTCGATCTAACTGAACCGGACAAGGTCTTGGAATATCTTCCACTGGATAAGCATCAGGGAGATCTTAGGGTCGATCTGACTGAACCAGAGAAGGCCTTTGACTGGATAAGCATCAGGAAAATCTTAGGGTCGATTTAACTGAACCGGACAAGGTCTTGGAGTATCTTCAACTGGATAAGCATCAGGGAGATCTTAGGGTCGATCTGACTGAACCAGAGAAGGCCTTTGACTGGATAAGCATCAGGAAAATCTTAGGGTCGATTTAACTGAACCGGTCTAGGTCTTGAAATGTAGCTTGAGAACTTAACTGGATCTTTCCTGAAAGGTAAAGGTTAGTTATATGCAACGCATGATATGAATCAAGCAATGATATTCTCAATATAAATGAGATTTGTATGATATGATGTGTCTATGCATGTTATAATGATGTATGTGATGTCTTATGTATGCTTTTGTCTAGGAAAGTGAATCCTTGACAGGTGCTGGGAAGTCGTATCCTGGGCTGATGTTGAGGAATAGATTTTGCTTCCGTTGGGGATGATAACTGCAAGAATACCGGTAGGAGGAGATGACTCCGTTGCGGAATAAACTTGGCAAATGGAGGATTCTGCGGGGAGAAAAAATACTCTAGCGACCATGCTGGGGAGTGATACTCTGTGGGGAGAGGGATGCTTTGCTGAGTTGTTGATAATAATTTGCTGGAGATACCTTGTTATGTTGGAAGTATGATAGACTTCGCTGGGGATAAAAGACTTTGTCGACGACGCTCTTTCCGTGGCTTTTGGCTGAGGATAACCCAGTTATATCCTGTTAAGGAAATAACTCTTTAAATCAAGCCGGACGACGCGTTCGTGCTCTGCGAAGGATAAGCTTCCAGAATTTACTGGGGATAAGCTTACTGTTTGGGGAGATGAATTCCAGCTTTCCTGGGGAACTAGATTGGACTCTCTTGGGGGGAGTTTAGATATGTTGGGGAAGTGATTCCTTTGAATGTTGATACGCCGCCGGGGAATAATCTTTAGACCAAGACTGCCGGGGATGCTTGTTTAAGAATATGTGCTGCTGGGGAAGTATTGAAATCTACGGGAGGATACTCAACTTCCTTGAGATTTGATAATTTTGCTTGGAGAGGAATGTACGGTTTTGCTGAACCACTCTCTGGGGATTTAATATGTACTTGGTCGTGTTCTTTAGCTGAACCTACCTTGGTACCTTGGAGGATAGGACAATTAGACTGCTCAGACAACTCTTTATTGCCCCTGTTTCTAGTGTCACCTGCAATTAATTCCTTTGTTTCGTATGCAAATATTTATGAGTTAGCAAATTATTGTCAATGCATATATCACAAATTGAACCTTGGACGTTCTTCGCAAAACAAAACAGAAAAAGAAAAAACACTTGGCACGTTTAACTGAAAATATATTTGTATTGATTTTTGAATGGCCTGAAAATAGGCGTTTTGTGTACAAGAGGCTGACGTCCTAGTAAGAGGATGCCGCTGAACAAGAGAGTTTATACAAATTTTGTACAAAAGAAAATAAAACAGCTGTGTGAAATATGAATGATCCACTGGGTTTCAACTCTGCTATTGCCTTTATAACTCCGAGCGTCTCATCACTTGATGACCTTGGTTGAAGGTGAAGCTGACTGATCGATGCCGTCTGAACTTGATGTAGATACCGGATTCTGGATGCAAAGTGATCCAATGAGACATAGTATTACGCTTTTATCCCTAATTTTTTCCTGGACCTCCCTTTCGGGTTTTCAGTCCACCGGGATACCCATTTTTGCCCAAGCCGCCTTTTCAGGTTTTCGACTTGCCGGGTGTACAGATTTTTCCATTTTCATCCCTTCATTTTGCCCGAACCCTTTTGGTTCGACGGGAAGCCCTAATTTTTGCCTAGGCATGTCAGCCTAGCGGGTCTTTTTTATGCGTAGTATCTTTTTACTATGTCTGCATTGGCGGGGTGAGGAAGGTCGTCACCATCCATGTTGGTTAATATCATTGCTCCTCCTGAGAACACATGCTTAACCACAAATGGCCCTTCGTACGTAGGGGTCCATTTTCCCCTTGGATCACTCTGAGGAAGGATGATTCGCTTGATTACCAGATCCCCAACTTGATATTCCTGTGGTCTGACCTTTTTGTTAAATGCCCTGATCATCCGTTTCTGATACGTCTGACCATGACAGATAGCAGCAAGTCTCTTTTCGTCAATGAGGTTGAGTTGATCAAGTCGTGTCTGGATCCAATCATCTTCGTTCAGATTTGCATCCTTCATTATCCGGAGAGAGGGAATTTGCACTTCGATTGGCAAGACTGCCTCCATGCCATAAACCAAGGAAAAAGGAGTTGCCCCGATTGACGTCCTAGCTGAGGTACGGTACCCATGTAGAGCGAACGGTAACATCTCGTGCCAATCTTTATAGGTCACTGTCATCTTCTGCACGATTTTCTTGATGTTCTTATTCGCTGCTTCTACAGCCCCATTCATCTTCGGTCTGTAAGGAGAAGAATTGTGGTGCTGTATTTAGAACTGTTCGCAGAGCTCAGCAATCATCTTGTTGTTCAGATTGGTACCGTTGTCTGTAATTATCCGCTCAGGGACGCCGTACCGACAGATCAGATTGTGTCGAATAAACCGTGCCACAATAGTCTTGGTTACCGTAGCATAGGATGCTGCCTCAACCCACTTCGTAAAATAATCAATCGCCACTAGGATGAAGCGATGTCCATTAGATGCTGTAGGTTTTATCTCACCGATCATGTCTATGCCCCACATTGCAAATGGCCAAGGCGCAGTCAGAACATTCAGGGGAACCGGAGGAACATGCACCTTGTCTGCATAAATCTGGCACTTGTGGCATGTCCTGGAATGTTGGTAACAGTCAGCTTCCATTGTGGACCAGTAATATCCTGCCCGTAGGATCTTCTTAGCCATAGTGTGTCCACCGGAATGTGTACCAAAGGTCCCTTCATGTAGCTCTTCCATGATCCTTTCTGCTTCAATTTTATCCACACAGCGCAGTAAGGTTGAATCATGGTTTCGCTTGTACAAGATGCCGTTGCTAAGGAAGAACTTGGCTGCAAACCTCCTCAGGAATTTCTTATCATTGACAGAGGCACCTTCAGGGTATTCCTGAGCTTCCAGATATCTCTTCACTTCGTGATACCAAGGCTTCTCAGTCACCAATTCAGTCTCGAGATCACAACAGTATGCCGGTTCGTCCAGTTTCCAGATGATGATCCGGGGAGCCTCATTATCCCATTTGACCTTGAACATTGAAGACATTGTAGCTAACGCGTCCGCTAACTGGTTCTCTTCTCTTGGAAAGTGTTCAAAGGTTATCTCTGTGAAGTGGGGGATCAGGGTCAACACACATTCTCTGTAAGGAATCAAGTTTGGATGTTTCGTATCCCACTCTCCTTTGATCTGATTGATCACAAGAGCGGAATCTCCGAAGACACTTAGAAATTTGATCCTTAGGTCAATCGCGGCTTGAAGACCCATGATGCATGCCTCATACTCCGCCATGTTGTTGGTACAGTTGAAACACAGCCGGGCAGTGAGTGGAGTATGAATACCTTGTGGAGATATGATTATGGCGCCGATACCATTTCCCAAAGCATTGGAGGCTCCGTCAAAGTGCATAGACCATCGGGATCCTGGTTCAGGTCCTTCATCCGGTCCAGGTACTTCACAATCAGTCACTATCATAATGCTTTCATCCGGAAACTCGAAGTTCATTGACTGATAATCATCTACAGCTTGATGTGCTAAGTGGTCTGCCAATACACTTCCCTTGATGGCTTTCTGGGTTGTATATTGAATGTCGTATTCCGTCAAGATCATTTGCCATCTTGCAATTCTCCCAGACAGAGCAGGCTTTTCGAATATGTACTTTATAGGATCCATTTTTGAGATCAACAGAGTAGTGTGAGTCAGCATATACTGTCTCAGCCGGCGAGCAGCCCATACCAAAGCGCATCAAGTTTTCTCAAGCAGTGAGTATCGGGTCTCACAGTCGGTAAACTTTTTGCTAAGGTAATAAATGGCATGCTCTTTTCGGCCGGACTCATCATGCTGGCCCAGCACACACCCCATTGAATTGTCAAGCACTGTCAGGTATAATATCAGAGGTCTCCCTTCAACCGGTGGCATAAGGATAGGTGGTTCTTGGAGATACTCTTTGATTTTGTCAAAAGCAGCCTGACATTCATCGTTCCAACGTACTACCTGATCTTTCTTCAGCAGCTTGAAGATTGGCTCACAGGTAGCAGTCAGATGTGAGATGAACCGAGCAATGTAATTCAGGCGTCCTAAAAAGCCTCTGACCTCTTTCTCTGTCTTAGGAACTGGCATCTCTTGAATAGCTTTGACCTTAGCAGGGTCCACTTGAATACCTTTATCACTGACCACGAAGCCTAGCAATTTTCCAGATCTTACCCCGAAGGTGCACTTGTTCGGGTTCAATCTCAGCTTGTACAGTTTCAACCGGTCAAACAACTTCTGCAGATGATCTAGATGCTCTTCCTCGGTCTGGGACCTTGCGATCATATCATCAACATACACTTCTATCTCGTGATGGATCATGTCATGAAATAAGGCGACCATGGCACGTTGGTAGGTTGCCCCAGCATTCTTCAACCCGAACGGCATGACCTTGTAACAGAAGGTGCCCCACTGAGTGACAAATGTAGTCTTTTCCATGTCTTCAGGTGCCATCTTAATCTGATTGTAACCTGAAAAGCCATCCATGAAAGAGAATACCTTGTGCTGAGCTGTATTATCAACGAGGACATCAATGTGAGGTAAGGGGAAGTCATCCTTGGGGCTGGCCCTGTTCAGATCTCTGTAATCGACACACATTCTGACCTTACCGTCCTTCTTAGGTACCGGCACCACATTAGCAACCCACTGAGGGTAAGAAGTCACTGCAAGGAACCCAACATCAAATTGTTTCATGACCTCGGCTTTAATCTTCTCAGACATCTCTGGACGCATCCGACGGACCTTTTGCTTAACTGGAGGGCAGTCTTCCCTAGTTGGCAAGTGATGGACCACAATATCTGTATCCAACCCGGGCATGTCTTCGTAGGACCAGGCAAAGATCTCCATATAATCATGTAACATCTTGGTTAACCGTTGCTTCACGCTGAGCTTTAGGTTGGCACCAATCTTTACCTCTTTCCTGTCTGCCTCAGTACCCAAGTTTATTGTTTCCACTGGCTCTTCATGGGGTTGAATTTCCCTCTCTTCCTGAAGCAACAGTCTTGCGAGCTCGCCCGACACTTCACAATCATCTTCACCTTCGTCTTCGGCTAAGTTGATCGGATTTTCGAAGTCATAATTGGCAGTAGCAGAGTGGTTATCAGTAAGATCCAGAGTGGATTGAAACCTGTATGAGTGAGTGTGTGTGTAAATACAGCTGTTTTGAAAATTATGTAAAGGAAAAGAAAGACAGAAAAGGAGCACAATATTTGCAATGCGAGAAATACGTCCAAGATTTTCATTCATGATATATGAAATGACAGTTTGTATGCCCTCATAAATAGAACCACGGTGCCTCGGGTAAGACACCGGGCCATAGAGTTTATCATTGTTTATTACAAAATAATAAAACATAGGAATTCATTACTCAGTAACAAGAGAAACAGATAAGTTGTCCTTCGCACTCCAATTGTTGAGTCCACTGTCGGTTGCCGGGTAGATCCAGCTATCAAACTCAGCTTCATCAACTTCCTCTTCGTCTCCAATAGCATTAACTCCATGAGCAGGCAGGGGAGCTGTCACTACATTAGGCTTCTCAGATGCCTCAAACTGTACTTCTTGGGCATCAATAAGGTACTGCAGCTTGTTCTTTAACGCCCAACAGTCGTCGGTAGAGTGCCCCGGGCTATCTGAATGGTAGGCACAATGAGCATTCGGGTTGTACTTGGGAGATGCAGTATTTGGAAACTTCGGCGCCTCCCTGACAGTCACTAAATTGGTTGAGAGCAACTGTGGCAGGATCTGCGACAAAGTCATGCTTAATCGGGTGAATTCTCTTCGGGGTCTTTCACCCTTCTGAGGATTGTTTGGCCGGGGAGCGGCAGCAGGCTTAACAATCATTACCGCACTGACAGATTGGCGGTGCTCATGTCTCTCTGATTTCCTGGAACCATATACGGCACTAGACTCCTTCTTGAAGGGTTTCTTCTCAGAACTGGATGATGCACCCTTCGGAATTTTTCCAGACTTTAACCCAGCTTCAATCCTTTCTCCAGTCAAGATCAAATCAGTGAACCCAGCAGAAGAATTCCCAATGAGATGGTTGAAAAACGGCCCAGATAGGGTCCCCAAGAACATGTCTACCAACTCCCGATCAGTCAAAGGTGGCTGCACCCTACCAGCCAGGTCTCTCCACTTCTGAGCGTACTCCTTAAAACCTTCGCTTGCACCTAGCGACATACCCTGAAGTTGAGTACGTGTAGGGGCAAGGTCGGCATTATATTGATACTGCTTGTAGAAAGCAGTAGCCAACTCCTCCCAGTTACGAACCTTGGTCCCATCCAGCTGATAGAACCATTCGAGATGAGTCCCTGAAAGACTCTCCTGGAAGAAGTGGATCCACAAATTCTTATCCGCAGAGTACGGCTGAATTTTCCGAACATAGGACCTTAAATGCAGCTTGGGACAAGACGCCCCGTCATACTTAGAGAAGGATGGTGCTTTGAACTTGTGGGGGATGATCACACCAGTTGACAAACCCAGATCTCCGAAATCCAGCCCAGGTACCTGTTGAACCTCCATAGCCTTCAACCTGTCCTCCAATTGCTTATATCTGTCATCTGCAGGAGGGTACTGCTCTTCATCAAAATCTGTCTCGTTGTCAGAGACTACCGGACTAGGAACCCTTGCTTCTGCCTGAGGAGAATTCTTGTCAACAGAAGAACCAGCCTCTTCCTGTTGCAGAGTATTGTTAAACCTTCGGCCCGAGTTGAACAGAACAGTTCTTCTCTTCTTCTTCTTCTTCTTCTTCTTCTTCAGGAGCATAGCATTCAGTTCTTCTTGGCCTTGAGCCAGACCCTTGATTAATTCCTGGAATTGTGCATTCTACACCTGAAGAGCCTTGATGGAAGTCTCAGTTGATGAAGAATCAGTATTCATGATGCTGAAATAAACAGCGAAGAACTGTAAGCAACCTGAAAAGGGGAAAAACCTGCTATGCACATGATGTATGAAATGCGTATGCAATGCATTCAAGGGTTCGAAAGTTCAAATTTGTTGTAGACAAAAAGGAACACACGTTATTATTAAGGAAATCATTGTTTAATACATCAAGGCCTCATGGGCAAAAGTACAAAAATCAAATCAATCCCAAAATACACTGCGCATCCTCTTTGGAGCTATGTAGGTGTTGAGATTCCTCTCCTCATGCAACAGGCAGGTGAGCTCCAAGACCTTCTTTTCACTGGCCTGTAGATTAGTCTCAAGAGAATTCCGTTCTTCCTTAAGCTGGATCCAACTCTTCTGCATCTCTTCCCAGGATGTGGGCATATCAGGGTGCTGAATAGTATAGGATGTTTCTCCTTCCAAGACTGGTTCCTTGATTACCGGGAGCATGTGAGGATAGGGCATCACTAACTTCTGGGAGCGGGCTCGTACCCACTTGAGGTAAGGTTCCAACGGGATGGAATTCATGTGCCCCAGTGTCTTGCTGTCTATCCTACTGGGCATCCTCCAAGCTCTGATAAATCTCTGGCGAAGTCCTTGAGTATCGTTGTCGAAGTCAAAAACTATGTCAGGAATTAACATGTCATGAGGACCATCTCTCCGAGCATAACCAAACTGTCTCCAAGCCAGGCATGGGTTATAAGTAATACCTCCTCTGATTCCAAGTAAAGGAACATTAGGGTATTCCCCGCAACGATCAATGATAGTGACATCTTCTCTGGACCTAGGGCACCAATGTATATCTGCATGTGTAAGAGTCATCAACCGTTGTGACCATCTCAAACCCCGCTCATTCTTCAAAACTGATTGTGGAAGGTGCGAAATAAACCACCTTCCCAGGAGAGGAGTGCAACACATAAGGACACCTCTTTTTCTCATGGTTCGAGTGTAACATGAGTGAAGGATGTCCCCCAGCAATGTAGCTATGGGATTCCTGGACATAAAGGTCTGAACAGCACTGATATCAATAAGCTGATCTGGGTTAGGGAACAACACCAAACCATAGACAAGAAGGGCTACCACTTCTTCAAAAGCTTGCAAGTCAAGGGAGTTCCAACATTCAAGGGCCTTTTCAAACAGAAACCTGGCTAAGAACCCTCTGATACCACTTCTAACTTCCCAATGTCCCTTGAGGTCAGATGACTGTAGGTGCAAGGCTTTAGCAATCTCTTCAAGCTTAGGTTCCTTTTCTGTACCGTTGAAGGGTAGCTGATCAAGGATAGGGATCTTCAGGAGCCGGGAGAACTCCTCCAATGTAGGTACCAACTGATAGTCCAAGAAGGTGAAACAGTGATGCAGAGGGTCAAAGAACTGGAACAGGACCTTTATCATATCTTCCTCAATGTTGGTGTCGACCAAGCTGATGAGGCTTCCATGCCTTTCACTGAATGAAGAGTTCTCAGGAATCCTGGATATAAGCTCCTTAAGCTGAGGAGGGATCCTTACAAGACTGATTTGAATTGTCCTTCTACGAACAGTTTCCATATCCTACAAAACAAGAACAAAGATGAAAATTCGAACCCCTGAAATGGTTAGTCAATGCATATGATGCTGGATGATGTCATGATGCTATGATTAAACACACCACAGATATTTACAAAGACAAACATGTAAGGCACACAAGGCACACAAGACAAGCCCTTAAGGTTTAAGGCCAGCATGGGGTTTGGGTAGTACCCTCTTGAAGTTGGTGGGTTCAACCTGTCCTAATCAAAGTAACCGGGTTCTAAGGTTCCCAATATCACGGGATTGCTTTCATTGTTCATCGTTTCGATTTAGCCACTGAACTGGCGACCGAAATATTCCAGGAAAGCAACCCTCAATTGAGTGTAGTATCGAGTATCAACCAACCTCGGACTGCACCAAAGTCAGTTATCTCACTACCCTAAAGAGGCCAAGATAGTTCAATTAAGGTTCCTAAGGTCAGTTGATGCTTCACGACACCACGCGGAGGCCCCGTACTCTCCTTGACTGAACTCAAGGGTTACCGGTACACACCAAAGTGCCACATCAACGTAGCAGACTGTTTCAACCATGTCGGTATACCCCGCACAGTTCCCTCACAGCCTTGTTGCTACTTTCTAAGAAGGTATCCCCCAGATACGGGTTAGGATCTATAGAACTCCCAAGCAACCCACAATTTAAAGCACACAAGGAAAACAATTGAAAACACAGTTATGAACTAGCCCTAAGGTACACCTCACTTTATAAGTAATCCCCAGCAGAGTCGCCAGTTCTGTGATCGGTGGATCTGGAACTGACTGTTTAACGCTGGTTCGCGAAATGTCGCGGAAGCAAGAGTCGCCACCGTCTTTTATTTTCTCCAAATGGAAAGGACAAAAGCACAGAAAAATTCCTTATAGAGATTGCTCTCGGTTCGGGAGGTAGGTTATAGAAAGGGAAGGTGTTAGCACCCTTTCTATCCATGGTTATCCATGGGCTCTTAGATACTTGCTCATTTGTGTTTTCAAAAATGGTTTATTTGCTTTTCAACTGTGGGTTTTAAAAAAGTTTCTTTGAAAATTTCAGTTCGACTCTTGTGTCAGAGTGTTTGAAAAATTGCTTTGAAAGCTTTTTGAAAAGGTGTCGGTGTGAAAAGTATTTTTGAATTTGTTTTGAAATTAGAGCAAGTATCTACGAGAACCTACCTACCCTAAGGAATTCGTCTGTGTAAATGTCCTTTAAAGTAGTGCCATCCCACCATTGAGAGGTAAGTAGCACCACCGTTGGAGGTGTTCGGGTCAATTCGAGGTTCGGGACATGGTGATCACCAGAGCAATGGGAAGACACCTTAGAAGCTACCCTCATGCCAGGTTCCCGGATCATGAGGACTTACTAAGACATCCTCTACTCGACGATCACCTTTCGAAGGCAAGGCAACAGTGAGGCGTACACTAGGGGTGGTGTGTGCGATTCGTGTGTCGTTTTCATTTGCATTTGTCTTGTCATGTTAAAGTGATCTACACTTGATTTTATTTGTCCAT
Organism: Vicia faba; assembly: GCA_948472305.1. Classification (NCBI taxonomy): domain Eukaryota; kingdom Viridiplantae; phylum Streptophyta; class Magnoliopsida; order Fabales; family Fabaceae; genus Vicia; species Vicia faba. Next base: position 833,051,638 of record OX451736.1, on the reverse strand, counting down.
TCATTCTTGCATGCTTTGTTTAACAGTTAAAAAATATTTGCGGAAAAAGTAAATCTAAGCTATTACAAATGGCGCGGGTCCACATCGCCAAAATTAACCAGGACCCGATTTGACAAAAAAATAAATAAAGCAAATAAAGTAAAATGCGAGAAGTAATTAAAACGTTACAAGGCTTCGGGAGAGGTACATAATTATTTAAGCGAAATAAAATAAATATGCGAAATAAAAGAATTATCGAAACGAGGTCGTTGGACCCTTTTGCAAAATTAAAATTAATGAGGAATTAAAAATTAAAAGAAAGCAAGAATTTGTTTTTGGTATTTTTATGTTTTTTAAGATTTAATAGAAAAAGAATTAATTAAAATTAAAATAAAAGGCAAACCCTGATTCTAGTTATTTTTAAGTTATTAAGAAAGATATTGAAGTTTTTAACCTAAATTAACCCTAAATTATTTTCATGCAAATTTAATTATAAAAAATAAATAAAATAAATATTATTATAAGAAAGAAAAAATTAAAAAAAAAGAATGAAACATTAATTAAACCTATTTCTACATTTTTTAGATTTTTTATGAAAAGAATTAATATTGCAAACCCTAATTTAAACTAAATTTATTTACATGCATTTATTTACAAGAAAATATTAAAATAAAAATATTTATCATGTTTTTTATCTTTTCTGATTTTTTAGGCATTTTTTATATTTTGTAAAAATAATTAATTAAATCAAAACAATAAAGCAAATAAAACAATAATTGAAAATAAAATAAAGAAAATGTAGAGATTTGCAAACCAGGGGGGTGGAAGTCCCAAATTGGAGGTATAAATCCAAGAATCCTGGCCCAATAGCATTGGCCTGTTTGGACTTTTTTGCTAGCATGCTGAAGCGTTGACTTATGCTCATGGTGTGCTTCAGATCTAGGCCTTTGGTTTGATCTCCAGGGGGACGTGTCACACTTGATTTGGAAGTGCATGGTACGTCTTGACATGGGCGCTGCATGGGAATTGTTATTGCAAAATAATATGAGAAATTATACAGACCTGGGGTTCGAACCCAGGTCATGAACATTGCAAGCGTATGTACCTGCCACTGAGCCATTCCAATTTCATTTAATATATAATAACATACAAATATAATAAATAAAGACATGATGTTAGTGGGTTGAAGCGCGCGCAAATTTGAAAGGACCTATCACCATTTGCCAACGCATCATCTTCTTCGCGTATTTTGTTTTTTCTGAAACAAGAACATAAAGCAACGGTTTTAAACGTGTTCTATTAGGTAGCTTTAGAGAAAATAGCGATTAGCTCTCCTTGGCACATAAATTCAGCGCGATGGGTGGTTCTTCTTCGTCCACATGCGTTGAACTCAATGGTCTTGGTCTCAGCCTCTAATTTTGCCTTATTGCAAAAGCCCTAATTTAACATCCTGCAAACCCTAAATATCAAACATGGTGAAATCGCGTTGAGAGCACAAAAACACAATTAAATTGTACAGTTAGCATCAAAACTTCATCAGGAATATGAATCAATGAATAATATGTCATGAAGATGCATAAATTTTAAAACACGATCACAAATTTTTCACAAGGTATTCCAGGTTCTGTATACCAATTCCTTGCGTTTGGATGGCTGTTCTTGATTGGAATGTGTTCAGGGGACCTTGAGGAAGCTATTGGAATAGTTTTTGTGCCTTGAATCGCCTTGTAAAGATGACTTCAGTTTTGACTTTTTTTGACAATTTTTCAAGTTTGTTCTTGGTTCTTCTGCGCAGCTTCGCCTCTCTATGCATTAGGGTTATGATCATGCTTATGTACTGAGTCCATTAGGTTAACAAAACTCAATCAAATCTAAGCAATAATGGTTTTTGGAAATTTGATTTTAAGGATCTTTTTCATATCTTTTCCATGTGTTCTTTGTGTCAATTAGGATCCAATCAAGCCAAATCTTTCCACATTTGATTAGGCACGGAATATTGAGTCCAAAACATGTATAAAAAGATTGGTTAGGTCAAGTTAGATATTTTTTCATATATTTAAATGATTTAAATGAATTAATATAAATAATAATTCAAATAAATAAATAAAAAATGAGAAAATACTTCCCTTTGGGACAAGTGGTCGTTCACATGCTTGGAATGATGAATCATGGAAGAAAAATGGGCCCATTAGCAATTTTAGGTCATTTGAAGCAATGTTGACTTTTCAAAATATCCAAACATTTCCCAACTTCCACAAGGCATAACTTGCTCAATTATTAAGCTTTTCTCATGTTCTTGGACATTTTGGAAAGGTCTTTGCGTCCTCTAACCAATGTATTTGGTCCCATGTCATTTTGATTTAGCAATCTCAAGTTATGGCCTTTGACTTAAAGTCCCTTTTTGTTGACTTTTGAAAATGACCTATAATGTTGAAATTGATAACTTTTTGTGAGAGCATTTCTTGGACTTGAAGTATGAAGATGAGTTGTAGGAAATGTATTTCTATTCAAAATGAGCTTTGGATGGAATTTTTCTAATAATCCATGTGAAAGTTATGCCCTGGTCAATTTCAGTTGACTTTTTCAGCTGTCCAAATAAGGAAACTTTTTGCATCCTGATGATTTCTGAGCCAAATTTTGAGAATCATGATCAAGCATTGATCAAATGATGTTTGTGGCTTCAAAATGATATGTTGACCAAAAATTTGAACTTTTGATTGTCAAATGACCATTTTACCCCTACAGTTGACTGTAGTGCAATTAGGGTTTTTGACTGTGCAATTTTGAGCTGAATCTCTTGAAACTTGATATGAGGATACTTGACCATATTTGTAGGCATATGAGACTTGGTTGGACCTTTGAGAACTTCATTTTCTTGATCAGACTCAAAACCCTAATCTTGACTGTATAGGAGACCTTTGCCCTGTGCAACCCTTGGGGAATTTTGCAGCTTGGCTTGGCAATTTCTTGAAGAATATGGGAGGGCAAATTTTGGGGTACAACAGCTTGGTTTACCATATTGCTATATTTCTGCCTTTTTTGCTGCCTGCTTCCTACTGCTATGCTGCTTGTTGCTTGTTGCTTGTACTTTGTTTTTTTCCATGTTGTTGTTTGTTGCATTCAGTTTGGAATATTTGTTGCATTTGGACAATTTTCTTGCATTTGGACAATTTGCTTACATTTGTTTTGTCCAGCTTGTTTGCCTTTCCTTTGTTTGGATAGCTTACTTGTATTTTTATTTCTTCTTTTTGTGAACCAAGAAAAATAATTCTCTTGTGTTTTGCAAATAGAGAAAATAAAAATGTGATGAATTAAAAATAAGCCCTCTGATTCCAAATTGCAAACTTTAATGATGAACACTTTTTTTCCTTTTGAAAATTCTTTGCTCATGTCCAATTAACTGTACTAACTTTTTCTTCTTGTCTTTCATTTTCATGTGAGCACAACTGGATGGTGGCAAAGCAGGGGAAGCAAGAGACTCTGTGGCAAGCATGGAAGCAATGGAAGCACAATCAACCTTAGGCATAGATTCAATTTCTTTTCTTTGTAACCTAGAGAGAAACATTCAACAATTGTACTAATTTAATTTATTTTTTTAAATACAATAAGTTGTAAAACCTAAAGTACTTAAATAAAAAATTGTTTTGTAACAACTTTTGAAATAAATGGAGAAAGTTTTATGAGATATTCTGATGTCCATTAAAAACCCTTTACTGTTAATAACTTGTAATTATCTCTTTGCATCTTCACTGATTCTTTAAGATTCCCGATCAAGATAATTGAAACTGCATTCCAATAATTCCAATCAAGATAACTTAAACTCCAAGTAATCCAATAACTCTGTAATCTTGCAACCGCATTCCAATCAAAACATGCATTTCCTATTCCATAAACAATCAAATGTTTATTGCATAAACAAGCAAATGTTTTTTTAGAAGACGCAAATCATCTGGTTAACATTGAAAACAAACACTATTTTTTCCCAGTAATTTGAGAGAGCATAAAAACATGTGAAAATCAATTGAATTTCTGAGAACTCAATTTCTTCTGAGAAATTCAAGAAAAAACCCTAATTGCTGATTTACAGCCACAGGAGAAAATCTGTCTGATCGATTCCTGAGCCAACTTGAATATTTGAGAAACCCTAGGGTTGTGCTTTCTATGAAAAATGGGAGGGCAAATTTTGGGGTACAACACTACTGATCAATTGCATCCAACCCAAATCACTCATCAATACCATTACGTATTGCTCACAATACTATCCATCTCTGGAACACTGAGCTGAGATAACAACCATGTCATCTCAAAGGCGATGTCTCGCGCAACTCAACAACACATAAGCATTAAGCTTCAATACCCACTATGAATATCAGACCTAAATCTCTAGAGTTCAGAATCTAACAAATAATCCTCCTAGATAAAGATTCGAGCAGTATATCTCTACTAACGCCCAAACCCAAGCATAAAAAAATCCAAGATAATCATCAATATTGATTTGAGAAAAAGGTTTTATACAACACCATGCTTAGTAAATATACATACAATCAAAGTAAATATACATACAAAACAACACAAATGAAATTACATGAAGAAGAGAAAAGAGGAATCAAACATCTCTCGTGGTGTCAAACCCGATTGAAGCACAATATGACTCTGAATCCTTAAGATGCAAGCTCCATTTGTGTTGTAGAACCATCAAGAATCAAAATAATGTTTGGTGATGAAGTGGGAGCAAAAAATACCCAACCATACCCTAAAAATTGTGTTTTTTGACTTAAATACAAGTTTATGCCCATACAACACTGCCCGACAGCGAAACAGCACCGCCTGACGCTCAAAATAACATTTTAGTGCATTTTCACGCTTCTGGAGCGCCTCTGCATCGCCCGGAGAGCTCAGAGCGCTAACGACAGAAAATTGAAAATTTAAGCACTACTTCAGCCATCTCTTGAGAACCGTAACTTCGATTTGTTCATGGTCGAAAGCATTGGAAAGCTTATTCAATGGTCTATCTTGCAATGACTAAATATCATTTATTCAATACCTACAAAAATGATATAAAACAATTAAACTCAATAATATTTACACGATAATGCAATTTAGCCGATGAGGTTTATTGACAAAAAATAAACGAATTAACTCGATGAATGCTAATTATTCACACTCAAATTCACAAAAATTTAGTACTCATCACCTATCAATAAAATTGGCACTCATCACCTCCATGTTCCAATCTCTCAATTTTTTTTCTTAAAACTTTGAATTTTTCCTTTAAAACACATGCTTGTTTTCCTTTTACATTAATGTTCTTCCATTCATTTTCTACAAATTTGAGGAAATATTTATGATCAAACCAACATATATTCACTATAAAGGTTATTGTACCCCCAGTCCTTTTTATTGGGCATGATTCATAATGGGCTATGATCTGAAACATCCTTGTCCCCTACTGACCAATGGTTTTTATACTGTTATTTACTGTTGATTTGAGTTATCTGTTCTTTATATTATCAAGTTTTTTTACTTCATTTCTCCTTATTTTAGGAGTTGGTTATGTGTTTTACTGTTTGTAGGCTTATAGGAATAAATCGAGAAAAATCAGTGCGAAAAAGTGCAAAATTCAGAATTTCGGAGAAAGTGAAAAATCATATTATAGGAGGCCTGACACGTTCACCCGTGTCAGGAGGAAAGTCTTGGGAAGAATTCAAAAAGTGGAAAGTCAGGGGGCTGACACGGCCACCCGTGTCACCTGACACAGGCTGTGTCAACAAGTGTCGAATTTGAAAATAAATAGGGAAGAAGTAGAGGGCCAACATGGAACCCGTGTCAGCTGACGTGGGCCCTATTGGCTTAGACACTGATTTTGCTTGTTTGGCTGATTTTCGCTAAGTGTTGACCCGTATGAGAAATTTTGGGCATTTCCAATTGAGACCAATGGATTTTCACTATTTAGAAGAGTTTTCACAAAAGAAAGGAGGACTCTTTTAGCTAGCAATGAATTACACGATTCAAGATTAGAGAAGACAAGGTTTTTAGAGAGCGGAAGATTTTCATGAGCGAACACAATTGAAGATCAAAGTTCATCCCAATCCTTGTAATGTCTAATATTTATATTGAAATTACTTTGAACAATATGAGTAGCTAAACCCCCCAATGCTAGGGGGTGTCCCTGATTTAATTATGAAACAACTTTGATTTCAAATTTCATTAATATAATTATTTTTCATATTCAATTTGATTGTTCAAGGTTTTTAATGCTTTCTTTGTCAGACCAACAAGATCGAATTACGGTTAACAATTAGGCTAGACAACCGTTGTTAAGTTTTTTGTGATATTAAACTATAGTAGATATCACCTAGGACTAGGGATACCCTATAGTTATCGGTTAAATATTGATAAAACAAAGGCTTGATTTCATCATAATTCTCTAAGGACTTAGGATTTAGGATGAATGCTCAAAGGTTTTTCCACTAAGGACTTAGGGGAAAATACACTAAAGATCTGGTAATTGAGTATTTTGAACTCGGTGAAGAAATCATGATTCAAGGTTTTTACAGCGTAAATCATAAACTTTACCCTAACATGTTACTCATATCTGTGAAAAAGATAATTTAATATTCTGCTTATTTTTACGCATTGTTGATTGATAATCTCAAAATTAAACCCCAATCTAGTTTTTATTTAATTGAACCACGCATTAAACTCAATATTTATATGCAGTCCTTGAGATCGACATTCGGGGAACATTCCTTATTATTACTGCAGAGGAAAAATAATACACTTGATATTTTTATGATCACCTACCTCTTGACCCACCACCTTCCAATTGTCACTCATATCTTCTAATACTAGGAATTTATCTTATTGCTTTTTTTGTTGCCTTCAACTTTACACCAAGTTAATCTATTTTCAAATGTTTGTACATGTACTTGTTCTAATAGGTAAATGAATTCATTGAAGTCTCACATCTCTCATATCCTTGTTTGACTAATTGAACCTACCCTTTCCTTGACATTTATTACAACATTGAAATCACCCGCCTCACAAAAATCCCCTTCTCTCAATTTATGTTTTATCTTTATTAATCCCCCCCCCCCCACACACACACACACACACAATTCTCTATTTTATCCTATCAAGCATAAAAAATAAACATTTACAAAATAACATTAAATAAAAACTAAAAATTATTATTATTTTAAATATTTCTCAAAAAATGATTCCTCCTAAAACTTTTTTTAATTTTGAATATTTTCCACAATTAGAAATTATCATTATTTTTTCTTTTAGAGCTTTGGTTATTGATGTAAGACTTAAGGGGAGAGAAAAGAGAATAAATCATATGGGAGCACCACAGATTAAGTGGTGATATTTAAAGGGTTAAAATAAGGAAGTTTCCTACACAAGATCTTGGAGGAAGGTTTTGGACAAGCATAAGAAAATGCAAATAATATGTGGAATAAGATGAACCAAGAGATTTTAAAATTGGTTAAAAAGACATTGAGAGAATTAAGGGGTTTTGCACCTATGAGTAAATAATTGTGGCGGTGGAATGAAAGTGTTCAGAGTAAAAAATGATTGTTTTAAAAAAATAGTCTAGGTGTAAAAATGCTAAAACTTGAGAAAAATATAAGAAAGCTAAAAAATGAGATTAAGAAGGCAGTGAGTGAAGCAAGAACCCTAAGTTTTTATGAATTATATCAAGCTTTAGGTATTAAGGAGGGAGAAAAAAATCTGCATATAGGCTTGCTAGATGAAGATAAAGAAAGACAAGAGATTTGGACCAGTGCGTTAAAGATGAAGAAGACAAACTTTTGATTTAGGAAAAAGATATAAAGGATACGTGGGTGACGTATTTTTACAATTTATTTAATGAAGGATATGGTATCTTACCAAACTCTAGAAAACTCAACATTAGAAAATAGGATCAAAATTATAACTATTGTTGTTGAATTAAAAAACAAAAGGTTAATGAAGCATTGAAAAGGGTGAGCAACAGTAAGTTGGTTGGGCCAGACAATATACCTATTGAAGTATGGAAATTTCTTGGAGATATAGGTATTGAGTGAATCACCAAAATCTTTAATGAAATTACAAGGTCAAAGCAAATGTCAGATGAATGGAGAAGAAGCCCTCTAGTTCTAATCTATATGAACAAGGGGAATATACAAAATTCTTAAAATTATCAGAGGATTAAACTTATGAGTCATACCATGAATTTATTGTTGGAAATCCACCAAAGTATATGATTAATTTCTACCACAATGACAATTTAATTATGAGACAAACAAAGAAAAGAAGACAAGACAATTATTTTCTGCAGAGTTTCTCTCTGCTCACAAACTGTGAAAACTTTCTTATTCACTTTGCAACTGCAAAATACTGTGAATGACTTGCTTACACCCTATTTATAACTGAGCTTACACCCTAAGTCCAAAGCCCAAAATATCTATTTTGTTACTAAATCAAATCTAATCTATTCTAGACTTAAATCAAATCTATTTAAATCTAAACAAATATAATCTTTTCAACACTATGAATTACAATTTAGCACACCACCTAATTCATTATGTCTAAACTATCTATATTCATCATGACTCTTAGCCTTCTGAATACTTCGACTTGCACTCCCTTTATCATGATGTCTGCAATCCGATTCTCAGTTCTGCAGTGTTCCAAATTCATCTTCCCATCTGTTACATGCTCTCGAAGATAATGGAACCTCATTTCGATGTGCTTACTTCGACCATGTGCTATTGGGTTCTTCGCCAGATTGATAGCTGACATGCTGTCTATTTTCATGGTAATTGCTCCATGATCTTTCCCTGTTATCTCTTCGACCAAGTTCACCATCCAAGTTGCTTGATATTCACAAAGAGAAGCAGCTATGTATTCTGCTTTGTATGATGATAATGCCACTACTGGTTCCTTTCTTTAATTCCAAGCAACCGATGCACCACCTAACATAAACATATATCCTGCTGTTGACTTTTGATCTTCAGCATCACTACACCAACTCGAATCAGTGTATCCTACTAACTTACATTCTTTTCTTTTATCAGTTGCAGGAAACAAAATGCCATAATCGAAAGTTCCCTTGAGATACCTTAGTATCCTCTTCACTGCTGCTAGATGTGATACCTTTGGCTTCTGCCTGAATCTACTTACCATACCTACACTATATGCTAAGTCAGGCCTTGTATGACAAAGATATCTTAATGACCCAATAAGTCTTCTGTATTGGGTTGGATCAACATCATCTTCATCTGCATCTTTCGATAGTTGCAGTCTTGGTTCTGCAGGTGTCGAAGTTGAGTTTCATTCTTCCATCTCAAACCTCTTGAGAATTTCTCCTGCATATCTTCTTTGATGCATCATCAAAACTCTACTGCTCTTGTAGAATTCGATACCAAGGAAATATGAAATCTCACCCAAATCAGACATTTTGAATTCCTTGCTGAGATCACCTTTGAAGTCTTCGATCTCACTCTTGCAGCTATCTGCTATCAACAAATCATCTACATAGAGACATAGTATAAGAAATTCACTCTTGCTTCTTCTTACATATATTCCATGTTTAGTTGTGCACTTTACAAATTCCTTCTCCCTTAGGAAACTATCAATTTTCTTATTCCAAGCCCTTGAAGCTTGTTTCAACCCATACAGAGCTTTATGCAGCGTGTACACCTTTCTTTCTTCGTCATGTTTCACAAACCCAACTGGTTTTTTAACATAGACTTCTTCATCTAAAGTTCCATTTAGGAATGCACACTTCACGTCCATCTGACATATGTGCGAACTGTTTTTTTCTGCTAGACCAATAACCAACCTGATTGTTTCGATCCTAGAATCAGGTGCAAAGACTTCATCAAAGTCTATTCCTTCTTTCTGTAGAAATCCTTTTTCCACATGCCTTGCTTTGTGTCGAGTTACTTCCCCTTTCGAATTTGTTTTCACTTTGTATACCCACTTGACATCAATTGCCTTCTTTCCTTGAGGTAATTCGACAAGTGACCAAGTGTTGTTATCTTCGATAGACTTCACTTATTCATTCATTGCTTTCACCCACTTCGAATCCTTTAATGCTTCAGCTGCATTAACAGGTTCGACATATGTATAGAAAGCATAATGTACCAGCTCACCTTCATCATCTATCACATCATCTGATGTAATCACACAATCTTGCAATCTTGCAGGCATGCGTCTTGTTCTTTGAGGTCTTCTTGTAATTGGTATATCTGCTGGTTCCTCTTGTCGAAATTCTCTTTCGACTTGAGTTTTTGGTTCTTCGAATAGGATTCCCACTGAATCTTTCTTGACATTTTCATTCCAATCCCATTCTTTAAACATATCTATGATCACGTCCCTGCTGATCACAATCTTCTTGTTCTCTGGATTGAACAACTTGTAGCCTCTTATCGAATGATATCCAACTAGAATCATTTTACTTGACTTGTCATCAAATTTTCTTCTCAATTGATCTGGCACGTGTCTATGTGCAACAGATCCAAATACCTTCAGATGACTCAATCTAGGCTTCACACCAGACCAACATTCTTCTGGAGTAATTCCTTCTAGCTTCTTTGTAGGACATTTGTTCAAAATGTATGTTGCAGTCGAAACAGCTTCACCCCAAAACTCTTTAGGTAAATTCTTGCCTTTCAACATACTTCGTACCATATTCATGATGGTTCAATTCTTCCTTTCTACAATTCCATTTTGTTGTGGAGTATAGGGTGGAAGCACCTCATGCATAATCCCTTCCTTTTCACATAGTATGTCGAAGTCTTTTGACACATATTCTCCACCACAATCAGTTCTCAAAACTTTGAGCTTTCGACCACTTTGTCTTTCGATCATAGACTTAAACTTGGCAAATACTTCGATCACTTCACTTTTCTTCTTGATAAGATAAGTCCACAGCTTTCGACCGAAATCATCTATGAATGTAACAAAGTATTTGTTACCTCCCATTGAATCCACCTGGATTGGTCCATATACATCAGAGTATATGACTTCAAGAATAGCCTTCGATTTGCTTCCTGCATCCTTGATGAAGCTATTCTTGTGCTGCTTCGTCTGCACACATTCCTCACATACTTCGTTTGGAATGTCAATTTCAGGAAATCCTGAAACCATATTTTTTTCTCTTCAAGTCTCTGATGTCTCTGAAGTTGAGATGGCCTAGTCTATAATGCCATATCCATTCATCTCTGCTAGCTGCAGTCGAAAGGCACTTGTGCTCTATCATATTTAGTTCAATCTTGAAGGTTCGATTCTGAGACATAGGAGCCTTCAATATTAATCTCCCATTTTCATCAACGACTCTCATCATCTTATCTTCGATTGACACTTTATAGTTCTTTTCGACCAACTGCCCTATACTAAGCAAATTGCTCTTCATGTCTGGTATGTACAATACATTGGAAATTACTTACCTCTTGCCATCTTTCCTCATAATCATAACATCACCAATACCTTCAGCTGCTAGGGTATTGTCATTTGCAAACTTTACCATATTTTTCATTGAGGGCTTTATATTGACAAACCAGTATTTCCTTTCAGACATATGTGATGAGCATCCTGAGTCCAAGTACCATTGGTCACTGAATCTATCTTCATCTCTTGTTGTGACCATCAACATTATTTCTTCTTCTTCATGTTTTGTAAGCTTTGCATCACTTTCTTGATTCTTTCGTTTTTCTGGATAATCACTCAAATAGTGACCATACTTCTGACAATTGTAACATTGAATGTGACTCTTATCAGGTTTTCGACCACCACCTCTTCCTCTATTTGCAACACCACCTCTTTGGTTGCCTTGGTATGGTTTTCTTTGATTAGAAACGTTTCCTTCGATCTAGTTTCCTCTACCATTTGATTTGTTGTAGCCACCTCTACCTCTGCCGAAACACTTTCCTTTGCCTTTGGTCTCTTTTGCTGAATGTGTCTGCAAGACCACATCAGTCTTTGATTTTCCTGCAGCTCTTTCATTCATTCTTTGTTCATGAGATTCAAGGGTCCCTTGAAGCTCTTCCTTTGTCAATTTTGACAAGTCTTTCCCCTCTTCTATCGCCACCACTATATGGTCGAACTTAGGAGCTAAAGATCTCAAGATCTTCAAAACAACAACTCTTGTTGTTAATGTTTCTCCACATATCTTGATTTGATTTACTAATTTTGTAACTCTAGTAAAGAAATCAGATATGCTTTCACTGTCTTCCATCTGAAGCAGTTCATACGTCCTTTTGTGAGTTTGTAACCTCACTTCTTTCACCTTCTCAGCGCCTCTAAAAGACTTCTCCAGGATTTCCCAAGCTTCTTTTGCAGATTCTGAATCACTAACCTTTTTGAAATTGTCTGGGCTAACACATTGATGAATTATAAATAATGCTTTATAACTCAGTTTCTCATATTTTGTGTATCTCTTCTTTTCTTCTTATGAAGCATTTTCTCCAAGTGCTTCGACTCCATTTACAAGGTCCCAAAGACCTTGACACCTGAATAAGATTTTCATCTATTTGCACCAATTCTCATAGTTGTCAACTTTCAGAATTGGTAGGGTTACTAGATAGTTTGCATTCCCATAACTTATCATCGTGAATTCTTAAATCGTTCTTGATTGATACTTCCCTTGAATCGAAATAAAGCTCTTGATACCAGATGTTGGAAATCCACCAAAGTCTGTGATGAATTTCTACCACAATGGCAATTTAATTATGAGACAAACAAAGAAAAGAAGACAAGACAATTATTTTCTACAGAGTTTCTCTTTGCTCACAAACTGTGAAAACTTTCTTATTCACTTTGCAACTACAAAATACTGTGAATGACTTGCTTGACTTGCTTACAAAAAATAGGGGTTACTCCCTCTATTTATAACTCATCTTACACCCTAAGCCCAAAGCCCAAAATATCTATTTTGTTACTAAATCAAATCAAATCTATTCTAGACTTAAATCAAATCTATTTAAATCTAAACAAATCTAATCTTTTCAACACTATGAATTACAATTTAACAGTTATGGAAAAGAGTGATTAAACGAATACTAATAAAAGAGACTCAAGTAATTGAGAATCAATTTGGTTTTATGCGTGGAAGGTAGAACATGGAAGTTATCTATCTACTACGATGTGTGATGAAGTTTTATTAGATAAACCAACAAGACTTGCACCTAATTTTTATTGACTTGGAGAAGACATATGATAGAGTAGCTAGAGAGCTTTTATGAAATTTCCTAAAAAAAAAGAGTTTAGGATTGCATATATTTGAGCTATCCAAGATATATATGAATGGGTATCGTCTAGTGTATAGACTCATGGTAGAGAGATAGATGATTTTCCCATTATAATAAGTTTGCATCAAAGTTCAACCCTAAGCCTCTACCTTTTTACCTTAATTTTGGATGTAATCACAAAACATATCCAAGAGCTAGCACCCAGATGAATGCTTTTTGTGGATGATATATTCTTACTTGGAGAGTCAAAGGAAGATTTAAATGAGAGGTTGGAGAAGAGCTTTAGAAACACATGATTTTCACCTAAGAAGAAGTAAGACCAAGTATATGGTATGTAAGTTAAACAAAAGAAGAAGGATTTATAACCTAGTGTTGAAAGTTGGAGATTGTATCATCCCGAAAATCAAATGACTTAAATATCTTGGATCCGTAATACAAAATGATTGAGAAATAGAAAAGGATGTAAACCATCAAATTCAAGCTGGGTGGATGAAATGGAGCGGGCTTCAAAGGTTTTATGTGACGCAGATGTATTGCTCAAGCTAAATGAATTTTTTATTGAATTATGGTGAGACATGCGATGAGGATGATGCACTAGATGTGTGATAAGACTAGACATGATATGATTAGAAATGAAAATATTATAGAGCGTATTGGTGTAGCACCTATAGTAGACAAGATGGTGAAAAATAGACTTAGCTGTTTTGGGTATGTTGAGAGAAGACCTGTAAATTTTTTGGTAAGGAAAATAGATCAGAGGAGAAAAGTCAAACAACTAAAGAAAGAGGGAGACCTAAAAAGGCTATAAGAGAAATTACTAAAAAAAATATTGAGATTAACTATATGGATAGAAAGATGGTCCTAGATAGATTATGACTTAGTTATAATGGGATAAGGCTTAGTTGTTGTTGTTCTCCAATAACTTTGTTTCAAGTTAAAAAAATTATATAAAAAAAATCTGCTTTTTTAAAAATTTGAAAATTTCCAATTTTTTTAGTTTCCAAATTTTAATTTTAAATTTTAATAATATTTTTTTCCATGAAACAAGTCATGAGAAATCTTTTTACTTTTATTTTTTTGATGCATAAAGTTTTCCAAGAATAAATAACTAAAAAAACTTATTTACTTTTTATTACAATTACTTGTCCACTAAATTTTTATCATCCAATATATTTTTTATTTTTTATTTTTTATTTCATAAAATTTTAATAGTAAATAGCTACTAGCAAAGTTTTATTTTCTGAAAAAAACAAAATTGGAAAATTAATTTTCGACCAACGATTCGTCTAGGGTATAAGTTATAGAGAAAAGTGATTTTTTTTTAAAATGATATATTTTCAAAAATTTGTTGTTGGAATTCAAGATTTGGGTAAAGATAGAATATGATAACAAGAATATAAATAATATCCTTTTACATATGATCTGGAGAAAAATACGAGTGTTACCTTAACTGTTCATCATCAAACAAGGTCCATGATGATTAATACCCACTTCCAGTCTCTCTTCCATAAAATTGGATGTCTTCCTTCAGTTAATACTAACAAAGACGCTCCAAGAGCCATTCTACCTAAAACTTTCGCTCCAAGAAATTTTTGTGGAGTGATGACGTGGAGAAGAGAAAATTCATCACAATGGCTTGGAATAAGTGTTGCAAAGCCTTCAAGGAGGGAGGTCTTGGCTTGAGATCCATTAGACCTCTAACATATGTTGAAAAGGAATATTGATGTTTTATGGAAACCTCCTCCAATTGGTTGAATCAAAGGTAACACTGATGGTGTAGCTATGGAGACTCTTTCTCTTTATGTTTGTTGAGTTATGTTTAGAAATGCTAATGATGACCATGTTGGTTCTCTCTCTTTCTTTATTGAGGATGGTAATGCTTTGGTTGCAGAATTCTTTGGTGCAATCATGGCAATGAAGGTGACCATTGACAAGAATTGGGTGAACATTTGGATTGAAATAGACTTCTTGATTGTTGCTGGAGTTATTTATAATACAACTCTTGCCCTTTGGTCTATCAAGAGTCGTTAGTTGAATTTCTTATATAGAATGAGAAATTTTGGTCTCATGATAACACATATATAAGGAAGGAAACACTTGTGATAACATTCTTGTTAGTTTAGGCATAAAGAATAGAAATGCCACTTGGTACAACCACGTTGTTGGAGAGGCTAAGGATGATTACTTGCATAACAAACTTGGTTTTCCCATGCTTAGATTGATGACTCATTGATGGGTTTTGGCTTTGGCCCCCCTCTTGTAAAAGATGATTAGCAGATATGGGTGCGGGTACAAATACCCGAGTATCCATCTCACTTTATACCCACATAATGTATATTTATATATTTTATTTTTATTATTATATTCATTATCAATTTTATTAAATACCTTGTATGTATTTGAATAAAAATATTTGTTAGTTTCTTAACTTAACAATAACATCTTTAAATTTTTTAAATATTGTTAAGAACTTAAAATGACATGATAATTGATCAATTTTTTTTAGAAATATGGATAAACGGATATGATTACTTAAGTACCCAGATAGTGTAACACCATAGATTTAGAATTGATTATTTAATTGATTATTTGTGAATTATTGGTGATTATCTGCTTGATGTGTATGGTATGTTATGGGGTAGTGGTGGACTAAGGTACTAATTAAAATAGTGTAAATTTAAATAATTTAGCCTATATTATTTAGAATTAAATAATAATTAAATAGTATATTAAGGTGAAAATAAAGATAACGACATGGTGGTAATATATGATGATAAGTGAGGACATTGAGAAAATAACATAGAAAGGATCCAAGGGGTAAAAAGAGAAAATAGAGGAATTGAGATCATTCTATATGATCGTAGAATTTGGGAGAATGCGAAGAGAGGTTAGGGCTTACAGAGAACCAAGACGAGAACTCCATAGAACGAGAAAGAGGAAAATCAATTGCTAGGAATTGAGATAAAGGGTGTAATCTTGGTTCATTATAATTGATAGGAGGTTAAGATAGATGTAGGGTTTTTTCTTGTATGATGATTTGGTGAAAAATAGAATGAATTACATGATGAAATTGATATTGTTGATGAAATAGAAATGCCATGATATGATCTTATAATGTGCATATGATGTGTTTTGATATTGATATGTGATATGTGGGATTTCTGATGTGTTTTAGACTGAGTTGGTACTGAATCGGAATTTGATTGGGGTTGGAACTGCTGTGAAATCACAACTGGAAGTTGCAAAAATTGCAAGTCTTTCCAGGCGAGCCAGTGGTGAGCAGGGGGGCGAGCTAGACACCCCAACATCACTGAGAGAGCCAGCTGGCGAGCAGCAGGGTGGCAGAGTGAGCTATTGGAAAATGTATGAGAAAGGAACATCGTCAGGTGAGTGAAGAAGCGATGATCCTAATCATAAGATTTTACAGGCGAGCATCAGCCGAGGAGGTGGCCAGTTGAGCGCTTCCAGGGTCGTCGGGCGAGGCTCAGGAGAGTTGACCTAGCAGTATGTTCAAAATGTTGTAACTTGAGTTTTAGGAATCCGTTTGATGTGTCGTTCGAAGCATTGAAAAGCTGATGTGTGAAACTATAATATGATAGAATTATATGAGTTGTGTGGTGCATAATTACAGTACCTATGTGTTTATGAGATTGAATTATTCTATGTTGGCTTTGCTGTGATGTTCTGTTTCTTTTAATGAAGAATATGATGTTACTATGAAGTTGTTATGAAGTTGCTATGATGTTGATGTGATGTAATTGATGTTATCTGTGATGATGTTTTACTGATGTGCATGCTTAATGTGTATACGTGCTATGTGATGATGATTTTGTGAACGGTGATGTTATTGATTAGTTGCGGTCGAACTTTATGTGACGTTGTTGTGCATCATATATTCATAACATTTTTAGACGGTGGTCCGCTTGTGATGAGCCTAATGCCATTGTGCAGATTGAGTGTGTTTGTGGTGTGCTTCGGTTCCAAGAGGGAATCAATCCTATGATGGGGATCATGGAGGGTGATGAACTAAGTGTTCATAAATTTGGTACCACTTGCACTGTGTTAGTATTATTGCATTAACATGCTATGTGACATTGCATGAATTTTGTTGATGAGTTGTGATATAATGATAATTGTGAACTATGTGATTATATGATGTTTTGATGATTAAAGATGTATAAGTGCTATTATGATGTATCAGTGAGCATGATGTGTTGATGAATGATATGTGATGTTATATTATGATGTTGTAACTACTAATCTTTTTCTTATATCTTTTATAATGAATTGTGATTACTCACCTTTTCTGTTTGAATATTTCCTCCATGTGGGTAATGCGCATGTGACCAGGAGTAGTTTGTAGAAGCATTGAAGATAGCTTCAGAGTGTTTATTTATTTCCATTAATTAGAGGTGTCTTGCTATGATATGTAACATCGGGTTGGGAACACTTTGTTCAGCGAATATTATGTTTCTTTTATGTTATGTTGACATGTTTTATGGAGGTTTTGATTGTTAAACTGGTTTTCAATAATTGATGAGACCAATGTTATGGATTTTGAGAAGTTAATACAATATTATGACGATGATTTCGCTGCAACGTCTTTGAATGATTTGATGAATTATAATCATACGCATGTTCTAAATTGATGTAACCCGTGTTACAGAGCAGGATTGTTATTATGATCTTTTCTATGAAGTGTGACACCCTTGAGTGGTGAATTTATTTGATTTACTTCGTAAATTATTCGTGAATAATATGTGGGGTTTAAAAGGGTGTTACAGAGAGTACGGGTACAAGTACAAACTTTGAGGCCAACGCGGGTATGAGATTGGCAATGAAGATTTTTTTAACTGTAGGTATAAGGACAAGTACAATAGTACCTGATCTTACCGATGATCATAACTTGTAATGGGCTATTAACTTTGTCTGCAGTGATGAGAATAAATGGAGGGGTGTACCTACAAGGCACTCTGATGCTCAAGTAAGTAAGAGTGAAAAGGTAAGTGAGAGAAAAACAGTTAAGAGTTGAATACCTGACCCCCTATGCAGAAGGGTATTTATAGTGCCCCCAGCGCTGGGCCAATGGTTCCCATTATGGGCCGAATATCTAGGCCCAAAAATAGGTAACTGCTAGGATTTTTACGTGAAAGTAGTGACGAGCAGATCATGCTCTCCATCCCGGGGAGATGCCATGAATCTCGCGGGAAATATGCAGACTGGTTGTTACCAAGGGCATAAATGTATATTGCTAGCTACGTGAGATGTGCGAGATCAGTTGGCCATATGTCCACAGGAGAGGGGTACGCGAGAGATATGCTTCCTACTGGCCCTAATGAATTGGGCAAGTGCTTCTGGGTCGTCCTTGACACAAAGGTGGATTGGGCCAGTCACAGGCCCAGTCCAGAATATGAGTCCCCCTAAGTCGTTGCTTTTGGGAATAAGAGTAACAAATTAGAGTCATTTCATATGTCGAGGAGGAGTAAGGGGCTATGTGCAAAGTGATCCGCTGTTGGGGTTTGTGGTTGCAAACTCGGGTGGTCATTGATTGTGCTTACTGCGAGAGCTTCTTGTTCACGAGTTTATATGCACGAGGACGATATCCTGTCTACAATGCATCGACATTCGCTTATGAGGAAGGCGTGTTGTATGTGGATTGCGGTTGACCGCTTTAGCAGGTGCTCGCGTCGAGTGTTTTTTATTACTCATGATATTTTCTTGCTGCTCATAGACTTGTTTAGAGATTTTCCCGAGTCCGTGCTTGGGAGGAGACACAAAAATCTTGTCGTTTGTGTTCAACGTACAGGGAACCAAAAGGTTGATGGGATTTAAAGAGGTAAATGATTCTTCCCTTTGACACACGTGTTGTGGCTATTAAATGCGTCATTATTAGGGTATAGGTATAAGGGATGTCATGAATTGAAATAGAGACACACCACCCCAAGTTGTGTCACGCTTTCCTGTATAACTTGGGGTTTATAAATAGGAAGAAGGAAGAGTCATTTGCAAAGTTTCCTATATTCTTGTTCTTATCTTCCCTCTGAATTTCGAGATTTCGTTGTCGTCGTCATTGTTATTGTTGTTGTCGGACCGCCGCCAAATAATCTTCTTCTCTTCGCACTCAAGTAATCCTCTACTTTTCCTGATTTGCATGTTTAGATAGGTCTTTGAATTCTTGTTTCCTTTTCCTTTTCGTATTTTAGCTACGGCGAGTGTTGGTGTTTAGTGGTGGCTTGGCCATTCTCTGAACGCTGACCGTCGTGTTGCCCCTTCTGGTGGGCATTCTGGCGCCGCCGTTTAAGGAGGTAAACAGGTTTAGTGTTTGGGCTTGCGCTGATGACATTTATGGAGTTCATCATAAAGATCATGAGTTTCGCGATGAACTTTACGAGAGTCTTGATTTTCATGATGAACCCCGTGTGAAGTTCATAGTTCCTTTGTCGAGGAGCTTCTTCCCTGCAAAATTTAGGGTTTTCCGTGTCGAGGGGTTTCTTTCCCGCATAATTCATGGTTTTTCATGGTCGAGGAACTTCTTCCCTGCATAATTCATGGTTTTCAATGTCAAGGAAGTTCTTCCCTACGTAATTCATTGTATTGCTAAAGAGTTGGTCAAGCCCTTGGCCGAGGAGAATTTCCTAGCGAATTTGTTGCAATTGAATAAGGGAATTGGTCGAGGGCATCGTCCTCGTACCTTCGTACGCACTTTAACTTGATTTTTAGTGGAAGGGTAGATTTGATTTTACCGTCGAATTCACCGTCGTCCTCTACTTTTAAGGTTAAATGGATCGTAGCACTGAGAATATTTATACGATCAACACGATCGTTGCTCCCGCACTGGCTTGGGTTGGGCCGGAACCTCGAGGGATAGCCTTGCGCTTTGTTGAGTTCCTAGAGGAAACATTCACCATATTAGAGGAAGGCGCGGGCCAGCCAAGGTTTGAGGAAAATTGGGGATTTACCAAACCGCACCGAAAGAACAGATATGCTCGTCCTTCACAAAGAATCGGTTCATGATGTACTAGTATGTCTTTAAGGAACTGGAATTGCGGTTGTCATTCAGTGATCTCCAAGTGGGTATTTTCAACCATTTGGAGTTGGCTCATTCACAACTACACCCAAACTCTGCTTTCATTCGGGCTTTCGAGATCGTGTGTCATTATCTCGAGATCGGTGCAACAATTTCATTGTTTTTTCGCTGTTTCCATATCTAACTCCAATCCTCAAATAAGAAGCACAATTAGGTCTCTCTCAAACAACCGAGGAAATTTCTCAAAATGTTCATGCACTTTATTCGCATGTTTAAAGGCCTGTACTATTTGATCAAGCCTCATTCACCCACGACCATTGATTATGTGTTTGATTGGGCGGTTATTTGGGTTGTTTTAAGAGAAGCATTTCCGGAGAAGTATTTTCCAGAAGATGTGCATGGGAAGAAGGAAATTAAGTTCCTTGAGCTGAAGCAGGGTAACTCAATTGTGGCAGAGTATGCTGCAAGGTTCAAGGAGTTGATTATGTTCTGTCCTCATTACAATATTGCTAATGCTGAAAAATCCAAATGTATCAAGTTTGTAAATGGTTTGAGGCCTGAGATCAAGCAATCCATGGGATACCAGCAAACCACACGATTTTCTGAGCTGGTTAATAAGAGTAGGATCTATGATGAAGATAATAGAGCTTGTTCCACTCACTATAATAGTTTGAATGAGAAGAAAGGAAAGGGTCAATTCAGAGGGAAGCCGTATGTAACTCCTGCTGATAAAGGAAAATAGAAAGTTGGTTATGATGAGAAGCCAAGTGGGGGAAGAGCTCCTACTCCGGTCAAGTGTATTAAGTGTGGTATCGAAGAACATTGTGCTCCTGAGTGCACAAGTTTTGAATTGAAGTGTTTCAAGTGTGGCAAGCCAGACCATAAGGCTTTTGAGTGCAAGAGTGGTGCAGGTGTGATTTTCTACAATTGTGGTGAGCAAGGCCACATTAGTACCAAGTGTAATAAACCAAAGAAGGAGCAAGCTAGAGGGAATGGTTTTCTCTATCAGGTTCCAAGACTACTAGTGAAGATCGATTGATCAGAGGTACGTGCTTAATTAATGGTACACCTTTAATTTATATAATTGATATTGGAGTGACACATTATTTTATTTCTTTGGATTGTTTTAGGAGGTTGAATATTGAGTTATCTGATATGAATGGAAGTATGGTTATTAATACTCCTGCTATGGGTTCAGTGAATACTTCATATGTATGTTTGAATTGTCCGTTGAGTATTTATGGTGGAGATTTTAGAGTTGATTTAGTGTGTCTTCCGTCAGATCAACTTGATGTTATCATTGGGATGAACTAGTTAGAATTCAACCATGTTTATATCAATTGTTTTTCTAAGACGATTAATTTTCTTGAACCTGAGAATGAAGGAGACTTGTTTATGTCTGCTAAGCAAGTGAACGAGTCAGTGCAGGATGGCGTTGAGATGTTTATATTGATGGCACTTTGAGTATTAGTGAAAATGGAGAAATTGGTAATTTAGCAATTATTCGTGATACTCCAGAGGTATTTTTTGAAGATATAAGTGATTTATCGGCGGAACATGAAGTGGAGTTTGCGATTGACTTAGTTCCAGATACTAGTCCGATATCAATGTCTCCATATTGTATGTAAGTATCAGAGTTAAAAGAGTTGAAGATTTGCTTGAGAAGATATTTATTCATCTGAGTGTGTCACCGTGGGGTGCACCAGTCTGGTTGGTTAAGAAGAAAGAAGGTTCTATGACACTTTGTGTGGATTATAGACAATTGAACAAGGTGACTATCAAGAATAAGTATCCACTTCCGAGGATTGATGATGTGGTGGATCAATTGGTTAGTGCAAGTGTGTTCAGTAAGATAGATTTGAGATTTGGGTATCATCAAATTTGTGTGAAGGATGAAGATATTCAGAAGACTGATTTTAGAACTTGGTATGGTCAATATGAGTATTCTTTGATGCCGTT
Source organism: Vicia faba (assembly GCA_948472305.1). Taxonomy (NCBI): domain Eukaryota; kingdom Viridiplantae; phylum Streptophyta; class Magnoliopsida; order Fabales; family Fabaceae; genus Vicia; species Vicia faba. Next base: position 833,029,435 of record OX451736.1, on the reverse strand, counting down.
TGGTGTGACCAATGACTCGGGTGTATTCATGGAGTACATGAATAGTATTTTCCATCTGTGTTTGGACAAATTCGTGGTTGTTTTTATTGGTGATATATTGATCTATTCGAAGAGTGAAGAAGATCATGCAGAGTATCTGAAGGTGGTGTTAACAGTGTTGAAGAAGAAGAAGGTGTATGCTAAACTTTCTAAGTGTGAGTTTTGGTTTAAGGAAGTAAGCTTCCTTGGTTATGTGATTTCGAGGGGAGGTGTTGCAGTTGATCCGTCGAAGATTTAAGTTGTGTCTCAGTGGGATGCTCTGAAATCTGTCGTTGAGATTAAAAGTTTTCTTGGGTTGGCAGGTTATTATTGGAAATTCATTGAAGGATTTTCCAAGTTAGCTTTGTCGTTGTCGCAATTGACTAGGAAAGGTCAAGCTTTTGTTTGGAATGCAAAATGTGAAGAAAACTTTCAAGAACTTAAGAGGATATTGACGACAGCTTCAATTTCTATTTTTTCTAACCCGACAAAAATGTTTGTTGCATATTGTGATGCTTCGTTGATGGAATTGGGAGGTGTGTTAATGAAAATTCAATAATTTGTAGCTTATGCTTCAAGGTAACTTAGAGTCATGAGAGGAATTATCCGATACATGACTTGGAGTTGGCTGTTGTTGTGTTTGTATTGAAGCTTTGGAGGCATTATTTGTTTGGGTCGGGATTTGAAGTGTTTAGCAATCATAAGAGTTTGAAATATATCTTTGATAAAAAATAGTTGAATATGAGGCTGAGGAGATGGTTATAATTTTGAAAGGATTATGATTTTGGTTTGAATTCCATTCGGGTAAAGAGAACGTAGTGGCTGATGCATTGTGTGATATGGTGGTAGAACCGACGGTTAATACTACTGGTTTTTTTTTGCGTTTTTGTATTTGCAAATGTCGCTGTAAGCAAGAGTCACCACCGACTTTTATTTCATCCAACAAAGGAAAAGGGAAAAGAACAGAAAAAACTTTTTTTGAGATGTTTCTGAGTACGGGGGGTAGATTATGGAAAGGGAATGTGTTATCACCCTTTCCATCCATGGTTTTCCATGGGCTCTTAGGTACTTGCTCATTTTGAAATTGCTTGTGTGTGTTTTGAAAAGTTTTTGTTTAACTTTATGGTATCCCTTATATCTGTCCTCAAGAGTGTGACGAAGTTGTTTTTGAAAACTTTTTGAAAGTGTTCGTGTGAAAGAGTTTTTGTTGTTTTGAGCAAGTACTTAAGAGTTTCTACCTACTCGAAAAAGTATGTTCATTTTCTTATTCCTTTAGAAAACGCTATCCTACTATTAAGGAGTAGGTAGCTCCATCGTTGGAGTTTAAGGGACATTTGAAGGGACAAGTACGGTCACAAAAGCAATGGTTAGGAAACCTTAGTAGTTACCCTAAAGTCCTAAAGATCTTTCCGAGGCAACATTCGAATGGGTCATTTTGATCTTTCGGGACTAGAGGGCAACCACTAAAACTCCCTATACTTCATGACCATTTACCGAAGGCAACCGAAGTGGGGAAAAACCTAAGAGTGAGCATGTGCAAGTGGTTATTTTTCAGTTTATTTATCTTTGCACAATTAGAGTTTTCTACCTTTTTAATTCCATCTGTCTTTCACATACAATCCTATCATCAATCATCTAGCAGTTTATAATAGCAGAAAGTAAAAGTGAGAGAAATTAAAGTCCTAACTATTACAAGGGTTCGGGGAGGGGTTACATAACCAAACTTAGGGAATAGGCAGTAAATACAAAGCAGTAAAAAAACCTAATTTAAAACTATTACAAACCCGATGTAGATATAGTAATTGGAAAATAAAGTGAAAATAAATAAGCGCGGGAAAATTAAGACGGGAATAAATTAGAAGCCTAAAAAATATAATTAATTAAAAAATATTTTTGTGTATTTTTTATTGAGAAAATAATTAAATTGCGAATTAACCTAATTTCTAGTTAATTTTAATTAATAAAAAAACAATCAAATTAATCTAATTAGACTAATTTATTTTCAATAGAATTAATTTAAATTTAAAAAAACCTAATTCTACATTTTTGTGATTTTATATTTCATGATTAATAAAAAACATTTACTTTAAGAAATATAAAAATAATTAAAGCAAATAAAAAATTTATGAAATCAAAAAACAAAAAAGAAAAAGAAATGGGCCTACTGATGTTGTTAGTAATCTGGGGGGTGCGCCTGCTTTTTTGTACTAGACCCAAGATTCATAAGCCCAATCACTTGTTTGATTCAGTGCAATCAGATCTGGAATGTCCACCATGCGCTGCACTCACTGAGTGTTGGATCTAGATCTAGGCATGATCTAATGGTTGGATTTGGAGGATGCAAGGTGGACCTCATGGGTAACACGCACTTAATCCTGTAAAGAAATAATGGAAAAAAATAAAATGCTTGGACCTGGGATCAAAACCTGGTCATTGCTTTCACATGCCTTGCCCTTTTTACCATCTGCGCTAGTTAGTCATTCATATATATAATTAAGCAAAAATAATATAATTGAAACATAGATCTATTGTTGAATCAGCCTGACACGCATGCATTGTGGGGCCCTGGTAACTCGAAGGGCCAATCAGATATGGAGAGAGGGATCTATGATTTGATCCAGCCAATGGGACGCGGGGAATTAGCCATGCAAGCTTGTACCACCGCCTGTAATAAGTCAAACCACCGGTCACGGTGGTTACGGTCACCTTCTTCAGTGATATCAAAAATCGAACCCTGCAAAACACACCATATCAAAGCATATAAAACACCCTACCCCCCTTAAAATTTTCCCAGGAATCCAATGATGGTATTTGTTTGATCTAAAAGTCCCTGTATCATTAAAACCGAAGCTTGCTTCTCTCCAAGCCCTAACAATGGTGATGTGCAACCCTGGCCTTGTTCCTTGCATGTAATGCGTCAGAAAATTGACAAATAATCATAATAACATGAATGTGTATTCAAAAGGCATTGATATCAAGAATTAAGTGAGTTTGAAATCCAAATTCTTATCAAAAGAGGGAGAATCAGACTGGGGTGATGCAGCGTGCTTTGGCCTTTGCAAACAGACTGGTTCACCTCATGGAATCCTTAGAAGGATGACGGAATGGCTGGATATGATTGAAGGAGGCTGGATCGTCCCTTTTGAATCTTTCACTTTCTTTGAAATTTTGGAATTTTTGTTTTCTCTCTCGAGGGAGGTTGCGTGTTTCTGTCTTGTCCTTTAGGGTTGGAGAGCCTTTGCTTATGTATGAGAATCAGATTAGGGTAACATTTGTGGAAGGAATCCAAAGAATAATGGAGTTTTAATTTTGCTTCAAATATTTCCATTTTTGCATATTTTCTTGCCCATTCCAAGCTTGCACGATCTCCTTGCCATGTGAAAGCATATTTTGTTCCACATTTAATGAAAAAAAGATTTCAAATTAAACTTAACATTATTTCCATCATTTACTTATTTAATTTTGATTTTTAATGAATACAATATCAAAATAAATAGAATAAATGATAGAATAATGCATGTGTGGGCTTATGGGTCGTGGACCATGTTAGGAACAAGATTCAAACTTGAAAATATAGGCCCATTTGGTGAAAATTCAAATTTGGTCAATTTTGGCTTTATGCAATTTTCTAAAAAATGGTAAACTTTGACAATACATATCTCCCTCAATTTTAACCCTAATAGGGTGTTCTGGGACTTTTTAGAAAGCTTGGGATTTCCCCTAAACAACCCTTTTAGTTTCATCTCAATTGGGTCTTCCATGCTCAAGTAAGGAGCTTTGAGCGAAAAGGTGTTGTTGTTGACTTTTGAAAAGGACCTATAATGTCTGAATTTATATCTTTTCATGAGTGAATTTCTTGAACTTGAGGGCTGAATATGAGTTGTAGGGAATTGAATCCTCTTCAAAATGAGCCTGTGATGGGAAATTTCTGATAAAGTATGAGAAAGTTATGTCTGGTCAAAGTTTGGTTGACTTTTCCTATAGCAACCCTAATTTAGCAACTTTTGAGTTTTGATGAATTTGGGGCATTCCTTGAGGAATCATGATCAACCCTTGATCAAATGATGGATGTTACTTCAAAATGTTGATGTTGACCAAAAATATTGAAGTTTGACTGCATGAGGGTCACTGTTGACTTTTGACCAATTACATTTGATTTTTAGGCATTTGAGCAGTTGATTGAGCAAACTTCTTGTGCAAGGCATGAAACTTGACATGGATAGTCTTGAGAAATTATTAGGACCATGGAAAAGATTTGAGACCTTTGGAGTTCACATATCTTGATGAAAGTGGAAACCCTAGTTGAAGGTTCATTGTCTTAGGAGAGAATTTGTCTGGTTAATTCTTGGGCGTCCTTGAGCAATTGAGGATCTCTAAAGGCCTGCCTTTGAGTGAAATGAGAGGGAAAATTTTGGGGTACAACACATTGAGTAGGAAATATTTTCATATGTATATGATGATGGTAAGGGAGTTATAAATGGTTGAACAATTTAGAGATATGAGTTTGATTTGTGAAGAGACTTCTTCTACAGTTAAGCTTGGTATGTTGAAGCTTACTAGTGGCATTCTTAATGAGATTCGAGAAGGTTAAAAATCTAATTTGAGTTTGGTGGATCGGTTGAATTTGATCAATCAAGGTCGAGGTGGTGATTTTAGAATTGATGAAAATGGTATTATGAGATGTCGTGATAGAGTTTGTGTTCCGAATATAGCTGAACTGAAAAAGAGTATCTTTGAGGAAGTGCACCATAGTGGATTGAGTATTCATCCAGCTGCTACATAGATGTATCAAGATTTGAGGAAAATATTTTGGTGGCCCAGTATGAAGAAAGAAATTGTGAAGTTTGTGTATTCTTGTTTGAATTATTAGAAGTCGAAGATCGAACATCAGAAACCATCGGTTTTGATGCAACTGTTATCTATTCCTGAATGGAAATGGGATAATATTTTAATGGTTTTTATGTTTGGATTATCGAGAACATCAAAGAATTTTGAGGCTATTTGGGTTATTATGGATAGATTGACTAAGTCTTCTCACTTTATTCCAATGAGAATGGATTATCCATTGGAGAAGCTATCAAATTTGTACATTAAGAGTATTGTCAGTTTGCACAGTATTCTGTCTAATAGTGTGTTAGATAGGGATCTGAGATTTACTTTTAGATTTTGGGAAAGTTTGCAAAGTGCTTTGGGTATGAAGTTGCATTTGAGTTCTTCTTATCATTCACAAACATATGGCTAGAATGAGAGGTTGATTCAGTCGCTTGAGGTAGAAAATCCTTTTTAGTGGGGGAGAGTTGTAACACCCAAAATTTTCTATTTAGCATATATTTGATTTAATTAATTATTTGTTTGATTTTATGAATAAATGATTATTTGATGTATGTTGTATGTGACGGGTTAGTCGGGTTGAGATTGTTGAATCGTTAGGTTAGAGTTAGGAAATAATGTGGGTTGGTAAGAAATATTTTAATTAGTAAGAATTGTGGAATATTGGTAATTGGGCCTAGTGTAAGAATGTGAAGAGTTAGTGGGTGTGTGGATAGTAAGCCTATTAGCTTGGTTACTAGAGTTAATATTATTTTATTAGTTTAATAAAAAGAAAAGAAATAAGAGTTAGTAAGAGGAATAACATAAGAGAGGAGAAAAGAGGTTCATGAGAAAAGAAGAGAAGAGCGAGAAAGAGGAAATAGGGAAAGAACATAAACGTTAGTGGAATCGGCCTAGAACAAGGTAAGGCTGGGTTTTCATTTGGTTATTGGGATTATTAATGCGTGATGGGTAGTAGCATGTGTTAGGAACAATTTCTCTAGTTTTTCCATGTTTTAAATTACTTAGGTTTTGATTGAGAATCCATAGAAATTGGTATGTGATTATGTTGTGATGTTTGATTGATAAATATGTGTTGGATATTTGTTATAGTAACTTAAATCGTGACAAATTGGATGTTAAAACATGTTTTGGGTGAATGAAATCGTATGGATTTGCTGCTGTCATCACATAAATTATTTGGATAATCGCAGAGCTCTCTCAATACGAGATTAGCTCCCTTAGTGCGGTCGGGTCTGTAATAAGCTCGCTTAGCACGAGGTAGCGCGCTTAGCGCAAACTGGAAGATGAAATTTTCATATTTTCTTTATTTGATCTAAGATTATGTATGCTTATTGTTGCACCCCAAAATTCTCCCTCTCCAGTTTTAACCCTAATTGACTTATTTTTATTTAACATACTCATGCATACATATCACCAATTCCATGGTGAAATTCTGGTATCAGATATGTTATGTTGAAAGAGATGTCACGACAAAAATATTTGTTTGCAAGTAAGGTGCAGTAAAATAAAGAGCAGTAAAAACACAAGAGATTGTTCACCCAGTTCAGTATACAACAACACCTACTCTGGGGGCTACCAAGCCATGGACAAGTTCACTAAATAATATCAATTCATAGACCCTCAGTAAACAACCAGTTTACGATCTAATCACTTAATAACTACCCATGCTAAACTTCTATCTAAGACTCACCTAGGTATGAGGCCATCCTCAAATCCATTCAATCACTTATAGAATTAATAAGTTTGAAACACTTCAATCATTCAATGCTTAAAAGCTTATGAATGATACACAATTAACAACCCTAATGACAACTCAAGTATTTAAACTAATACTTAGAGTGTATTACAAATAAAAATCCTAGACTTCTAATAAAAAAGAAAGTATTCTTCTTCAAAAGTTGCTTGTATTTGAATAAGGAAGCAAGTCCTTGTATATGCAAAGTTTTGGGCTTGGGCTTAAAAATAAATATTCAAATCCTTTGAATATTTCCATAAAAATAGGCCAAGATAAAATTATGCAATTTGAAAAATATTACTCCATATTTTTCGCATCCTGTAGATCACAAGTCCTGAATTATAGAGTGCTGGAAATCAGGAGACAAAAGACTTAACTGATTTTGGGTTGAGATCAGTTCAGTAGGCAGATGTCAAGACATCTGCTTTTTTGACATTTGCTTTGACATCATTCAAAACAGTTTTACTCCAAATGTTAAGACATTTAGCAAAATTTTAAGAAGTCATTGTTTTACCAAAATTGCTGCCAACAAACACTTACAAACTCCCCCTTTGGCAAATTTTGGATAAAACTTATTATAGCATATTATCAGAGTAGCAGCATAATTATCAGGGCAGCAGCATAAGCAAGGCAATCAAAACATTCATTCAGTTAGCAGTCAGTTGTTAGCACAGGAAGATGTCAAAACATCTTCTGGGACATGAGGCTACCCCTCAAGTATTGAGCTCCCCCTCAATCAATGGTCAGTGGTCAGTGGTTAGTCAGTCACTCACTCACTTTCTTTCCCCCTTTTTAGTCATAATACGCCAAAGAAAATATGCAATCAAAGGAATATCAGTATTAGGGTACAGACCAGAAAATTCAAATGTCAAGCACATGCAAGTGCCAAAAAAAGAAACAAAGTGTTTAGAGAAACATCAAGTAGCCTAACTGTCATCCTGACCAGTTAACTTGGTTAAACCAGAATTTCTTTCCTCACTGGAGTCTTCACCTTCAGAGGTCACTGCATCATCAAGGTTGCTATCCTTTTGCAGGTCCTTGATCATCTTTTCAAAGACTAGCTTCCTAGCTGGGCTCACTCTGATCACATCATCCAATTCCTTGCAGGCTTCCTTTAGTTCATTGATCATTTCATCCTTAGTGGAGGTCTTGTTTTCAGCAGTTGAAGATGTCAAAACAATGTCTGGGACATGTTTTCCTGAAAATAGCTTAAAGTTAAGTGTCAAGGAAGACCCCCTCTTGCACACTATGAAGATGTGAAAAACAAAAGAAGTCGGGTTGAATTGTAAAAACTTAAAACAAATGCTTAAACAATGCAGTATTTTTATCCTGGTTCGTTTGATCTCAAACTACTCCAGTCCACCCGTCAAGGTGATTTCGCCTCTCTCCAACGAGGTCTTAATCCACTATATTCAAAGGATTACAACAACTACTTTAACAACTGTTAAAGCCTTCTTGAGTACAACCACAAACCGGTTTATCTCAAAGAATTCTTTTACAGATAATTGAACAAGGATGTGTTAACATTTTCAAATAAAACAATATATCACAACAGTGATAATTACACAACTTAAGCTTGGAATAAATTGAATTTTCTAAAGCGTTTGAGTAAGCGTGGTTTTGAAGGCTTGGCAAATTATGTAAGTGCATGTGTGCGTCTTTTTCAAGGCATATTTGTTTATATAAGCAAGGCACAGATACATTGTCCATAAAGCCAATTTACTGATAATAACACACTTTCCTTTTTGAGAAGATCTTTGTCTGAAGAGAGCCGTTAGCATTTAATTCTGTCTTGAATACTTAGTAACGCTTCAGAGTTTTCTTTGCTTATGATACCGCTTCAGAGTGCTGATGACTTGGTAAAGATCTTTGATCAGAGTCAGAGTGTATTTGTCTATGCGCAGATTCTGGGTATCAAACTTCAGCGTTTAATCTGGTAGCTTCAGCGTTACTGATATTCTGATGCTGATGCTGATTCCATCAGAACTTCTGTATACATAAAGCATAATTTTAAGAAGCATATTTGTCTTATATATAAATCTTATACTTTATTTATTCTTTGTATTTTGTTATCATCAAAACTCTAATCAAGGGTTGTAAAATCAAACTATGTTCTAACAATCTCCCCCTTTTTGATGATGACAAAACCCAGATTTTTCAATTAAAAATAAAGAATAAAAAGTATAGAATTAAGAAGAGAAAACTCCCCCTGAGTTGATTACTTCCCTTTAATTCCATGAGTCTTTGAGCATCAGAACTTTACTGTATCTTTCATCAGAGTTTTGTACCTGTTCAAGCTTTTCACAGAAGAGAGAATTTTAAATGGATCAGAATGTTTGAGACTTATGTCTCAGTAATCCATTATAGAAAAATATCATTCTTTCTCCCCCTTTTTGTCAGTTATCAAAAAGAACAAATAATCAGAGTCAAAATGCATTTATATTAAACAACAGAAGCAATGATAAGTTCAGAATAATGTAAGAATATTACAGATAAACATGTTTTAAAAAAACGAGGAAATTCTAAGAGGGAGGAGGTAGACGCGTGAACAAGGCTTCCAACATGATCTTGATCTGGATGTTGGTTTCCTGTTGTTGGGTTAACATGCTCACGATTGCATCAATTTTGTCATCCTGTTTATCCATTCTTTCCTTCATCAGAATATCAGATTTTTGCAGGTCTTCTAGAGTCTGCCTATCAAAGGAGGAAGCTTGAGAATCTTCAGTAACAGGATGCTTCTCAGAGCTTTCTGCAATATCCTCTTTTTGACCCAGTGCTTCAGCAGGAATCATCTGCTCTAGAGTATCTTCTGACTCTGGTTGAAGTTTGGATGCTGGACGATGTTCAGACCAGGGAGCAATGTCCATAGGGAGAACTTCTTGTTCAAGCAGCTTGCTTAGGACTGGTTCTTCAATTTATTTCAGTAGATTACTGAAGTTCTGTTGAACTTGTCCATAGCTCTGTTCTTGCAACTTATAAGTTTCAGAATATACCCATCTTCTGAACTTTGTCCAAAGGTAGTCTGATGCAGCAAGATCAATCAACTCAAGACTAGCTTGTTTCAGAGAAGTGATCCACTTCTGTACTTCTGTTTGAAATGTCAATAAGCTGGTACCAACATCTGGAGAGGTTTCAGATGGTTTTGGTATTGGGATATTTGTTTTGTGGGTTATGGCAGCAAGACGTTCAAAAACCGTTAAATCAATGACAGTCTTACTGTTGTCATATGGATTGTTCTTTGGTGAGGGAGTGGGAGAGTCTGGAATTATGATTGGACTAGCTAGGGAGTTTGGTGGAGTTGATTCTAGTGAGGAGGGGATTTGGGGAATATTCAGGATGGTTAGAGGCATACGAATGACCAGAGGTTCTGTGATTCCAGGAATGGGAATGGGATCAGAATCAACAGTTTGGTTTAATTGATCGTTATGAGGTTCTGGTTCATAGGATTCAGAAGGTTGAGCCTCATCAGTTTGAACTTCTGGGTGAGATAGTTCAGGTTGTGGAGAAGGTGGATTAATTTCTGGTTGAGGAGATGGAGGTAGTGGTATTTCTGGTTGTGGAGAGAGAGGAATTTCTAGTTGTGGTGAGAGGGGAATTTCTGATTGTGCTTCTGTGGTGGTTTCAGGGTTTGGATTTTCTGGCGTGGGAGCAGAAGTAAGTTGGTCAAAGGTATCTATATCTGATAGAACTTTTGCAAGTTCTTGTTGGGTTGCTTCAGTATTTGGATTTGGAGGTTGGGAGCGAGATCTTCTAAGAGTTAAGGATTCAGAGGGGTCAAATTCAATGTCAAAGTCAACAAATGTTTGAGGTGTGGGGTTTTCTGATTGAGTGGGAATTGGGATAGATGTTGATACAGAAATTGAATCTAAAACAGTTACAGAAGAAGGATTACCTTTCTTTTTAGGAGTCCGCTGGGATGATCCTTCTGCTACAGCTTTCCTTTTCTTGGTTTTCTTCATCACAACTTCTGGAGCCTTCTGCTGCAGATCCTGAATGTTCAAATTTGGTGTTGTACCATCTGTCTTGCAGGCATCCAGATATCTGACTATTATGTCAAGTTTAGAATAAATCTATGAGATTAGGGGAAAGTTATCCAGAGGGACTCTTCTGCTGGAGATTGCTGCAAAAGGAGTGACGCTGGGTTCCTTCTTGATGTTCTCAATCAACTTCATTTTCTTCAGATTCTTTGCATTCAACTGTTTGCCAACAGTAGCTTCCAAAGAGCTGATTTCCTGAGCCTCTGTCAGATGATCAATCAACTTATTCTCTGTTAGAATATCTGATATCAGCCTTCTTAGGGGTATCCAGTCCCTTTTTGTGCATTCCTCTTCTCTGGTTTCTTTAACACTTGTCCTCAGATGGTTAAACAGCAGATGAGCCAGATTCACCTTGATCTTCTGGGAGATGAAATAGATCAGAAATTGCTGATCAATATTGATGTAGTCAGGAGAGTTGGTAGGCTTCCTGTGGTTTATGCATCCCAGAATGATCTTGGCCCATATTCTGTGATGGTCTTTTAAGTCCCTTATCTTGCTGGAGGGAAGCCCCAGAGTGAAGATTTCTCTAGCAATTAGGGCAACATCAACGCATCTTTCAGCCATGTCAATGCAACGTACACCTCCACCATTGTAGCCTATTAATCTTGCAATGAGATCCTCAATAATAACTATCTTCTTCCCCATTATGTATGAAGTAACTTGATGGTTTGAAGATGAAGCATGAATCCAAAATTCCTTTACCAGAATTGGGAATGTTGGACCCACCAGTCGGTCAAAATATTTCTCCCAGCCTCGAGCCTTAACTTATTTAGAGAGATTAAACCCATTCTCTTGAAGATTGATGAAATCCACGATCAACTCTGAAAGAACTTCTAGATTTTTGATTGGTGTGAGAAGAGTTCTGTAGGGTTCTTCATATTGCTCGGATGAATCAGTTTTATGGGTACTTGCAGTAGGAATGCTTGAGGAAGCCATTGTTCACACCGAAGGTTTTGTGAAAAAAAAATTGAAAGGGTTTTGAGAGAGAATGCAAACTGAAAATAACAAGTTTGTAGAGAAAATGAAAGTGAAGGTAAAAGAGTGTAAATGGTGAGAAATGCGTTTAAATAGATTTCTAAAAATTTTGAAAACATAAACGGAAAGAGAGAGAAATTAAATATAATGATTAAGAGCATTTAATGATAGCTGATTTTGGGGGATTCAGAAAAGATATTGGAACAGTTATCCATGACATGTGTCCCAATGCATCCAATCAGCGCTTTTGACCTTTCAGAAACGTGAACGCGTGTTCAGCCTCAGAAAGTAGCTGATGACTGGATGACACTTGTTTGCTTGAGTGAACTGCACATTTCTATCCTTGAAATGAAGCGCTCAGATCTTCATGGATAGATTCTGATACAATCTGTACTTCTAAAGATTTGAAGAAAGATTGATCAGTAGTTCATGGAAAAGTAAACAAAGTTCTGAAGGTTAAGATATGGAATCAAAACAATTTTATTCTGGACAGAGCTTCATGCTGAGATGTTTCAGGATGAAGTTGAACCTATCTTTAGAAAGAGGTTTTGTAAAAATATCAGCCCATTGATGGTATGTGTTAATAAATTTTAAATTTAGAATCCCTTTCTGAATATAGTCCCTAATAAAATGATGTTTTATTTCTATATGCTTAGCCCTAGAATGCAAAATAGGATTTTTACTGAGACAAATAGAAGAAGTATTGTCACAGAGGATAGGGATGTTACTCTCAAATATCTGGAAGTCCTCAAGTTGACTTTTCATCCAGAGCATTTGTGTGTTGCATCCAGCTGCTGCTATGTATTCAACTTCTGCTGTTGATAAAGCTATTGTGGATTGTCTTTTGCTGGACCATGAGATCAGATTTTCTCCCAAAAACTGGCAGCTTCCAGAAGTGCTTTTACGTTCTACTCTGTCTCCAGGAAAATCAGCATCACAGTATCCTATCAGGCTGTAATCACTTGATTTTCTATAAAACAAACCCAGATTAGTAGTACCTTTCAGATACTTGAAAATTCGCTTAACTGCTGTTAAGTGAGATTCTCTAGGATCTGATTGGAATCTAGCACAGATGCAAACACTGAATAGAATGTCAGGCCTTGAAGCCGTCAGATAGAGAAGAGAACCAATCATACCTCTGTAGACCTTCTATTCTACCTTTTTACTTACCTCTTCTCTTTCCAGAATGCATGTGGGATGCATTGGAATCTTTGATGGCTTACATTCTGAGAGATCAAATTTCTTCAGAAGTTCTCTGACATATTTGCTCTGATGAATGTAAGTTCCTTCTGGGGTTTGATTAATCTGAATGCCCAGAAAGAATTTTAGTTCCCCCATTAGGCTCATCTCAAATTTTGCCTGCATACATTTAGAAAACTTTCTTCCCAGAGAGGGTTTAGTGGATCCAAATATGATGTCATCAACATAAATCTGACATACTAAAATGTCATTCTTAACTGTCTTACAGAACAAGGTTGTGTCCACTTTCCCTCTAGTGAATTCCTTTTCTAACAGGAAGTTACTTAGTCTTTCATACCAAGCTCTGGGAGCTTGTTTCAGACCATATAGTGACTTCTTTAGTTTGAAAACATATTCTGGATTTTTGTAACTTTCAAAGGGGGTTGGTGCACATATACCTCTTCTTCTATATAGCCATTTAAGAATGCCCTCTTAACATCCATCTGATACAGAGTAATGCCTTTATTAACAGCAAATGAAATTAAGAGTCTGATAGATTCTAACCTGGCGACTAGAGCAAAGGTTTCTGTATAGTCTATCCCCTCTTGCTAACTATAACCTTGTGCTACCAGTCGTGCTTTATTTCTTATGACTTCACCTTGTTCGCTCAGTTTGTTTCTGAACACCCATTTTGTGCCAATGACATTGAATCCTTTTGGTTTGGGAACTAGATCCCATACGTCATTTCTTGTGAATTGATTTAGCTCCTCTTGCATTGCTAGAATCCAGTCATTGTCCAGAAGTGCTTCATCAATTGTTGTTGGTTAAATTAGAGAAACCAGTCCCATGAGGGATTCTTCAGAGTTTCTGAAGCTAGATCTTGTTCTGATTGGATCTTTCTTTCTTCCTAAGATTGTTTCTTCTGGGTGATCCATGCTGCTTCTGGATGGTCTTTTCTGGAGTTGATCAACATAAGGTGATGGGTTGCTTGCAGTTACTCTTTCTGATGTTGAGGGAGTGTCTCTGTTGAGAGTTTCTGATGATTTGTCTTTAGTACCTGTGAGTTCAACTTCCATACCTGCAAGGAATTCATTCTGCTTTGACTTTTGAGAGTTAAGCTTATCATCAAAACGAACACTGATTGACTCCTCCACAATCTGTGTTTCTGTATTGTATACTCTGTACCCTCTTGAGCGTTCAAAGTATCCTAACAAATACACTTTTGTGCTTTAGAGTCAAACTTGTTCAAATAATTTTTTGTATTCAGAATAAAACATGTACATCCAAATGGGTGAAAATAGGAAATGTTGGGATTTCTGTTTTTCCATAATTCATATGGAGTCTTTTCCAGAATAGGTCTTATGGAGATTCTATTCTGAATGTAACACGCTATGTTTATTGCCTCTTCCCAGAAGATCTTAGCAACGTTCGTCTCGTTGATCATGGTTCTGGCCATTTCTTGCAATGTTCTGTTCTTTCGTTCTACAACTCCATTTTGCTGGGGAGTTCTAGGACAAGAGAAATCATGCAGAATGCCTTTATCATTAAAGAATAACTCAAAATCTTTGTTTTCAAATTCTCCACCATGATCACTTCTGACTTTGACGATTCTAAGATCCTTTTCATTCTGAACTTGGTTGCAGAAGGTAACAAACACAGAGTATGACTCGTCCTTGTGCCTTAAGAACTTTACCCATGTCCATCTGCTATAGTCATCTACGATTACTAACCCATACTTCTTGCCACTGACTGAAGCAGTTTTAACTGGTCCAAATAAGTCAATGTGAAAAAGTTCTAATGGCTTGGAGGTGGAAACAACGTTTTTGGATTTGAAAGCTGGTTTTGCAAACTTGCCTTTCTGACATGCTTCACACAGAGCATCTGAATTGAACTTCAGGTTAGGAAGTCCTCTGACCAGATTGAGTTTGTTAATCTGAGATATTCTTCTCATACTAACATGTCTCAATCTTCTGTGCCAGATCCATTGCTCGTTGTTAACAGACAGTAGGAATTTTACATTCTGACTTTTTAGTTCAGAAAGTTTTATTTTATAAATGTTTTTTTTCCTCTTTCCATTAAATAGGATAGTCCCATCTTTCTGACTAACAGCTTTGCATGAATTTTGATTGAAGATTATATCATAACCGTTATCACTTAATTGACTTATGGATAACAGGTTATGCATTAATCTATCGACTAATAAAACATTACTTATAGAGGGAAGATTTCCATTACCTACTGTTCCAGAGCCAATGATTTTTCCTCTCTGATTGCCTCCAAAGCCTACGTGGCCTCCAGGCTTAAGTTCCAGGCTTTGGAACATATGCCTTCTTCCCGTCATGTGTCGTGAGAAGCCAGAGTCCAGGTACCATGACTGGTGTTTTTGCTTTGCTGCTAAAGATATCTGCCACATGTATTATTTTATCCTTAGGTACCCACATTTTCTTGGGTCCTGATTTGTTAGTTTTACCAAAACTATCGTTGAATTTTGGTTTGACAGAGTAATCACTACTTGTATATTTTATGTCATGTGTGTGCCCATATATAAAGTGTGAATCAAGTGGAGTACGTTTTATAACTAAATCCATGGAATTTTTTGGTGTAGGAACCTTACCTTGATATCCTATCCCTTTTCTGCCATTTCTTCTAACTCCATAGATTATTGAAGCAATTTTGCTTCTGTCTATGTTTTTAGCTAGAAACTTCTGAAAGCTGTGATCATACTCCTTGATGATCTCATCAGCATTGCTGGGAGTTTCAGGGATTGTTTCCTTCTGAGAGTTTTGCAATTGGTTTTATAATTTTGAAATTTTATCTTTTAACTCAGAATTCTCCAATTTGAGACTCTCAGTCTTATCAGAATCAGAAGCAAGATTCCTTTTCAGGTTTCTGAATTTGATTCTGATCTGTTGATATCTTTCCAGAATTTCATTAAGGCTTTCAGCTAGTTCAGCCTTAGTAAAGTTTATAGCAAAGTCAGGGAATACCTCTTCTGTATCTGATTCAGAGTCTGACTCAGATGCTTCACTGTCTTCTGTTATGTTTTCCATGAGAGCTATGTTTGCTCTTTCATCATCTGATTCTGAGTCAGCTTCAGATGTGTCAGAATCATCCCATGTAGCCATGAGACTTTTCTTCTTTTCCTTGCCAAAATTTTTTTTGGGCTTCTCCTTCTGAAGCTTTGGGCAATCACTTTTGTAGTTCCCTTTCTCGTTACATTCATAGAAGATGATGTCTTTGTTGTTTGGCTTTCTGTTTCCTGAAGAACCTTCAGGTCTTCTGTGTCCAGAGAAGGATTCTGACCTTCTGTATCTGGAGAAAGATTCATTCTGATTTTCTGATCTTCTGGGATTCCTGAACTTCCTTTGCCTCTGCTTCCACAATTGGTTCACCCTTCTAGAGAGGAGAGACAATTCATCTTCTTCTGATGAGGTCCCATCAGAGATTTCTTCCAAAGCCTGCAAAACTTTGGAGTCAGATTTTCTGTTAGATTTTAAAGCTAATGGCTTACCTTGCTTTTGAGGTTCATCTACTTCCAGCTCTATCTCATGACTTCTGAGGGAGCTGACAAGTTCCTCCAGAGAGATTTTGTTGAGATCCTTGGCTAGCTTTAGCGCTGTGACCATTGGCCTCCATTGTTTTGGCAAGCTTCCGATGATCTTCTTAACGTGATCAATAGTGGAATACCCTTTTTCAAGAACTTTTAGACCAGCAACAAGAATTTGAAATCTTGAAAACATAGTTTCTATTGATTCACTTTCTTCCATCTTGAATGCCTCATACTTCTGAATGAGTGCAAGGGCTTTGGTTTCTTTGACCTGAATGTTACCTTCATGCGTCATTCTCAGAGAGTCAAACATATTCTTTGCAGTGTCCCTGTTTGATATCTTCTTATATTCTGAATAAGAGATGGCGCTGAGAAGAATTGTTCTGGC
The DNA here is from genome assembly GCA_948472305.1 of Vicia faba. Lineage (NCBI taxonomy): Eukaryota > Viridiplantae > Streptophyta > Magnoliopsida > Fabales > Fabaceae > Vicia > Vicia faba. The sequence goes on along the minus strand of OX451736.1, from coordinate 833,012,723 downwards.
CTTGTGATGATTTCTGAACTCACGCTTTTGCTGATCAGACATCGTTTTCCTGTCAATCTTCTGACCACTTCCATCCACTGGGTGCGTGTATCCATCAGTCACCATGTCCCACAGATCAGCATTATGGGCCAGAAAGAAACTCTCAATTCTGTCTTTCCAGTAGTCAAAGTTCTCTCCATCAAAGACTGGAGGTTTGCCATTGAATCTGTCTCTTCATTGTTGTCATTGCTGATGTTTTGATTTGTCCCTGCCATTGTGTTTTTCTGACGCTGGATCTTGTACTGACACAGTTAAGTGTTATAAGCTCAGAACCAGGCGCTCTGATGCCAATTGAAGATGTGAAAAACACAAGAAGGGGGGTTGAATTGTAAAAACTTAAAACAAATGCTTAGACAACGCAGTATTTTTATCCTGGTTTGTTTGATCTCAAACTACTCCAGTCCACCCGTCAAGGTGATTTTGCCTCTCTCCAACGAGGTCTTAATCCACAATATTCAAAGGATTACAACAGATACTTTAACAACTGTTAAAGCCTTCTTGAGTACAACCACAAACCGGTTTATCTCAAGGAATTCTTTTACAGATAATTGAACAAGGATGTGTTAACGTTTTCTAATAAAACAATATATCACAATAGTGATAATTACACAACTTAAGCTTGGAATAACCTGAATTTGCTAAAGCGTTTGAGTAAGCATGGTTTTGAAGGCTTGGCAAATTATGTGAGGGCATGCGTGCATCTTTTTCAAGGCAGATTTGTTTATATAGGCAAGGCACATATACGTTGTCCTTAAAGCCAATTTACTGATAATAACACACTTTCCTTTTTGAGAAGATCTTTGTCTGAAGAGAGTCGTTAGCATTTAATTCTGTCTTGAATACTTAGTAACACTTCAGAGTTTTCTTTGCTTATGATACCGCTTCAGAATGCTGATGACCTGGTAAAGATCTTTGATCAGAGTCAGAGTGTATTTGTCTATACGCAGATTCTGGTCATCAAACTTCAGCATTTAATCTGGTAGCTTCAGCGTTACTGATCTTCTGATGCTGATGCTGATTCCATCAGAACTTCTGTATACACAAAGCATAATTTTAAGAAGCATATTTGTCTTATATATAAATATTATACTTTATTTATTCTTTGTATTTTTTTATCATCAAAACTCTAATCAAGGGTTGTAGAATCAAACTATGTTCTAACACACTACATCATTAACATTTAGGATTCCAGGATGCTAATTGAGAATAATTCCATAGATGAGAGAAGGAAAAGCAATTGGAATTTTAATGGCACAAGTTCCTGCATGCTTGATAGTCTGATCAAAGATGTAAGTACCATAATCAAAAAGTGTCCCACGTTCGAGGGACATGACTATTTGTTTATTCGAAGGTAACAAGTGGAGGTACCTTAGAGGTGTGCGTGTGCAAGTGTGTTGGGTTTCAGTTAAATTTATCTTTGAATATTAGGTTTGCTAATGTTTGTTTTTAAGTCTTTTCATACAAACATATTTACATTCATCTAACAGTTCATTGTATAAGTACGAAAAATAAAATGTGGGAATTTAAAGACCTACAAATATTACATCCCATAAGCAGTTACATAATAGAAAAAAATACGATGAAATGTAAACAACGACTATTACAAATTATCCGTGCGACCTATACATTTGTTTTCTAGAATTTAAATAGCAAAAGACTAAATAAAAATAAATTAAAGGACAAAATAAAAGACCTAAAATCCTAAGCAAGAAAATGTCTTTGGTTTTTTTATGAGAAATAAGAATTTTGTGTTAATAATAATTGGAATTTGATTTATGAAAATAAATTAATTATAAAACCCTAATTCTAATTAATTAATTAATTAAAAAATTTATTAAAATTAATTAATTAAAATTAATCTTAACAAAACAAAACAAAGAGACTAATTCTAATATTTTTGTGGTTTTGATTTTAATGATGTTTTTATAATTTTTTTAATAAAAGGAAATTAATTGAAAAAGAAAAATGTAAATTAAACAAAACAAAAAAAATTGAAAAAGAAAAGATGGGCTTTCTGTAAGAAAACTAGGGGTGAGAATCTGAAATTTGCTAAGCCCAACTTGGTTGGACCCAACAACTGCGTATGATTTGGTGTGCATAGCTCTTGAGGTTCCATGGTAGGAGCGCATCCTTGAGAAGTTGGATTTGAAACTCAAAAGTTCTTGAGCCTTAATAATGACAGCCTGCAACCTAAGCACTTAAACTCATGTGTGATACGTTAGATCCATTCCAAACATTGATAACAACATGGATGTATGCATAAAATTAATTTAAATCATATAATGAAAGAGTTTAGGATCCAGAATTTTTATCAAAAACTGGTGGGCTTGGTGTGGTGGTTCTGGCATGTTTGAGAGTGAGCTACAGATATGTATGGCCTCCTAGAACCTCCGGGAAGATGGTACGAGGCTTAAAATTGCTCGAATATGGTCGGAAATTGCTATAAGAAATTGCAAATTTCTTTGAAAATGTGAAGAATTCGGGAAAGATTTTGGAGAGCTTTTTGAAGAGCTTTTTGAAGAGGAATTTGGTGCCCTTTATTGCTTGCAATGTTATGTATTTATAGAGTTAGGAGAAAAGCAAGTATGACAATAAATAAAGCTTTCAAGGCCATGAGACAAAAATCCAACATATAGAAAGTTTGTCATATTTGGATGATTCTTGTCATTCTTGATGCTACATGAACCTGTGCAATTTTTGTTGGTCTTTGCACGAAATATTGGGCTCCATGATGAGTCAAGTCAAGCCCAAATGTGCTAGCCCATTATTTCTTGTATTTTTATCTAATTTATTTGATTTAATTCATATTTAAATGAATAAAAATTCAAAAAAATAAAAATAAAAATCACAATAGTTCATGGTTAGGTTTAGAGGCCCTTGGGTATGTCATAAACATGTTTGAACCCTAAAAGTTAGGTTCATTAACCTAAAAAAGCAATTTTGCTCAAAGTTGACTTCATGCATTTATTGAAAGTTGCCCAACTTGTGCACCTCATAGCGTGCTCAATTTTCATCTTTTGAAGTTGATCTGGGAATTTTTGGAAAGCCCAAGATGTCCCCTTAAATCTATATGTTGATAATTTTTTCTTTTGAAGACATCATCTTGATGTAAGTTGTCTTGACAAAAAGTGTCTTTTGTTGACTTTTGAAAATGACATATAATGTATGAGATCATATCTTCCAAATGAAGCATTTTTTGGACTTGAAAACAAAAGGAAAGTTGTAGAGAATTCAATTTTCTTAAAAATGGGCTTTGGTTGGGGAAAACTTGATGAAGCATGTGAAAGTTATGCCTAGTCAAAGTTTAGTTGACTTCTCCTAAGGAAACCCTAATTAGACAAATCTTGACTTTTGATGATTTGAGGATTTTCCTTGGAGAATCATGATCGAACCTTGATCAAATGATGAATATCACTCGAAAATGTTGATGTTGACCAAAAATCTTGAAGTTTGACTGTATGTTGACCATAGTTGACTTTTTTTATCAATACAGTTGATTTTCAAGCATCTGAGCCATTGATTGAGCAAACTTGTGATGTAGGGCTTGAAACTTGACATGAGCCTTGTTGAGGACCTATGAAGAAACATGGGAGCCACTTGAGACTTTTGCAGACCAAATTTCCTTGAGAAACTCCAAACCCTGATTGTAGGCTTTTGGTCTAGGAGGTGTAACTTGACTAGTCAACCCTTGGGTACCTTGACCATTTGAAGAGCCTTGAAAGAATGATTTAAAGAAAAATGGGAGAGGAAATTTTTGGGTACAAAAGCTTCCCCTATTCAATCTTCTTAAACCTGAAGAGTTAGATTGGCATGTCCGCCATTCGTGACTTGAAGGTAGAAGATGACTGAAAACTTAAGTGCCCAGAAATTTACACTCGCCTATGCAAGATGGTAACGTTGTTGGATGATTGTATCATAAATGGGCTTATAATATGCCATTCAGAGATATGACGGAGAGTCATCGGAGATGGGCTTATAGATGCCATCCAAAGTAAATGTTGACTTTAAACTGGAAGAAGTATCATAACAAACCTACGGTTGGTTTAATCTGAGCCAGAAAATGTTCCTTTTGTCTTTAACTAGAAGAAGTATCAAAATAAATCATTGGTCAATTTAATCTGAGTCAGAAAAAGGCCTATTAGAAGAAGTATCAGAATAAATCATTGGTCGATTTAATCTGATCCCGAAAAAGGTCTATTGGAAGAAGTATCTGAATAAATCTTTGGGTCGATTTAATCTGAGCCAACAACTATCTTTTCTTATTTTATCTGGAAGAAGTATCAGAATAAATCTTTGATTGATTTAGTCTAAGCCAGAAAATGTCTTCAACTGGGAGAAGTATCAGAATAGATCTACACCTGATCTAAGTTGAGCCAGAAAAATGTCTACTAGAAGAAGTATCAGAATGAACCATTGGTTGATTTATTTCGAGCCAGCGACTATCTATGACCGTATTCAACTGAAAGAAGTATCAAAATACATATTTTGTTGATTTAATCTGATCCAAAAGAGGTCTTTGTTGTCTTTAACTGGAAGAAGTATCAGAATAAACCTACGGTTGGTTTAATCTGAGCCAGAAAAATGCCTACTTGAAGAAGTATCAGAATAAATTATTGGTCGATTTAATCTAAGCCAAAATATATTTATACTCATTTTATCTAGAAGAAGTATCATAATAAATCATTAGTCGATTTAATCTAAGCCAGAAATAGGTCTACTAGAAGAAGTATCAGAATAAAACATTAGTTGATTTAATCTGAGCCAGAAGATATTTATACTCATTTTATCTAGAAGAAGTATCAAAATAAATGATTGATCGATTTAATCTGAGCCAGAAAAAGGTCTGCTGAAAGTAGTATCAGAATAAACCATTAGTCGATTTAATCTGATCCAGAAGATATTTATGTTCACTTTATCTAAAATAAGTGTCAGAATAAATCATTAGTCGATTTAATCAGATCAAGAAAAAGGTCTGCTTGAAGCAGTATCAGAATAAACCATTAGTCGATTTAATCTGAGCCAGCGACTATCTACGACTATCTTCAATTGGAAGAAGTATCAGAATAAATCTTTGGTTAATTTAATCTAATACAAAAGAGGTCTCTGTATCTTTAATCGGAAGAAGTATCAGAATAAATCATTGGTAGATTTAATCTTATCCAGAAAAAGGTTTACTGGAAGAAGTATCATAATAAATCTTTGGTCGATTTAATCTGAGCCATCAAATATTTATGCTTGTTTTTATCTGGAAGAAGTATCAGAATAAATCTTTGGTTGATTTAATCTGAGCCAGAAAATGTCTTCCACTGGAAGAAGTATCAGAATAGATCTACACCTAATCTAAGTTGAGCCAGAAGAATGTCCACTGGAAGAAGTATCAGAATAAACATTGGTCAATTTAATCCAAGCCAGCGACTATTTGCGACTGTGTTCAACTGGAAGAAGTATCGAATTAAATCTTTGGTTAATTTAATCTGAGCCAGAAGAGGTCTCTGTGTCTTTAACTGGAAGAAGTATCAGAATAAATCATTGGTCGATTTAATATGAGCCAGAAAAAGGTCTACTGGAAGAAGTATCAGAGTAAATCTTGGTCAATTTAATCTGAGCCAGCAGATATTTATGCATGTTTTTATCTGGAAGAAGTATCAGAATAAATCTTTGGTGGATTTAATCTGAGCCAGAAAATGTCTTCAACTGGAAGAAGTATCAGAATAGATCTACACCTGATCTAAGCTGAGCCAGAAGAATGTCCACTGGAAGGAGTATCAGAATAAATCATTGGTCGATTTAATCTGAACCAGTGACTATCTACGATCGTCTTCAACTGGAAAAAGTATCAGAATAAATCTTTGGTTAATTTAATCTGATCTAGAAGAGGTATCTGTGTCTTTAACTGGAAGAAGTATCAAAATAAATCATTGGTCGATTTAATCTGAGCCAGAAAAAGGTCTACTGAGAGAAGTATCAGAGTAAATCTTTGGTCGATTTAATATGAGCCAGAAGATGCTTTATGCCCAACTTCGACTAGAAGAAGTATCAGAATAAATCTTTGGTCAATTTAATCTAATCCAGAAGAGGTCTCTTTGTCTTTAACTAGAAGAAGTATCAGAATAAATCTTTGGTCGATTTAATCTGAGCCAAAAAAAGGATCTGCTAGAAGAAGTATCAGAATAAATCTTTTGTTGATTTACCCTGATCCAGTAGATATTTATGTCTGACTTAGACTGGAAGAAGTACCATAATAAATCTTTGGTCAATTTAATCTGAGCCATAAGAGGTCTCTTTATCTTTAACTAGAAGAAGTATCAGAATAAATCTTTGGTCGATTTAATCTGGGCCAGAAAAAGGATCTGTTGGAAGAAGTATCAGAATAAACCTTTAGTTTATTCACCCTAAGCTAGAAGATATTTATGCCTGACTTCGACTGGAAGAAGTATCAGAATAAATCTTTGGTTGATTTAATATGAGCTAGAAGAGGTCTCTTTGTCTTTAACTGGAAGAATTATCAGAATAAATCTTTGGTCGATTTAATTTGAGCTAGAAAAAGGATCTACTGGAAGAAGTATTAGAATAAATCTTTGGTCGATTTACTCTGAGCCAGAAGATATTTATGTCCGACTTCGACTAGAAGAAGTATCAGAATAAATCTTTGGTTGATTTAATATGAGCCAGAAGAGGTCTCTTTGAGAATTAACTTCTGAGGAATTTGCTGAAATAGCCCTTTGTCAGATGTAGCCTTTGAGAAGACTGTCGGGTCATATAAGTAGTTGATGATGTTTGTCTGTTGATTGATCTTTTCTGAAGAGGTAAATAGTTAATTGTATGCAGTGTCATGATGTATAAAATGCGTTGCATAATGATGTTCTCAAAATAAATGAGATTGTGCTATATGTGTTTCGTATGTATATGGTATGATATTGGTAAATGATCTATGAATGTGAAATGTTATTGAAGTGCATTTGTAAACTCGAGCAGTATCATTGTCTGGGGAAAATAAATCCCTGACAATTGCTGGGGATGAAGAGCATGTGTGTCTTTGATCTTCTGGGGATTGTTTCTGTTGGGGACTTCTGCTTTCTTATTTGAGAAAAACATTTTTGGGGAACATTGATTTATGCTTTTTTCTTGAGGAAACTCTGCTGGAGAATGTTAATTCCTGCTTGGGGAGAAAGGTTCAAGAACATTGGTTGTTCATTGCTCTGTTGGGGAGTTTATACCCTGACTGAGGATAGGAGAGATAGATAACCTTCTGGCTTGTTTGGGGAGGATAAAGTTGACTGATATTTGGCCCAATTTTAGATTCAGTAGCAACTTTATAGGGATATTGATTACTTCAATGCGGAAGGGAGTTTTTCCGATGACTCATGGCCATCTGAAAAAAAGACTCAAGCTGGGGAGATTGGACATCATTGGGGAAATAAACCATGTTGATGGAAATCTGGACTCCTCTGGGAAGTAAATTTGTTGATGGGAATGAGCTCTGCTGGAGAGAAGTAATTTGCAGGGGTTTTTATAGTTTTGAAAACTTAGCTGGGGAGAAGAGTTCCCATAAACTGTAATAATTGGGATCCTGTAGATAAGAAATATTATTGGGAGGAAGTCTGCACTCTTGTATTGGCTAGAGTGATCTGTTGGGAAGATTGTGGAGAATGTATGGACTTTGCGAAGATCACAATGTAGTGGTAATCTCATGGAAGTTTCTCTATGGGGATTCATGGAGACTTGAACATATCTCAACTTCTAAAGCCTTTGGTGAATGCTGATCAGGGCGATAAGTCTTCTACTGATAGACAAGTGACGAGACGAAGGGATATAGTCGTATGTTTTAATCCCTAACTTTTTCCTGGACTGTCCTTTCAGATTTTCAGTCTACCGGGATACCCTTTTTTTACACAAGCCTCCTTTTCAAGTTTTCGACTTGCCGGGTGTACAATTTTATTTATATATCCTAATTTTTTCCCAAACTTTTTTGGTTCGCCGGGATGCCCTCATTTTTGCCTAGGTCAGTCAACCTAGCGGGTCTTTTTTTTCATGCATAGTATTTTCTGACTATGTCCGCGTTCACAGGGTGCGAAGAATTGTCACTGTCCATATTAGTAAGTGTTATAACACTACCAGAAAATTGTTTGCTCGATCGTACGTGATCCTTTGCTGGAATTCATGACCGATGCCCCAAGTGATTCAGACTGAGGTTTTCCCCTGGCTATTTGGCACTTTTTGGAGATTCCTCGAATCTTGACTCGACTGCCCCCAGATCAGTTTAGACACCACGTCATTCCCCTTGATTATGAAAGTCCTGTTGTGATTCGGTGGGAGAACTGACTCAGTCGTTTTGCGTTTGTGTTTGCAAATGTTGCAGTTAGCAAGAGTCGCCACTGAATTTTCTTTTATCCAATAAGGAAAGGCTGAAAAGAACAGGAAAGACCTTTAGAGATGTTTTCTTGAGTTCAGGGGGTAGATTATGAAAAGGGAAGGTGTTAGCACCCTTTTCATCCATGGTTTTCCATGGGCTCTTAGTTACTTTCTAGATCACTTGCTTTTGTTTTAAAATGTGTTTTGTGTTGTGGGTTTGAAAATATTTTGAAAATATCTTTGTAATGGTTCTCATTTCTATAAGAACGCGTACAAAGTGTTGTTTCGAAAATGGTTCAAAGAGGTGTTTGTGAAAGGTGTTTTTTGAAGGTGTTATTGAAAAGATATTTTTGTAATGGTTCTCGTTTCTATAAGAACGCATACAAAAATCTTTGGTCTTTTGAGAAAAAAGGTTTTAATGTGAAAGTGTTGGTGTAAAACATTTGGTTGTGAGAATGCGAGCAATTAGGAGCGAATCTACCTACTCAAAAGGTCTTAAATGTTCTTTTCCTCCTCCTTTATATGTTGCTATATTGCCATTGATTTGGTAAGAAGCCCCATCATTGGATGTGAAGAGACGGGTGCAGGTCAATTGTACAGTCATAGAAGGTAACTTATGAGATGTTTTAGCAGTTTTTCGTAAGGGAGTAGATCGTTTTATCGAAGGCAACATCGAGGGTCATAGAGGGAATACAATCCTTTTATCGAAGGGTCTTTGCTAAAGCGTCCCATATTCGAGGGACATGACTATTTTCTGAAAGGAAAACAAAGTGAGATTACCCTAGATGTGCTAGTGTGTAAGTGAGTTTATTTGCATGCATTTTGTCTTGCATTTAAAAGTTATCTATTTATTGATTTTATCTTGCCATACATCCTAATTACTAGCAATATATGAAAGCAAAAATAAAATACGGAAAATAAAATCCTAAGCTATTACATCATTAGGGGGATGGGGGTACAATTTACACATAGGGATGAAACAACTGTCTAATCATTACAACCATATCGAACAAATGGGCAATAATGAAAAATATATGTATAAACAGTGTAAAAAATGGGAGAAACTGCCTTTGGAACCATTATGTGTCGACACATGCTGTTATGCATCGACACATAAATTTTCCTTGCTCTTGTAAAGAAAAATCAACTCAGTATGAGTCGACACATAATGGGATGTGTCGACTCATACACCTTCTTTGTGTCGACACATACGCATTTTGTGTCAATTTATGGACTTTTCAACCTTTTGTTTTAGGACCTGTAATCGGTATGAGTCGATGCATGGGGTTTACGTGTCGATTCATATCCTGTTTTTTTACTAGGATGAGTCGACACATGTGTATATGTGTCGATCCATACTATATTTTTCTGCCTTAAACATTGTTTTATTGTCCATGCATTTCAGTTTACAGCATATGATTGATAAATATAAACAACAAGAAAACGGTTAGATAAAAGGGGAAATGATTACTACATCTTATCTTCAAAAATAAATCATTAATGATGTATGAAAAATACCAAGTCAAGAAGACTTACCTTGAAACTACACTTGGTGTTTGAAATCTGAATACTTTTCAAGATGCTGTGAGGGCTCCAATGAATCTCCAAGAAGCTTGTTCCAGACTGTTGAAACCCAATCAAGTTGTACATTATTGTTTTTATGTTTGGATGGTTAGGACAATAGCACTAACATAAATTGTTTTACTGTTTTCACAATCCCTATGTGCTAAGGTGTTTGGTTTATGGGTGAGTTTGTGAGATGGAATAAATGGATTGAAGTTCTGTTTTGAATGAGATTAAAGCTGTTTTTTTTTCTTGAATGAGCCAAAGTTATGAAGAATAATGTTTTTCTGTTCAAAGCCTCCCTATTCTCCCCAAAATTCCCAACCCTTATGTCTTAAGAAACAGTTCCTTTTGTAGACCCTTGACTGAGGTTTAGGGGGAAAACAAAATAAGTCATTTTGAATTGTTTTTTCCTACTGTTTTGATACTTTATTCACACAATTTTCTTTTGCCATTTTGGTGCAATTTTCGGGTTATTGTGATGCAGGCTGGTGCATACTGCATAGAGCAGTTTTGGACTGTATATGACATCATATGCAGATTTGTGGTGCAACATAGCACAAGGTTTTTTGTAGGACATCAATGTACTAGGTGTTTGGGGTGTTGGGGTAATGCAGCATATCATGCTTTGTTCAACTTGGACCGCAAAATTTGTAGCATGAAACAAATTTGGTCTCGTGGAGTATTTTATGCATATTGTATCAAGGACAAAACATTGTGGCAAGGTTTTTGAGTTAAATAGAAAAATCCAAACAAGACATAGTTTTAGAATTTGTAAATTTTCAAAAATGTCACTTGGTAACAACTTGAATTATTTACCTTATTTTAAATTATTTAGAATTATAGTAAAAATGTCATGAGGCAAATGAAATTAACAAGTATAGAAAATACTTAGAAAAATTTCTAAGTCTTGCAAAAGTTGGATTTTTTATTCTCTTGATTTTTTTGATGATCAAATTTCACCTTTTGGACGTCTTGACGCAATGTGATTTTTGGGACTCAAATTTGGTCAAAATGTCAAAGTTTGACTTTTCAGTATGCTCTTGACCATTTTTCCCTTGTGAATGATTTTCTTGATAAGTTGTAATTCCAGACTTGAAACTAGATAGAAGCGAACCTGAGGGTCCAGGATGATCTTTTGAGAAATGAGAGGGAAAACTTTGGGGTACAACAGTTTCCCCTGTTCAATCTTCTTAAGCTTGAGGATGTAGATTGGCTGGTCTGCCTTTCGTGATCTGAAGGTGAAAGATGATTGAACACTAGAGTGCCTAAAAATTTGCACTCGCATGAAGTAATACTGATTAGTGATATCGGGAATGGGCTTACAGATGCCATTTGGAAGGCGACGAAGAAGTGTCAGTGATGGGCTTAAAGATGCAATCTAGAAAAGATCGGTTGCATAAGAGATTCCTTGGCGAGAATTCCTGTACCTGATGTTGAGGAGGACTTCGCAGAGGAATGTTGATTTATGTCCTGGGAGGTAGAGTCTAGGAGCTTCGGTTGTCCATTACTCTACTGGGAAATTAACTCTTGATTGAGGAGGTGAAAGTAGAATGCATATCTGGTCAGGGTCCAGGTTGTACAACGACTTACTGGAGAAATGTGAAATCGACCGTATCTGGTCGGGTTCAGGCCTTACAGTGTTGCAGACTGTTGTCTGGAGGTAAGGGAGAAGGAACTTGGATAGTAGGGTTACTTTGAGATGAAAGCCTGGATAGTAGGGCTATGAGAAGGAACCTGGATAGTAGGGTTACTTCGAGATGAAAGCCTGGATAGTAAGGCTATGATAAGGAACCTGGATAGTAGGTTTACTTCAAGATGAAAGCCTGGATAGTAGGGCTATGAGAAGAAACCTGGATAGTAGGGTTACTTTGAGATGAAAGCCTGGACAGTAGGTCCATAGGAAGGAACCTGGGTCGTAGGGTTACCTCAAGATGAAATCTCGGATAGTAGGGCTATGAGAAGGAACCTGGGTCGTAGGGTTACTTCGAGATGAAAACCTGGATAGTAGGGCTATGAGAAGGAACCTGGATAGTAGGGCTATGAGAAGGAACCTGGGTCGTAGCATTACTTCGAGATGAAAGCCTGGATAGTAGGGCTATGAGAAAGAACCTGGATAGTAGGGTTACTTCGAGATGAAATCCTGGATAGTAGGGCTATGAGAAGGAACCTGGGTCTTAGGGTTACTTCGAGATGAAAGCCTGGATAGTAGGGCTATGAGAAGGAACCTGGGTAGTAGGGTTACCTCAAGATGGAAGCCTAGATAGTAGGGCTATGAGAAGGAACCTTGATAGTAGGGTTACTTCCAGATGAAAGCCTGCATAGTAGGGCTATGAGAAGGAACCTGGGTTATAGGGTTACTTTGAGATGAAAGCCTGGATAGTAGGGCCATGGGAAGGAACCTGGGTCGTAGGGTTTCCTCAAGATGAAAGCCTGGATAGTAGGGCCATGGGAAGGAACCTGGGTCGTAGGGTTACCTCAAGATGAAAGCCTGGATAGTAGGGCTATGAGAAGGAACCTGGGTCATAGGGTTACTTCGAGATGAAAGCTTGGATAGTAGGGCTATGAGAAGGAACCTAGGTCGTAGGGTTACTTCGAGATGAAAGCCTGGATAGTAGGGCTATGAGAAGGAACCTGGATAGTAGGGTTACTTCAATTGATCATGCAGATTAGTTGACCCGCTTGGTTTCACGAACTGATTTTTTTTGTTAGCTGTTTGCAAATATGACATGTATAACTGCTGGAATCATTGGTGATAATTGTCTTTCCAGAAAAGATAACAGGTTAATTATGTGCGATTCATGAAATGCGTTGTGTGATGATGTTCTCAAAATAAATGAGATTATGCTATATGCAATATGTATGCGCACATCATGATGTATGAACATGAAATGCTATTGTGACATGTCCGAGTCTGGGAAAATAAATCCCTGACTGTTGCTGGAGAGTATAACATTCTTGACTGTTGTAGAGAACTGTGGTTCTGCTACTTCCGTTGGGGATGGTGAACGGAAATGACTGTGCCAGAGATTTTCTCTTTGTTGTTTGTGAATATTCTATCAGGGAGAGACTCTATACGAGAATAGCCATGCGGGGGAATGACTACGTTGGAAGGTGGATTTCCATAGCTGGAGTAATAAGCTCTGTTGGGGATTGAGTTTCTGTATCCCGAGAAATAAACTCTGCTTGGGGAGATAATAATTTATGATGATCTGCTCGCAATTATGAGATTCAGTTGGGGTATATAAATGTCATATTCTTGAAAGACCCTTAGTGGGGAGATTACTTCCTGTTTTGGGAAAGCTGATGTCAATGCTTTGATTTCTTTCAGTTTGTGGGGAGTGTAGATGTCACGAGGTCGTGGGTACTGATGATTATGTTTCAAACTTGTCTATGCCTCGGTACCTGCTGGACGGAGTAATTGTCGAGTTTTGACACTTCTTGTTTTTGCCCCTGTTTCTTAAGCTCAAGCAATTGTATTTTCGTTTCTTATGCAAACATTTATGAGTAGCAATCATATTCAAAGGCATATGTCAAGAATAAACCATTGGACGTTCTTGCAAAACAAAATAGAAAAGGAAAAACACATAGTTTTTTTTTTTGTAAAAATGATTTGTATTGATTTTCGATGTTGGCCTATAATAGGCGTTTTTGTACAAGGAGGATGACGCTCTAGTAAGATAACATCGTCGTAAGAATAGAAGTTATACAATATTGTGTAAAAAGAAAACAACTATGTACAATAATCCCATTGGGTTCCAATTCTGCTATTGCCGCTATGTCTTCGAGCGTCTCATCACTTTGCTGCTTGTCCGAAGCTGACTAGATTAATTAGTGCCGTTCGAGCTTGACAATTGATACTGAGGTCTGGTCGCAGGGTGATCCAATGGGACATAGTGCTACCATTTTCATCCCTAACTTTTTCCTGGACTGCCCTTTCGGGTTTCCAGTCCACCGAGATACCCTTTTTTTCCCAACCCACCTTTTCTGGTTTTTGGCTTGCTGGGTGTACAAATATTTATTTTTCATCCGTTATTTTTGCCTGAACCCTTTTGGTTCATCGGGAATGCAAAGCAGCAGCAATGCAAGAAGTATAGCAAGCATCCAACAGTCCAAACAAGCCTACAATAATATGGCAGCACAGCAGCGCAAATAAAACAAAATTGGAACAAGGAAAAACAGCAAATTAATTTGCTCATCAGACCAAGCATATCATTACTTTCCTAAGTCATACAAACCCTTCAGATATTTTTGAATAAAAAAAGCAAATGCTTTATTTCATTGAAAGATGAGAGAGGAAAGGATATCACCTAAGCATACAACAATCCAAACAGCCTGCAAAACTATACCAAGTCATCCCTGTCCAAAACTACATCATATAGTCTACACATGACATCAAAATAGGCAATCCCTAAACATGTTGCTTCCCTGTATCATAAATAGTCCAAGAGTTGCACTAAAATGGCAAAACATCAACCTACATCAAGAAAGGATCAAAACAATTTCATAACAATTCAAACTGGTCATTCTTTTTCCCAACTTTTCACCCTTATTCCAATATAAATAAGACCATTGTTTCATTGCACATGAGGGGAGATGAGTTAGCAAAAAAAACAATATAACACAAACCAAACAGAACCAACAAACTTCATCGTAAACCTTCAACATACCATTCAAACCAACCTATCAAACTAGACTGATTCAACATAATTTCCTTCACCTACTAAACCACAAAAGTCAGAAATCACACAACAACAAACTTCCACAAAACCTTTGTCACGCTCAACTCATAACCGCAACAATCACTCAACCTTAACCGAATCACATCATTCTCTTCTACAAAACTGCAACCCTCATCAATTCATTCTCAGCCACAGCCTCGCAGAGTCAGTAACAACACAAACAAATTGAACAATAAATACAGAAAACGTAGGAAGCCACACAGATCCAATCAGAAGAAGAAACAAAATCAAGATTTGGAACATACCTTAGAAGCTGAAAAGAAGAGGTAACTCATATTTGTTTCTTACCCTTTTATGATTACAGTACCGTTTAAATTTGGGGTTTAGGGTTTCACTGGGGACGAGTTTAGCTAGAAACGAGAAAGATAATAGAGATAGAGATTGATTTCCCATTAGAACATAGAGCTATTGATCTAGAGGGAGGAAGAGTTTAGCGTGAAAATTAGGAAGAGAGATTAGGGTTTTCTATTTTCCCTTTTGAAACAATGACACCGAGCTTTCTTTTTCTTTTCCCTTACGTTCCATACATAAGACCGGGTTTAGGCCTGGTTTGATTTGGCCAACCCAATTTTCAAGTTTTGATTTACATATCAATAGAAGTAAGTACATAAATGAATGGTTGAGTGATGCAGCGGTTAAGGAGGTTGTCATATGAAGGTGAAGTCCCGGGTTCGAGACCCTCTCGGGATGTTTTCCTATTTTTCTTTTTCTGTTTACTTCATTCCTTTTTTTTTGTTAAACAAAAATAAACTATTGGGCTTCAACTAACCTGTAGCCAAAAACCCAGTAGTGATTTGCTTTCCAGCATCACCCCCATTCTAATTTGACACCACCACTCCATTTGCTTTGTTTCAAATATTTAATTTAATTTTACTTATTTCCATTAACTTAATAAATCTTGTTTTGTTAATTAATTTCTTTAATCAATTTAACTTAGTTCAAATTTAATTTAGAAAAAAAAAATTGTTAATAATTTTACTAATTATTTTATTTTTTTTAAGTTTTTATTTTGTTTGTATTTCTAAATAACAAAAACCCTAAAAGATAAAAAATGCGTGCGTTTGATTTAATTCTTTAGTTAATTAATAGGATAGATTTTTTCTATTTTTCTTTCCAAACTTTTTCAAACAAGTACCAAGAATTTTATTTCCATACTTTGTTAATTAATTTTATTTCATAGACTGTTATAATTTTAACTAATCGTTCAAATTCAATTTGGTTGTATTGTTTGCCTATTTTGGACTTTTAATCACATTCAACTCATCCCCATTTGTAAAAATTGTACCCCCATTCCCGAAAACTCTGTAATAGCGTGGAATTTTAATTTCTGCAATTTACTGTTTTCCTTATACTGTATAGTAATTAGGCGTGCATGGCAAGATTCAAAATCAATCGCTAGACAACCCTAATCAAAGAAAAATTAACTTGAATCAAACACACTTTTTCGCACGCGCACCCCTAGGGTAACCTCGCTCGTCGCCTCGTAAATACAGTCATGTCCCTCGAATATGGGACGCTTTAGAAAAGACCCTTCGATAAAAAAAAGACCGTAGTCCCTCGATGTCCCTCGATGTTGCCTTCGATAAAACGATCTAGTCCCTTACGAAAATTTCTAAAGCGTATCATAAGTTGCCTTATATGACTGTACAAATGTCCCTCGCCTGTCCCTTCACATCCAACAATGGGGCTTCTTACCAAATCAATGGTAAGATAGCAACATCTAAAGGAGGAAAAGAACATTGAAGACCTTTCGAAGTAGATAGATTCGCTCTTAATCGCTTGCTTGCTCACAACCAAACATTTTACACCAATATTTTCACATTAAAACCCTTTTCAAAAGACAAAATTTTTTTGTATACATTCTTATAGAGACGAGAACCATTACAAAATAATCTTTTCAAAAAACACAATACACAAACACCTCTATGAACTACTTTTCGAAATAACACTTTGTATGCGTTCTTATAGAGACGAGAACCATTGCAAATACATTTTCAAAATAATTTCAAAAACAACACCACAAGCACATTCAAACAAAAGCAAGTAATCTATCGAGTAACTAAGAGCCCATGGATGAAAAGGGTGCTAGCACCTTCCCTTTTTCATAACCTACCCCTCAAACTCGAGAAGTAATCTCGAAAGGTATTTCCTATGCTTTTTTACCTTTCCTTTTGGATAAAAGAAAATTTGGTGGCGACTCTTGCTATCCGCACAATTGCGATCGAACGTAAACCTTCAAGTCAGTTCTCCCACCGTATCACAGAACTGGCGACTCTGCTGGGGAATATTCTAAAAGTGGGGTTACCTTAGGGCTATATCACATTTACTTTCTTTCATTGTTTGACTTTTATGCTTTACATTATGGTTCTTTGTTTGGGTTTGAATCCTCTACCCGGATTTGGGATACCTTATAGGTAAGTAGCAATACATTGTGGAAACTGTGAGGGTTATACCGACACGATCTAAGCAATAGCTACGTTAGTGCGACATATTTTTGGGTACCGGTAGTGTTGTAACCCAAAATTTTCCTTCTCATTTTACTCAATACATACTCCTAAAGGTCCTCAATTTGCTCAAGTTTGCCCAAGAGCTGACCAAGCAAACTCCCTCCTAAGGCAGTGTGTCTCAAATTAGGGTTTCCACTTTCATCAAGATGTGTGGATCACAAAGGACCCAAATGCTTTCCAAGGTCCTAATATGTTCCCAAGATTCTCCATGTCAAATTTCAAGCCTTGCACAAGAAGTTTGCTTAGTCAACTGCTCAAATGCTTGAGAATCAACTGAGCTAGGTCAAAAGTCAATTGTGGCCCACATACAGTCAAACTTCAAGATTTTTGGTCAAAATCAACATTTTTAAGTGATATCCATCATTTGATCAAGGGTTGATCATGATTCCTCAATAAATGCTCCTAACTCATCAAAACCCAAAAGTGGCTAAATTAGGGTTTCTTAGGAAAAGTCAACCAAACTTTGACCAAGCATAACTTCTTCATACTTTATCCGAAATTTTCCATCCCAGGCTCATTTTGAAGAGGATGTAATTACCTACAACTCATCTTCATCCCACAAGTTCAAAATATACACTCATAAAAAGATATGAATTTCTACATTATAGGTCCTTTAGAAAAGTCAACAAAAACACCTTTTGGGTCAAAGTTCTTACATGAACATGGAAGACCCAATTGAGATGTAAACAAAAGGGTTATTTATGGGACATCCTAAGCTTTCTAAAAAGTCCAATAACACCCTCTTAGGGTTAAAATTGAGGGAGATATGTATTGTCAAAATTGACCAATTTTTGGAAATGTACATGAAGTCAATATTGATCAAAATGACTTTTTTTTCTTCCAAATTGGCCCATGTTTTCTTGTTTGAAACTTTTTCCTAAGAGTGTCCACGACCCCTGATCTTATCCACCTATTATTTTATTTATTTTATATTTTTATTTTTATTTTTTATCCATTTAAATCAAAATAAATCAATTTAAATAGTAGAATAATCAAATAAAATCAAAGATTTGATTTTATGAGCATATTATGAGTCCATGAACAACTAGAAAATCAAAAAATTCGTGCAAGAGCCAATTGATTGGAAAAGATCTTAATTTGGTCTATTTTGGAAAAAAATCATACAAGGCAAAGAATAAAATCAAATCTCCATAATTTGCAAAGATATGATCAGTTTTTGTTGACCTAAATCATTCTATCACATATACATAACATCCCTAAAGCATAGAAAAGGGTCTGGGGTCGTGAAAACAAGAGAAAGAAGTTGCAAATTCTGGAAGAAAAAGTGCAGAATGTATTCTCTTCCATAGGCCGTTTCAATCATTTCCAAAGCCAACAATCTATTCCTGGACGTGTTCTGAAGCTATTCCAATCATCCTCAAGGCGAAAAACATCAAGAAACACGACTTACAGACCCACGGGTTATAGCTATGGAAACGACTGTAGGTAAAAGTGTGGCCAAAAACAACAGTTATGGGGAAGAAGACAATTAGGTGGCAGAATCCCATTGGGTGATTTGAATCACACGCGCGTTTGGGAAAGAGCACTTTATTTCCTTTATATTTTATTTATGTTATTATATATACAACTAACCATCCCAACAAATTTTGTTTTCTTACTTTGTTTCTACAGATTCAATTCATCATCATCCAAAATGCCTACTGTTGTACCCACAAATTTGGCCTCTCATTTATCAATACTTTTCTCACAAGACTTCTTGCACTCAAGACAAGATTAAGGTTTGGTCAGCTCAAGACACCTCATCTTGCACTGATAACCTAAAATTAGGGTTTGAGTTTGCACAAGGATTTTTGGACCACCAATACTTCATGTGACTTTCATACATCATTTTGGACCCCTAAGATTGCTCATGATAAGTTTCAAACCTAGAACCACATTTTTGATCAGTCAATTGGACAGTTGACCTAAAAATCAGCTGTATTGGGGAAAAAGTCAATCATGGCCAATTTACAGTCAAACTTCATATTTTTTGATCCACATCAACATTTTAGACTCATATGTATCATTTGATCAAGTTGGATCACAACTCCTCATGAAATTTGATCAAATCATCAAAAGGGCAAAATGGTCAAAATTAGGGTTTTGATTGAGAAATGGAAATTTCTGATTTTTAACCTAGCCAATGGACAATTGAGTTCAAGCATGATTTCAAGGATTCAATGGCATCATCTTGACCTAATTATATGGTTCAAAAGATCTCAAGTTCATTGGATTGACAGATGAATTTTGCAGTCAACTGATCAAAAGTCAATTGTACACTGAAAAGTCAAACTTTGACTTTTTGGTCAAAATCAAGTGCCAAAGGTCATAATTCATCAAGATATGTCAAAATATGAAACTTGTTCACCAAGAAAACCAATTTTGAAAATTAGGGTTTTGAATTTGAAAATTTTCATAACTTAGAATTTTTCTAAGTATGAAAATTTTCTTATTTTTTCCCAACTTTTCACCACTTTTTCACCATGATGCATTTTGATTAAAGAAAAGTTCCCAACATGAAAGTTGTAGTCCTCCATGAAATATACAACTTTTCATCACAACGTTTTCCCAAAATATGCATGGATCTCAAGTTATGAATTTGTGAATATAGGTCCATGAACTTCTTAACTTAGTGAAATTTTGCCCTAATTTGGGCAGGTTTTGGACCCAACTTCATGGACATTTTTCACCTAGTTCCAAGAGGTATCTAAAAATACATTTCAAAGATGGATTATAAATCACATTGCAAGCTTTCCAAAATATCAGAGAACTCTCCAAGATCATTTTTGGTTAGGGAGAATCGAAGAGGAGAAGTTGGCATTTTCTCACTTTTGTTCATGCTATTTTCACATAGCATCAAGTTGCAAATCCAACCCATGCTGTTTGAATCTTGCTTTACATGTCCTAAGCTCACTTTACACTCCATAATTAAATGAAAACTCAGTTGACAAAGGCATTATCTTTGCTTTTGAAGCTTTGTACAAAAGATAATTCCATTTTTGGCATAAAGTTCACAATGCCATTTTCATAAAGGGCAACTTTTGCAACTTTGTCAATCTTGAGCCTTGGACCCGTCCCTTTGGTGCAAGCAACTTCTACAGGTCTCAAGCAATGAGTACCAACTCTTATCAACCTTCAAGTAAGTAAGGACAATCATGTAGCATTAGTCACTTCACTTTACTTAAAATGCAAGAAAAGTTGCAAAAGATGCTAGAGCTTGCACAGCTAGTGAGGGATGACTTTGTATCCCTTCTCTACATATTTGCAAACTGGTTACAATGCATATGACGATTTGCTTGCACCTAAAACACTCTCAAACTGAAAAACTCCAAAATTATGCCCAAACACTCAGTTCCTGCAAAACCATAGCCAACACTCATTTGGCTCGTGCGTTTTGTGTTTAAACACATCAAGCATCTCATAAAAATTATACCAAAGCAAGCCAAGCCCTTACCCTGGTTCTGTAACCCCTGTTTCAGCATCCACCATTTTCACTTTGGAAGCTTGCAGCTTGACTTGTCCAGAGAGTTTTAGCCATCCTCAGAGCAAGCTAACCATTGGAATAGGTTCAGGGAAGTTCAAGGAAGCTTAAACAATCACCAGGCTCCATTAAAGTCCCTACATTGTCCTACACAAATCCAGCTGAAGGAGGTAATTTCTTAAACTCTACCTATCTGAATAGGCAACTTCAAGCCACGATTTGTGAAGAAAAAATGTAGTCCTTATCATAACAAAGTTGTACATATGCATACTTTTCATTTATATTAACTGTGCTGAGAGAATTTGAAGATTGAAAATGCTGAAAAAGTTAGGTCACGAATTAGGGCGTCCAAAATTCTCTCTGATCTTTTAGAGTTAGGTTACATAATTTATATGGTTGGAATCGTGAGCTCAAATTCCACATGTGTCATGTTATGGGTTTTTGTTTTTGTGCAACCATATGAGAGTTACAAGTTTGAACTATGGACGCACGCGCAGGGATGACCAAGGACAGGGGTGAAGCGTGTTCTGGGCTTTTTGGCGCCTGGCCTTTTTTGTTTTTGATATTCACACCCCCTGACTTGTTATTTGCACCCCCTGGCTTATTTATTATATTTTTCATTTTTTTTCCTATTTTCATATTTATAGCTTTTATTTATTTTTTCTGAATAATAAAAATCCTAAAAATAATTTCTTTATTTTTTGCAATTTTATTTTTTTTTTTAATTTTTTTTTTCACATGAAAAATAGTTTATTTTAATACATAGAACTTATTTTCTTAATAGTTTGTAAATATATTTAAAAAATAATACATATTTTTATTATATTATTTATACACATAAAATATTTATTTTCTATACATATTTAATTTTTAATATTTAAACATAATATTATCTATTATTTTCTTATATAAAAAAATGTGAAAAATAATAATAGGAAACATTATTTTCTTTTAATATAAAAACTAGGGTTTTAAACCCTTCCAAAAATAATATTATTTTTTCCTTATTTTTTAGGGTTTAATTTAAATTATTTTCTCATACAAAAAACAAATACCAAAACATTGTTTGCATAAATACATTTCATTGTATTTTAAATACTTGTATTATTTATTTAATTCGCGCAATATTCGATTGGGTTGTAATAATACATTTAGGTTTATATTTGTGCAAAATCCCCATTCAAAACTTGTATCCCCCTCCCATAATAATTGTTGTAATAGCTTAGTTTATTTTACGCAATTTATTGCTTTTATACCATGATTAGTAAATTAGGGTTTACATGATAAGAACAAAAACAAAATAAATAGAAAAAACCTAATGCAAGACAAAAGCATGGAAAATGACACACTTTGCACACAAGCACCCTTAGGGTTTCTCCCACTTGGTTGCCTAAAATAAAATGGCCATGTTACGCACGCGAAGTATCTTGGCAAAACAAAACAAATATAAGATCATAGTCCCTCGATGACGCTATTCAAAAGGTTGCCTAAAACAAAATGATCTTGGTCCCTCAAAAATGCTAAGATACTTGGCAACATTGCTATCATGGTCATACGATGACCCACGCCTGTCCCGTTAACATCCAAAGATAGGGTTTCTTACCAAATCAATGGTAAGTCAACAATGTTAAAGGAATAGAAAGTGCATAAGAAAGACATTTGAGTAGGTAGATAGCTTCTCAGTCACTTTCTCCATTTGAAAATAATCCTTGCTATTTTCAAAAACAAACACACACACATTTCAAAACATCTTACAAAACATTGAAACATTTTTCAAAAGACAAACATCTTTGTATACATTCTTACCAACGAGAATCATTACAAAGATTGCCTAAACGAATGGCCTCTTTTCAAAATAATTTCAAAATCACACCAAACACCATTTCAAACAAAGCAAAGCAAGTGATCTAAGCAAGTAACTAAGAGCCTATGGAAAACCATGGATGAAAAGGGTGCTAGCACCTTCCCTTTTCATAATCTACCCCCCCCCCCCCCCCCCGAACTCAAGAAAACATCTCAAAGGTCTTTCCTGTGCTTTTTTACCTTTCCTTTTGGATAAAAGAAAAGTCGGTGGCGACTCTTGCTAACCGTGACATTTGCGACAAAACACAAAAGTTCAAGTAAGTTCTCCCACCGTATCACAGAACTGGCGACTCTGATGGGGAAATTATAAAAAAAAGTGGGGTTACCTTAGGGTTTAGATCACATTTATTTGCTTACCTTGTTTGACTTGTTTGCTTTACACTTTGGTTCTATTGTTTGGGTTTGAATCCTCCACCCGGATTTGGGAAACATTATAGGTAAATAGCAATACGTTGTGGAAACTATGCGGGGTATACGGACACGGTCAAAGCAATAACTATGTTAGTGTGACATATTTGTGGGTACCGATAGCCTTTGAGTCAATCAAAGAGAATACGGGGTTGCTGAGTCATGTCATGAAGCACTAACGAACTTCTAGAACCTTTACTTGACCAACTTGGCTTTTTATGATGTAGTGAGATGATCGGCTTTGGTGCAGTCCGAAGTTGGTAGATATTCGATACTACACTCATTGAGGGTTGGTTCCTTGGAATACTTCGGTCGCCAGTAAAGTGGCTTGAATTGAAACAATGAACAAGGAAACAATCCAGTGATATTGAGCTCCTTAGAACCCGGTTACTATTGCTAGGACAGGTTGAGCCAACTAAACTTCAAGAGGGTATTTACCTATGAAACCCCATGCAAGCCTATACTAGGAACTTCTTTGATTTGCTTGTACATATATACTTGTGCATAACATCATGGACATCATGAGCATCATATGCATCCACTAACCATTTCAAGGATTTTGGAAATTCATCTTTGTTCTTGTTTTGTAGGTTATGGATTCACTTCGCAGGAAAACTATCCAAGTCCACCTTGTAAGAATTCCTCCACAACTCAAGGAGCTAGCTTCAAGGATTCCTAAGAAATCTCCATTCACCAAGAGACATGGTCGTCTGCTCAACTTGGTCACCTCCAACACAGAGGAAGACATGATGAAGTTTCTCTTCCAGTTCTTTGACCCTTTGCATCACTGTTTCACATTTCTTGACTACCAGCTTATGCCTACTTTGGAAGAATTCTCTCAACTATTGAGGATTCGTATTCTAAATCAACTACCCTTCAACGATACTGAAAGAGATCCAAATCCAGAAGAGATTGCTCAAGCCCTACACTTGCACTCATCTGATGTTACAACCCATTGGGAAACTAGAAGTGGTGTCAAAGGCTTCTTGGAAAAGTTCTTGTTTGAGAAGGCACAAAGCTATTGGATGGCTCTAAGACAATTTGGTTATGCCCGAAGGGATGGCCCACATGATATGTTGATTCAATGCTTGGTTTTCGACTACGACAACGACTGTGAAGGTCTTCGCCATAGATTCATCCGAGCTTGGAGGATGCCAAACAAGGTAGATAGAAAGACTTTGGGACACAAGAATTCCATCCCTCTTGAGCCTTACCTCAAGTGGATACAAACCTTCCCTCAAATTCTTATGATGCCTTACCCCTCCATTCTCCCATTGATTATAGAGCCTAAACGGGTCTTTGCAACAATTTTCCTCATCTCTCTACTATTTATTTAAGTACGATGGATCTCGAACAGACGGTTAAAGACCTACAAGCTCAAAATACACAATTTCAACAGTTACTCTTGACCTTAGCCAAGGGGAAGGAGGAGCTAAAGACTCTGATAGAAAAAGAAAAAGAGAAAAAGAAGAAGAAGCCAGCTGGTGTGGTTATCATGGGTAGAAGGTTTCAGGGACAAGCCAGAAGGACCTTAGATTTTCCAACCATATCTGATGAAGGGGAAAGAAAAGGAAAAGAAGCGGCAGTACCATCAGATTTTGAAGCAGAAGAAGAGGAAGAAGAGGACTACTCTGAACAACAATAGCCTCCGGCTGATGACAAATACAAACACCTGGAAGAGCGTCTAACTGCTATGGAGATACAGAGAGTACCGGGGCTAGGTTTCGAGGAATTGGGGCTGGTGTCAGGAATTATAATCCCGCCAAAGTTTAAAGTGCCATTATTTGCAAAGTATGATGGGTTATCTTGTCCCAAAATGCACCTTCGATCTTATGTCAAGAAGATTCAGCCGCATTCTGATGACAAAGACCTGTGGGTCCACTTTTTCCAGGACAGTTTATCAGGAACGCAACTTGATTGGTTCTACCAGTTGGAAAGGGCCGAGGTCCATAATTAGGAAGACTTGGCAGCAGCTTTCTATAAATAGTATCAGTACAACACTGATTTGGCACCAACCCGTACTCAACTCCAAAGTATGGCTATGGTATCAAATGAGGGCTTCAAAGACTAAGCACAAAAGTGGAGGGATCTAGCCAGAAGGGTGCAACCACCTTTATCTGAAAGGGAGTTAGTGGACATGTTCTTGGGAACCCTATCAGGCCCTTTCTTCAATCATCTGATTGAGAGTTCTTCTGCAGGGTTTACTGAATTGATTTTAACCGGCGAAAGGGTGGAAGCTGGTATAAGAAGTGGGAAAATTCAGAAAGACGCGTATGGCTCTACAGTTGTAAAAAAGCCCTTCATTGGAAAGAAGGAAGTGTCTGATGTCTATTCACAGAGGAATCAGGGAAGAACTGAGCGCCGACCAACGGTGGGGGCCGTTTTGATTCAAAAGCCTGCACCAGACCAGCCCAGAAATAACCAGCCAAGAAATATCCAGCAAAGGGTGGAAAGGCCAGTTCGGAAATTCACCAAGATTAACATGACTCCAGCTCAAGTCCCACCACATCTTCTGAAGTTGAATCTGGCCATGCTAAAAGAGGCCCCTAAAAATTCCAATACTGTGTCTCCTCACTACCATCTGAATGCCAGATGCGCATACCATTCTGAAAGTCCAGGGCACGACACCAATAACTGTTAGGCTCTGAAGAACAAAATCAAGACCTGATAGACACAAAGGAAGTTGAGTTTGAAGCGCCTGAGAAACCGAATAATATTTCCACTCCAATGCCTAGGCATGGTCACAATGCCAATGCTATTGAGGAAGATCTATTTGTTGCCACCGTGGTTGAATTGTTAACTCCGCTTCCGATTATTAAGTTGAATTTGTTGAAAGTTGGTATATTCCCAGGTTGTGACAAAGACTGCTATGTTTTCCTATCCTCATCACTTGACTGCCCTCTGTTGAAAAAAGGTATCCAACAACTGATTGATAACCAAGAAATTTTGTTTAAGAAAGCTCCTGTTTCACCCGTTCCAGTTAAAGAAGTTTCAATAATAACCATCTATGCCAATCCTTCCAGGGTCCCTAAATGACCCGTTAGGATTACATCTGCTCCAATGACTACTCCACTTAAGATAACAATGCCTGGGCCGACTCCACACCAATCAGATAAAATGGTACCATGGAATTATGGTGAAGAAATCTACTACCATGGTATTAAACAAGATGAACTGACTGGCGAAGAAGAGAGCTCTGAAGAGGACAATTCCGACATCAGTAACATTGCCGGAACAAGCAAGATTACCCATAGTGGGAGAATCTTCTCTTCAGAGATTGCCCCTCCAAAGGCAGTCTTTGGACCCGTGGTCGTTCCAAATATTACCTATGCACCAGTAATTGTACCTGCAAGCGTACCTACCAACGAAGATAATACAATTCTTATCCCTGCTTCCACTACTGAGAATAAAGGAAAGAATGTTCAAGAGGAGCCTGTCTAGACGAAGGCTCAATCACAATCTATCCCTGAAAGATCCAAGAAGGAGATGGAAGAAATCCTGAGGATAATAAAAAAGAGTGATTATGATGTGGTTGAACAGTTGGGGAAGACCCTTTCCAAGATCTCTATGCTAGCCCTGTTGTTGTGCTCTGAAGCACATGCCAAGGCTCTGGTAAAATTTCTAAAGACAACTCATGTGCCACAAGAGACTTTCGTTGACCAGTTCTAGGACTGTGTGGCCAGTTTGACAGCTGATAATGGCCTAGGTTTCTCTGATGCTGACTTGACACCCAAAGGGAGAAAACACAACGAGGCGTTACATGTCTCAGTGGAGTGTATAGGAACGACCCTAGCCCATGTCTTGGTGGACACGGGATCATCTCTGAATGTCTTACCAAAGAAAGCCTTTGATAGGTTAGATTGTGAGGGGCTGACTTTAAAACCCAGTAATATAATTGTGAGAGCATTTGAAGGATCTAAGAGGATGGTCCATGGAGAGGTGGACATCCCGATAAAGGTGGGAACTCAAACCTTCAATTCAACCTTCTATGTGATGGACATCCATCCTTCTTACTCTTGTCTGTTGAGATTCCCCTGGATTCACAATGTCGGTGCTGTCACCTCCACTTTGCATCAGATGCTGAAGTACCCTGTCCAAGGGAAGATCATAACTGTCCATGGGGAAGAGGAATACATGATTAGTCATCTGAATTCTTTCTGATATTTGGAATTGGATGGCGAGTTCATCGAAACCCCTTTCCAACATTTTAAAGAAGTCTCTCAGGAAATAGCGGCGAACGAGGCGGTATCCTCAATTCCTTTAATCACAAGACCTCCACCTCGGATGTCATCTCTAAAGGATGCAAAGGCAGTAGTGGAAGAAGGGGGATGCACCATCTGGGGGCAGCTTCCAGGCATTCCTTATAAATCAGACAAGTTTGGCTTGGGGTTTACTTCGACTTCTCAGAAGGCTGTACGCCACGCCCGTGCCAGAGGGCCACCTGTGAAGATTACCAACCAAGGGGTCAATGCAGTAGAGGACAATGAAGAAGATGGCAGCTTGGAAGATTGGATGTTTCCTACTGTCAGCGGAGGACTTTGCAACTGGGAAGCCAAAGACTTCATCCTAATAACTTTCATATCTCAGTAATTTATCTTTTACATTTCTGTTGGACTTGTAATAATTCACGAACAATTCGCACTTTAAAAACCTTGTGTCTTACCCGAGGCACAACAGTCCATTTGTAAGGGTTTTTATTTCATTTTCATTGACGCCTTTTCATATATAAACCTTTTATGCTCATTGTCTTTCTTTTACATTTTATTGTTTTAAGATGGCTATCCCTTACACACACCCACACTCACAAATGCAGGTACCCTTCCATTCCGGATCCCATGGGTAAAGATACTGCTATAGCCTTCAGTGACTCTGAAGATCTGATCTACCAAGCCGAATACGAAGGTGAGGAAGATTGTGAGGTGCTAGGGGAATTGGCCAGACTATTACAACAAGAGGAAAGAGCTATTCAGCCTCATGAGGAGCTCTTGGATACAATCAACTTGGGCACCGAGGAAGATAAAAAGGAAATCAGAGTAGGTGCCAATCTAGAGCCGAGTGTCAAGAAGCGCCTAATTCAGTTGTTGCATGATTATGTTGAGATCTTTGCCTGGTCATACAAAGACATGCCGGGACTGGATACAGACATCATGGTACACCGTCTACCCACAAGATAAGATTGTCCACCACTGAAGCAAAAAGTCTGCCGCATGAGACCTGACATGTCAGAGAAGATCAAAGCAGAAGTTATGAAGCAGTTCAATGCTGGATTTCTGGATGTTACTTCCTATCCTCAATGGGTTGCTAACATTGTTCCCGTGCCTAAAAAGGATGGCAAAGTGAGAATGTGCGTGGGTTATAGAGATTTAAACAGGTCCACCCCTAAAGATGATTTTCCACTTCCGCACATCGACATCCTGATTGACAATACAACCCAGCACAAAGTATTTTCTTTCATGGACGGATTCTCAGGCTATAACCAGATCAAAATGGCACCTGAGGACATGGAGAAAACTACGTTTGTCACACAGTGGGGTACGTTCTGCTACAAAGTGATGCCATTCGGACTGAAGAATGCCGGGGCAACCTATCAACGCGCCATGGTAGCTTTGTTTCATGATATGATAAATCATGAGATAGAGGTCTACGTAGATGACATGATAGCCCGATCACAAACTGAAGAAGAACACCTTGACCACTTGCAAAAGTTGTTTGTCAGGTTGAAGGAGTACAAACTAAGGTTGAACCCGAACAAGTTCACATTCGGAGTCCGGTACGGTAAGCTCTTAGGTTTCATTGTCAGCAACAAAGGCATCGGGGTTGATCCTACCAAAGTCAAAGCGATACAAGAAATGCTTGCTCCTCGCACTAAGAAGGAAGCCAGAGAGTTCTTGGGACGCCTAAACTACATTGCCAGATTCATTTCTCACCTAACATCTACTTGTGAACCAATCTTCAAACTGCTGAAGAAAGATCAGGTAGTTAGATGGAATGATGACTGTCAGATTGCTTTCGACAAAATCAAGGTGTATTTACAAGAGTCTCCTGTCTTGATGCCACCAGTCGAGGGAAGACCGCTAATCATGTATCTGACCGTTTTAGAGAACTCAATGGGGTGAGTATTGCGGCAGCATGACGAGTCTGGCCAAAAAGAGCATGCTATTTATTACCTGAGTAAAAAGTTTACCGACTGTGAAACCAGATATTCACTGCTCGAGAAAACTTGCTGCGCTCTGGTATGGGTTGCTCGCCGTCTAAGACAGTATATGTTGACTCATACCACTTTGCTGATATCTAAAATGGATCCGATAAAGTACATCTTCGAGAAGCCTGCTTTGTTTGGAAGGATAGCTAGATGGAAGATGATCCTGATAGAATATGACATACAGTACACTACCTAAAAATCTATGAAGGGCAGTGTGCTAGCTGATCATCTGGCCCATCAAGCTGTAGAAGATTATCAATCCATGAAGTTTGACTTCCATGACGAAGACATCATGACATTGGATAATGTTGAAGAATTCAGTCCATATGACGGACCTGAACAAGGATCCCGATGGACCTTGTACTTTGATGGGGCATCCAATGCACTTGATAACGGTATCGGCGCTGTGCTCATATCTCCGGAAGGATGCCATACTCCTTTTATCGCCAGACTTTGCTTCAACTGTACGAACAACATGGCAGAATATGAAGCATGCATCTTTGGGCTCAAGGCTTCCATAAACTTGGGAATCAAATCTTTAGTTGTGTTTGGGGATTCAACTTTGGTCATCAGTCAGATCAAAGAAGAATGGGACACTAAGCATCCAAACCTCATCCCTTACAAAGAACATGTTTTGACATTGCTACCACATTTCGATCAGATTACCTTCAAGCATTTCCCGCGAGAAGAAAATCAGCTAGCAAATGCTCTAGCTACAATGTCATTTATGTTTAAACTTAATTGGGATAACGAGGCTCCCCAGATCACCATTGAACGGATGGACGAACCAGCACACTATCACGAGATTAATACCGAAGATGTAGTGGACCAGCCTTGGTTTCATGAAGTCAAAAGGTATCTCGAGGCTTAAGAATATCCAGAAGGAGCTTCAGTCAATGACAAAAAGTTCTTAAGGAGATTCTCGGCTAAGTTTTTCCTAAGTAATGGCATCCTGTACAAACACAATCATGATTCTATTCTGCTCCGTTGTGTGGAAAAGATTGAAGCTGAAAGGATTATGGATGAATTGCATGAAGGTACCTTTGGCACTCACTCTAGCGGGCATATGATGGTAAAGAAAATCCTACGGGAAGGCTATTACTGGTCTACCATGGAAGCAGACTGCTATCAACACTTCCGGACCTGCCATAAATGTCAAATCTATGCAGATAAGGTGCACGTGCCCCCTATTCGTCTAAATGTCTTAACATCTCCTTGTTCCTTCGCTATGTGGAGAATTGATATGATTGGTGAGATCAAGCCTACAACCTCCAATGGTCACCGCTTCATTCTAGTAGCCATTGACTACTTCACGAAGTGGGTCGAAGCAGCTTCCTTCGCATCCGTTACTAAGAATGTTGTTGCCCGCTTCATCAAGCAGAATCTCATTTGCCGGTACGGTATCCCAGAAAGGATCATCACGGATAATGGTACAAACCTTAACAATACTATGATCACCGCCTTGTGAAAGCAGTTCAAGATTCAATACCACAATTCATCCCCCTATCGGCCAAAGATGAATGGTGCAGTCGAAGCTGCTAATAAAAACATTAAAAAGATCATACAGAAAATGACAGTCACCAACAAGGACTGGCATGAGATGCTACCGTTTTCTCTCCATGGGTACCGTACCACAGCTCGCACATCAACTGGGGCCATATCCTATTATTTGGTTTATGGCATGGAGGTTGTTCTACCTATTGAGGTTTAGATCCCCTCTTTAAGAATCATGAAGGATGCAGGTTTGAGTGAAGACGATTGGATCCAGACTCGACTTGATCAGTTGAACTTAATTGACGAAAAGAGACTTACTGTTGTTTGCCATGGTCAGACGTATCAAAAGCGGATGATCAAGGCTTTCAATAAGAAAGTCAGGCGCCAAGTGTATCAAGTTGGAGATCTAGTGATCAAGTGCATCATCTTGCCACAAAGTGATCCCAGGGGCAAATGGACTCCTACCTATGAAGGACCATTTGTAATCAAGAACATCTTTTCTGGTGGGGCAATGATCCTAACCACCATGGACGGTGATGACCTGCCACACCCTGCGAACGCAGGCATAGTCAAAAGATACTATGCATAAGAGACCCACTAGGTTGACACACCTAGGAAAAACAAGGGCATCCCGGCGAACCAAAAGGTTCGGGAAAAAATTAGGGATAAAATTTAAAAAAATCTGTACACCCGACAAGTTAAAAACCCGAAAGGGCGACTTGGGCAAAAAAGGGTTTCCCGGAGGATCGAAAACCCGAAAGGGAGGTCCAGGAAAAAGCTAGGGAATTAAAGCGTATGACTATGTCTCGTCGGATCACTTTAAGGACAATCTCTTCACTGACAAACCTGGAGCTTCTGATCAATCCAATCATCCTCGGATGAAGCAGCAAATGGACAAGATATTCGGAGATACGAAGGCTATAGCAGAATGGGAACCCCATGGGATTTTTTACACATAGCTATCTTTCTTTGTATAAATTTTTCTTATTTTTATGACACCATTCTCTTACTAGGATGTTTGTCTCCTTTGTACAAAATACTTATTCAAAGTAAATACAAAGATATCTCTTTCAAAGTATAGAAAACTACTTGCCTTTTTCTTTACACTTGTGTTTTTATTTGCAAAAAACGTCCAATGATTCATTAATGAACATATGCATTTGAACATAATTACTGTTTACAAATAAACGAAATGGAAAAGAACAATTACTGACAGATTGAAAGAATAGGAATACTTCTTTAGGCTATTCCATGAACAATCCCTACAGTACGTCATTAAGATCCCCAGCGGAGCCAAAACTTCAAACTATTAATCCACAATGGAAACCATCCAGTTTCTCCAAATTCCCCAGAAAGTTATTTTGAAGCCTGAAAACCAACCAGACAACAACTTCTGATAACTCCCCAGTAGAGTGGCAGACAACCCAAACTCCTGAAATTTTTCCAAACATGAATAAGCTTTTTCCCCACAGAGTTTTCATTACTCCCCAAACAGAATGAAGATTCCCATTCTTAATCCGCAGTAGAAGTCATCAAAGTTCTCTAGATTCCCTAAACAGATTCCTCAAGAAGTGTTGGCTCTTAAATTCGACACCCTTGTTTCATTAATGTCAGCCATTAAAGCTGAAGGTTGTTTTCGATCAGCTGGGTCTGTCGAAATGCCCATCGAAAGATGACACTGCGCTTAGAAGATTTCTTCCAAGGGAGAAGTTGGTTGCCTTCGACGTCGAAGGTGTTTCTCGTCGAAGATGCTTCTCGACGAAGGTGTTCGATGGTTCAGAGTGGAACGGTTTGAAATTCAAGCATTTGGAGGGAAAACGGTTTCCAGCGGTTACCAAGTGCAACGTGAAAAGATCTGGAGCGTCGAACGTTGAGAACGTGCCAAGTGGGATCATCTCGAAGCAGTGTAACTGCCCGACGGTTACTTGGGATGTTTTAGTATAAATAGTAGTAGTTCACGCAGTTTCTCGCGTGTGTTCACAATTATATACAAAGTCACTCATATAGATTCGAGTACCCAGCGTGTGAGAAAGAATTGTTGAGAAATGTATGTGTGAAACACCAACTTTATTAATCAAAGTCATTTACTTTTCCAGAAACTTTACTTGCTTTCTTCTTTACATTCCTGTCGAAGCCCTTTATTTAAAGCCTTCATTTATTTTACCAAGCCTATTTCTTCATGCAATTTACTTGAAGCTTCTTTATTTTATTGTCATTTAATCATTATCCAATTCAACCAAAACCTCAAAATCAACCTATGTCCTAGGATCAATCTGATCGATCCTGCGAGTAACCAAATAAGTAACCATTTGGAGGATCAGCGGTTGTTTACCAATAACCACGGTAAACAAATTGGCACACCCGGTGGGACCGTGTGTTGATTTTTGAAACGTAATCTCATTTTTTTCGAGGAGTGTTGCATGTTATTGAGAAGTGGTAGAATATACACTAACGATACCAATACTGCCAGAAGAAGGGAAGAGATGGCGAATCCGCCAAACAATAACGAAATCCCACAAACGAATGTGGGAGCAACAGTGATCCCGACCGTAAGTGAAGCGATAACCGCTGGTTCGACACCAGCAGTAACGGTCACAACAATGGGGCCATTACCTCCGTTCACAGGCCCTAGAGTGCCTTTGGGAACTCCCCCACCAAGGGGAAATTTAGGCACAAGGCCTTTTGTTCCCCCAGGATTTATGACAGGCGGTCATAATCGAGAACCACTCTATGGCATGCCAACTTCTGACTTGGCTAGCCTGACGAATGTTGCGTCCACTTTTTCAGACCCTTTAGTGAGTGCCTCTTCGCCACTCCAAGGTTCTGGAGTAGGTATGGCGAATAGAAATAGGACCCAACTCTTAGGAGGAACGTCCCAAGTAGCCCATGGCCTTACAAATGCCTCGACAGCAGTCTTGAGGCAACAAATGGACGAAAGCAACCATGATATGGTGCAAATGTTGGCACAAACTTTAAGTACAGTGCTGAACCCTCTAATACAAAACACTACTCAATCGAATCAGCAGATGACAGCGCAAATGACGCGTTTGGCTGATTTCTTTGGAGTACCCCAACCTATTCGACAGCCCCAAAGGGCGCAAATAAGGGGAAACCAGGGTATATTCTTAGAGGAAGAAACCACCATCAACCAAGTCCAACAGCCTGTCGAAGAAAACCTTAGGGCACGATTGGAACAACCTGTCGAGGAACCTAGGGTAATAACCCCAGAGGTAAGGTTAGTTAACAGAAACCAAAATGCTGACGAAGTAGTTCAGCATATCCAATACCAAAACATGGGTTTGGAAAATAATCTGGCAACCATGATCGAAAGGATCATGACTCAAAATGGGATGAACATGGGCTTTCGAAGGCCCAACTTTACATCCCCATTGTCAGAATACGTGTTACAAACAGACTTACCTCCTAGATGTAAAGTCCCCAAATTCACTAAGTTCTCTGGGGACGCGACAGAATCTACTGTCGAACATGTGGCGAGATACTTGATCGAAGCAGGAGATATTTCGAATAACGAAAACCTGAGGATCAAGTACTTCCCAAGTTCTTTAACAAAGAACGCTTTTACTTGGTTTACAACTCTCCCCCCCAATTTGATCCATCATTGGACCCAGTTGGAAAGATTGTTCCACGAGCAATTCTACATGGGGCAAACCAAGATAAGCCTGAAAGAACTGGCCAGTGTAAAGAGACGTTTCAATGAACCTATAGACGAATATCTAAATAGGTTTAGGCTGCTCAAGGCGAGATGTTTTACACAAGTGCCGGAACATGAGTTGGTCGAAATAGCCGCAGGCGGTTTAGATTATTCCATTAGGAAGAAGTTAGACACCCAATACCTGAGAGACATGGCCCAACTTGCCGATAGAGTTCGACAGGTAGAACGCCTCAAAGCTGAAAAAGCAAAGGCAACGAAAACTCATAAGAGAGAGAGGATAGCGTATGTTGAGATGGATGACGAAGATCCAGAATCCTTCGACGATACTATAACTGTCGAAGAAGGAGAAGTCGATTTAGCGGAACTAAAACAAGGGCCACCATACTCTTGTAAACTGTTAGTCCCCTCAAGTGGGAAAAATCCCATTGGTCCAGAAAGGACCAACGATAGGTTCCCCAAAAAGACTTATAGTTTTGACATCACAAAATGTGACGAGATCTTTGACTTGCTTGTAAAAGATGGCCAAATGATAGTACCCCCAGGGGTAAAAGTGCCTCCTCTTGATCAAAGAAAGAAGAGAGGCTTTTGCAAATATCATAATTTTTTGGGCCATAAAACTTCTCAATGTTTTCTTTTCAGGAATCTTGTGCAAGACGCTATCGAAGAAGGGAGGTTGAAGTTTGCTGACAAGACCCCCATGGCTGTCGACTCAAATCCGTTGCAGGCTGAAGCCCACTATGCTGAGCCTTCTGAGGTGAACGTGATCGAGGCATCCAGGAGCCAGTCGAAGAGGCCAGGAATCACAATGGTCGAAGTCTCAAAGGACCATATCAACATGTCAATCTTTGGTAGTTTTTCTGGGAATTTATCCAGAAAGACAATTGAAGCAGTTTAGAAAGCGGTCGAAAGCCCAAAGCTGGAGACCGTTGAAGCACAAAAAACTGGACCAAAACCCAGTTCTCACTTGGCCACAGTTCAAGGCCAGACGGAGAATTTGGAGATTCAAATGAAGCAGCTGACCCTTGCCAACAAAGATACAATGAATATCAACATGGTCGAACTCTCTGACCCAAAAGCATCAGAAGAGGCCATGAGGCAAGAACAAGCTAATAAGACTGCTTTCCCTCGGGAAAATGAAAATCTGGCAGATTTCCTACAAAGATGCCAGAAAAAGAAGTCAGAGGTGATGCTGTGTCCAAGATGCAGTTCGATCTTTGACAAAAAAGCTGCTGAGCATATTCAAGGTGTAAGAGCAGCAAATAAGAGAAGGGAAAATGTTGATCTTCGACATGACCCCAGAAGAGCCTCCCAAAGAGGTTCAAACCAAGAAAAGAGGCCATTGACTTTCAGGCCTCCAACTAATGTGCCAGTAGATACCTGGTACAAAACCTCTGGTCGAAAGAGGCCAAGTGAGGAGAGATGGCACTCTTTCGACGTGCCAAGGGGTTCATCTTTAACACAAAAGAAAGAGCCTCAAGTTGCTGCACCTAAAGTTGCACAAGTGTCAAGCAACTACAAAGGAAAAAATCCCATGTCTCGATCTCAATGGAGGAGATACCAAAGGAGACGAAAAGCTGAGAGGGAGGCTGCCAATGAACCAAAGGCAGAAACCAGTTCAAATGTTCCTCTAAGGAAGCAAAGGAAACCTCTAGAAAGAGAGCCAATAACCAACAGGCTAGTTTGGCCTAACCAAGGTGAAATTGAAGACGAAGATGGTTCTGAGTCTGATGATACTTTGGACATAATGGTGAATATAGTCTCAGTGCTGCCCAGAGAATTCAACCGACAGGTGGAGGTCGAAGCAAGTGACTGGGAAGTGGAGCAAGAAATGGCCAAACATAGGCTAGTGTGCTATTTCGTCATGGACAATGGCACCACTGAGGAACAAAATGGATTCTTCGAACCACCTACAGAGGCGATGAAAAATCACCTCAAGCCTTTATTTATAAGGGCTAAACTCGAAGAAACTACAGTGAATAAAATATTGGTGGATTGTGGGGAAACCATCAACATTATTCCTCACTCCATGCTAAGGAAAATTGGCAAAAGGGATGAGGACATTAAGCCTCACAACATGGTCCTGTCGAACTATGAGGGCGGCATAGGGACCACTATGGGAGTGATCCAACTAGATATCAAAGTAGGATCTATCCTTCGACCAACAATGTTTATGGTCATATCGGCCAAACCTAACTACAATATTTTGTTGGGCCGTGAATGGATTCATGGTGTTGGAGCTGTGCCATCATCAATGCACCAGATGCTGCTGCTATGGCGTCCAGATGGGATGGTCGAAAACATAGAGGCAGATCAAAGCTATTACCTGGGCAAAGTGAATCACCTAGGGCTGGCAGATTTCGACAAGAACTTGGCTCACATAGGGCCATGTCCAACACCTGACTTCGACTTGGCGCCAGTGCCAAACACTTTTTGTTCCCTATACCTGCATCCTGAGCATGGTTTCCAATGGGACAGAGAAGACTTGTCCCACATAGACTTCAGTGGGTTAACTGATATCCAACCAACTGGTTGGGGAAGTGAATTCAGTGATAATGACTGAGTCACAATCATTGAAGCGAATTTCGGCTTATGTAGCCGAAACAAAGATGATAACGGCTCTCGAAGCCGAAGTAAAGTACATGGCCACACAGACCAATGATCAACAGTTATCTGCTGCAGGTCCAGGCAAGGATTTCGATCCAGAACCCCCTGATATCATGCCAGAAGGAATGCAGGAACAGAGGCTCGACGCCATATATGACGATGAGCCTTTGGGCTTCGAAAAGGACCCCTTGGCGAACAACATTAAAATGTTAGCGCAAGATCCTTTAGAATAAATCAACTTAGGCGAAGGGTCAGAGAAAAAGCCAACTTACATCAGCGCCAAAATTGACCCCGAACTTAGGTTGGAAGTGATCCAATTGTTGAAAGAGTTCAAGGACTGTTTCGCATGGGATTACGACGAAATGCCTGGTCTCGACAGAGGATTGGTAGAACTTCAGTTGCCAATCAAACCTGGGAAGAAGCCAATCAAGCAAAGTCCAAGACGCTTCGCTCCAGAAGTACTGTCGAAGATCAAGACGGAAGTCGAAAGACTGCTGAAATGCAAATTCATACACGTTACAAGGTATGTCGAATGGATTGCAAACATTGTGCCAGTAATTAAGAAAAATGGTACATTAAGGGTGTGCATAGATTTCAGAGATTTGAATGCTGCTACACCTAAAGATGAATATCCTATGCCTGTGGCGGAAATGTTAGTCGATTCTGCCGCTGGCTATGAATACCTGAGTATGCTCGATGGTTATTCAGGATATAATCAAATATTCATTGCTGAAGAGGATGTGTCGAAAACAGCTTTTCGATGCCCTGGGGCCCTAGGCACTTACGAATGGGTAGTGATGCCTTTTGGCCTAAAGAACGCTGGGGCAACATACCAGCGAGCAATGAATTCTATCTTCCATGATTTTATTAACACGTTTATGCAAGTATATATTGATGACATTGTTATAAAATCTGTTTCCAGGAAGAATCATATTGACCACCTTCGACAATCATTCGAAAGGATGAGAGAACATGGTCTGAAGATGAACCCTTTGAAGTGTGCATTCTGTGTGAAAGCTGGAGATTTCTTGGGCTTCGTTGTCCACAAGAAAGGAATCGAAATCAACCAGAACAAGACGAAGGCTATTCTGGAAGCGAAAACGCCATCGAATAAGAAGGAACTGCAATCTCTGCTAGGAAAGATAAATTTCTTAAGGAGATTTATATCTAACCTAAGTGGGAAAGCTCAGGCCTTTTCACCCTTACTTCGACTGAATAAAGAGGGGTTCGAATGGGGGCAAGAGCAACAAGAAGCCTTCGACAAAATCAAAGGGTACCTCACTAAGCCACCTATTTTGGTGCCTCCTTGTAGCAATAGGAGTATGAGATTGTACATAGCTGCATCCGACAAAACTTTGGGAAGCATGTTAGCCCAAGAAGATGAGAATGGAGTCGAAAGACCCATTTACTATCTTAGTAGAGTTTTGAACGATGCAGAAACTAGATATAGCGAAGTTGAAAAATTGTGTCTATGTCTGTATTTCTCTTGTACAAAACTCAAGCAATATATAAAACCAGTTGATGTGTATGTTTCGTCTCATTTTGATGTTTTCAAGTACATGTTGTCGAAACCTATCTTGCATAGTCGAATTGGCAAGTGGGCACTAGCATTAACTGAATACTCCTTGACCTTTATGCCTCTTAAGGCAGTGAAAGGACAAGTGGTTGCAGACTTTATAGTCGACCACTCAATTCAAGTTGAGGATATTAATTATGTGGAGATAGAACCTTGGAAATTCTACTTCGATGGTTCCAGCCATAAAGATGGAACAGGGGTAGGAGTCTTGATCATTTCTCCAGAAAAAATCCCAACAACATTCAAGTACAAGATATCAGGTTCTTGTTCGAACAATGAGGCTGAGTATGAAGCTCTAATTACTGGCCTTGAAATATTGTTGGAATTGGGGGCAACTCGAGTCGAAATAATGGGAGACTCAGAGTTAGTCATTAAGCAAGTCACAAAAGAATATAAATGCATAAGAGAAAATCTCATTATGTACTTTGTGATAGCAAATCGTTTATTGAAAAAATTTGAAATGGTCAATATTCGACACATACCCAGATTGGAAAATTAAATAGCCAACGATTTGGCACAAATTGCATCTGGATGCAAGATTTCAAAAACGAGATTACAAAGAGCAATCGAAGTTCGAGAAAAGATAAAAGCAACTTGTCTATCACCAACAGACTTGGAATCGACAAGACTAGGATATGCTGATCAAAGTAACTTCGAAATTTCGTTCATAGATAATTTGTCAGAACAAGATTGGAGGAAGCCCATTGTGGATTATCTTCAAAACCCAGGAGCTTCGACAGAACGAAAAACAAAGTACAGGGCGTTGAGTTATGTACTCATGGGT
Source organism: Vicia faba (assembly GCA_948472305.1). Classification (NCBI taxonomy): domain Eukaryota; kingdom Viridiplantae; phylum Streptophyta; class Magnoliopsida; order Fabales; family Fabaceae; genus Vicia; species Vicia faba. The sequence continues at coordinate 832,973,435 of OX451736.1, read as the reverse complement.
AATGAGTTATTCAAGAAGACGCCTGAAGGGGTATTGCTAAAATGTTTAAGTGAAACTGAGGCATACATAGCCCTTTCGACTACGCACGCTGGAACATGTGGGGCTCACCAAGTAGGCCATAAGATGAAATGGTTGTTGTTTCGACAAGGACTATACTGGCCCACTATGCTGAAAGATTGTGTCGAGTTCTCTAAAGGTTGCCAAGAATGTCAAGTCCATACAGGCGTCCAACATGTACCAGCAAGCGAACTTCACTCGATAGTGAAGCCTTGGCCCTTTAGAGGATGGGCGTTGGACCTCATTGGAGAGATTCGACCAGCATCATGAAAGAGTCAGAAGTATATATTGGTAGGCATTGATTATTTTACTAAATGGATCGAAGCTATCCCTTTAGTCAATGTAGACCAAGAAAATGTCATTGAATTTATTCAAAAGAACATTATCTTTAGGTATGGAATCCCTGAGACTATAACTACTGATCAAGGATCAGTTTTCACTGGTCGAAAGATGCAGGAATTCGCTCAGGAAACAGGTTTCAAACTCCTAACATCAACGCCTTATTACGCACAGGCAAATGGTCAAGTCGAAGCAGCGAACAAAGTAGTGATTGGCTTGATAAAAAAGCATGTTGGGAAGAAACCAAAAAATTGGCATAAGACGTTAGACCAGATTTTGTGGGCTTGTCGAACGTCCCCAAAAGAAGCCATAGGTACAACACGATACATGCTAACTTTTGGCCATGACGCAGTGTTTCCAGCAGAAATTTGTCTTCAATCTGCAAGGGTTCAGAGACATTATGATATTCCCTCTGAAATTTATTGGGATATGATGTTAGATGAACTAGTGGATTTAGACGAAGAAAGATTGCGTGCCCTTGACCTACTCAGGCTTCAGAAGAAAAGAGTAGAAGACTCTTATAATAAAAAGGTGAAACCTAAGGTATTTTCGCCTGAAGAACTAGTTTGGAAGGTGATTCTTCCCATGGATCGAAGGGATCGAAGCATGGGAAAATGGTCACCCAAATGGGAAGGACCATTCAGAGTTATCCAGATTTTTTCTGGTGGAGCCTATGAAGTCGAAGAGCTAGGTGAAGATAAAAGGCTCTTGAGAGTAAATGGTAAATATTTGAAAAAATACAAACCTACACTCCAAGAGATAAAAATAAAATAACAAGTAACGACTAAATTAACCATAAAAAAAGCCAGAATGGAAATTTTTTATAATTTAGCCAAAATGGCAATGTTGTCGAATACATATTACAAAATATGGTTAAAAGGCTGAATCAATCAGAAGGGGATGAAGTCCTTGAGTCGAAGGTATTTGGTTTGCTGCAGCTCCAATCTTTTGTTGCACAAGGCATTCGCCTGCACAAGCTTGGCAATTTGATCGTCGAAGCCTTGAGCTTTCTCAGCAAATTCTAGGCCCTGTGTGATTTTAGTTTGACTTTCGGTGTCTGGAACAGTCGAGAGAAGTTCCTCCTTGCGCTTAGTATTGGCATTTATCTTAGCCTCTATTTCTTCGATTTGCGCCTGGAGGGAAGCATTCTCTCGATCGATGGCATCCACTTCTTCTTGTTTAGATGTTTTTTGCTTCGACAACTCCGCAATTCGAGAAGTTGTCTCTGCTACAGCAGTCCATGCAGAAGAGCTTTTGCCATATAACACTTCAAGCTGGCTATTAAATCCCCTTTGTCGCCGATAATCTGCTGAGACTTGATCAATAATGGAGTGTAACTCCATGATAAAGCCTGAGACTTCTGGAGGCACAGCTAACAAGTCTACGACATTCAAAACAGCCCCCAAATATGATGGAGCAGTAGGGTCCCCCTCCAAAGCTTTCATCAAGTCCTTCCTGAAAAACTGAGCCTTAACCTTCGTCAAAGCCTCATCGAGAGGAGAAGTTTCAGTGGACTTCCCCGACAGAGTAGGAATCTCCTGGCTAGTGTCAGACGAACTTTTGCTCTCGATGATGGCGTTCAGATAGCTAACAGGATCAGTTTGCTTCAATAGTTCTAAGTCCTCTTTCGACCTATGCTTTGTTGAGGTAACAGCCTTTGCAACAGCATTGTCTTGGGTTTGAGGCTGTTGAGTAGCATTTGCCTCGACTTGACTTTCTTCGACTCGGACTGCGGCAGTACCAGCGTCATCATGGTGCCCTTCGCCAGCGTCATCTTGGTTCCCTTCGCCAGCGGCACCTTGATCCTCTTCGCCAGCGTTGCCGTGGTCCCCTTCGTCACGATTCTCTTCCGACAGATCCACCACCTGAATCTCTTTTGGCTGTTGCTCTTCTGTTTGTGGATCTTCTGTTGGTTTTTCCGCTGTCTCAGCATTGGCTTCATTTATTTCAGTATTGGCTTCATCGTTCGCCAAGTCTTGTTCTTGTGGCCTGCTGAGTTCAGCAGACTCCAATGTTTCAGAAGTCCTTGGCGCTGAGCTTTCAGTGGTGTCCTGAAAAGAGAAGAAGAATCTTCTAAATTCGAAAGAGACATAGTCGAATGTAGGTATCGACACCTGGGTTACAAAGGGATCAAAGAGAGTACCTGTAAAGTAGTTTCTGCCCCAGGGCTGGAATTGTCGCTTTCGACAGGCTTATTGAGAAGAACGTTTAATTCCTCCTCCGTTGGCTCCTCAATGATTACTGGAGGTGGCTTGGGCTTTCTCCCAGCAACCTTTATTCTAATTGTTTGACCAGCAGCCTCAGGAAGAGGAACGTCCTTCTTCAGCTTTCGCATTTTTAGAGGAGCAGGGGGAGAATCATCTTCTTCGTCGCTCCCAGATTCGACCGTCATTGCTGGCCGTTTCTTGGGCGAAGGTGCCTAAAAAACCAATGGGAGTTCGATTTAGCAGTTGCATCGAAAGTTAAAAAATTAAAGCCAGAAGAAAATAATGAAAGTCTGGATACTGATGCAGAAGGTTTTTTCGAAGGGCCTTCCCCCTGTTGGTTTGTTGTGGTCTTCGCCGGCGCTATAGTCTTCGTCGGTGGTGGAGGTTTTGTTAAGGGGCCTCCTCCCTGTTGGCCTTCTGCAGCCTTCTTGGCTGCAGGCTTTCGAACAACTGAAAGTAGATAAAATAATTAACAGGCTAGCAGTCGAAAGAGAAAGACAAAGTAATTTGAAAGGATGAACTTACATTTCTTTATTTTGTCCAAGACAAGGACAAAAGATTTCTGAAGCTCATCCACGAAGTCCTTCTCGTCGAAAAACTCCTCAGCATAGTAACTTTTCCACCACTCCTCGAAGGATGGTGAGCAAAGAAAGTTAAGCTGGTAGTCAAACAACAAAAGAACTGTTCGACCAGCATATCTGCTGATATGCTTAGTGGAAGCTTCTTCAGTGTAGTCGTTGCAGAAGTATAACATAGACTTCTCCCTTGGAAAAATTGGAGAAGGTAGTGTTTGAATAATACCAAACTGGCGAGACACCAGGTTTGGTTGATATGTAATCAGACTCAAGTGAGTCTTAGAGCTCCTGAATCGAAGGGGCATTATTCTTGGTGTGAGGAATGCCTCCCACATTGTTGTATGTTCGTCAACCTGAGGACCACTCGACGACCTAGGATGTGGCCTTGTGAACCACTCTGGGCCAACCCTCCGTCGAGCAAACGGAGCCATAGTCGAAGCAAACTCTTTCCTTCTAGCAAACATCAGAATGAAGTTTGTAAAAGTTTGTTGAAGCTCCAGCCCATCTTCCGTTGGAGTCAACAAGGCCAATCTGGTGCCTTCGACGCGTCTGTTTGCTATTTCTGGAGCCTGCTCATTTATTTGAATCTTCTTAGGTAAGAAAGACTCGAAGGTGGCATTGAGCCACAGTTGAAGCAGCCAAAAAGGTCCAGCAAGCAGCAGACTGGCCCTGTTCTCGATGATCTTTAGAAGAGTCGCTCCGTTACTAATCGACTCATACAGGCTAGCCAAAATCAATTCTGCCAAACAGATATTTTGGCCATGATGGAGTTGAGTGGTGAGAGTGACCATCTTCTTGGTCACCTGTAAGGACTTGGAACAAAACACGAAGCGTGTCAGCCATAAGGCTAGAAACGCAATATGTTCGACATCCGACACAGCATCTGTCGACCTATCGTGGTAGTGATTGATGAAGGTGGTGTAGGTTGGTTTTGTGGCAGAGAATCCAATTTGATCCTCCGACATTTCCTCCGGGTCGAAGTAGTCCCCAGTGGGTTGAAGGCCAGTGATGGCGGCCACGTCGAAGAGCGTCTGAGTCAGCATTCCACAGGGAAGATGGAAGGTGAAATGGGTGTAGTCCCAGAAGAGTAAAGAAGATATCAACATCTCTGGGGAATAGTTAAGACCTGTCTTCGACAACATCACCAGGTCGAAAATCCCCATGTCTTTCCAGATTGAAGCCTGGCGTTTCTCCATTTTTTCCAGCCAAGCACTATAATCAGGAGTAAGGCTAGGGCCAGACCTGAAAGCCCTAACACCTTTGTTGAAGAAACGGAGGTCGATTTTCTCTTTAGCAGGATCTTCATTATCCTCTGCATCTTTCTTGGAGCATCCAATTGGTTTGAGTCTCTCAAGTACCGGAAAGTAACTTTTGATCTTCATGGCCTCAGCAATGCTTGGGTACAATGGGCCAGACATAACAAAGATCTGGTTGGAATATCCAACCGGAATCATGAGGTGGCGTGAATAAGCATCACGTACAACAATGTCCAAAGGCTCAGGGACCCTTCGTTGACCCGTGGGGGTCACTACGGGAGCGGTCGAGAAAACCCTAGGTTTAACGTTTCCAGATGGTGCGTTGGCGCTAGGAGCGTTGGAAGAACCAGATGCCATTGTTGGTAGTGAGGTTGAAGACGAAGTGAAGAAAAAGAGGTTTGCAAAGTTGACAAGAGTTTGTATGCAAATGAGGAATTCTGAAAGCAAGGCAGCGTAAAAAGTCCCACAATGGGTACTTACTGCTATTTATAGTAGTGGGGGAAATCCCCAAATTCGAGGACATTAAATGCCATTTAATGTTGCAGAAGGTAGTGGGACACGTGGCGTCTCCCTGTTGTTTTAGCCGTTCTGCAGAAATGGAAGGGTGCAGCGTGCGCCCTCGTTTTTGGGAATTGTCATGATGACAATTTGTGAAATGACGTTTGGCACACTGCACGCCGTACTGAAGTGACGTATTAGGTACGGATGAATGATGGCTTTTCCTTGGGATTGTCAGTGGTTGGTAGAAGACAACAAAAAGTGCACAATTTAATATTATGACTAAGAATGAAAAGACAGGTGTCGAATGGCATTTCAAAGAATGCCTTTTTCTTTCAGAGTCGAAATAAGGCATTCTTGGGGGGCAATTTGTTGGCTCTTAAATTCGACACCCTTGTTTCATTAATGTCAGCCATTAAAGCTGAAGGGTGTTTTCGATCAGCTGGGTCTGTCGAAATGCCCATCGAAAGATGACACTGCGCTTAGAAGATTTCTTCCAAGGGAGAAGTTGGTTGCCTTCGACGTCGAAGGTGTTTCTCGTCGAAGATGCTTCTCGACGAAGGTGTTCGATGGTTCAGAGTGGAACGGTTTGAAATTCAAGCATTTGGAGGGAAAACGGTTTCCAGCGGTTACCAAGTGCAACGTGCAAAGATCTGGAGCGTCGAACGTTGAGAACGTGCCAAGTGGGATCATCTCGAAGCAGTGTAACTTCCCGACGGTTACTTGGGATGTTTTAGTATAAATAGTAGTAGTTCACGCAGTTTCTCGCGTGTGTTCACAATTATATACAAAGTCACTCATATAGATTCGAGTACCCAGCGTGTGAGAAAGAATTGTTGAGAAATGTATGTGTGAAACACCAAATTTATTAATCAAAGTCATTTACTTTTCCAGAAACTTTACTTGCTTTCTTCTTTACATTCCTGTCGAAGCCCTTTATTTAAAGCCTTCATTTATTTTACCAAGCCTATTTCTTCATGCAATTTACTTGAAGCTTCTTTATTTTATTGTCATTTAATCATTATCCAATTCAACCAAAACCTCAAAATCAACCTATGTCCTAGGATCAATCTGATCGATCCTGCGAGTAACCAAATAAGTAACCATTTGGAGGATCAGCGATTGTTTACCAATAACCACGGTAAACAAGAAGTAATGGCATTACTCTCACAACGGAATTTTTGTCAATACGCCAACTTCAAGACATGGAGAATCCACATATCCTCAGCAGTCAAGGATTTATTTTCCTCAGCAATACAGCAAAGCAGCTTACATGCGCATACATTACATCCATATATCATAAACATTGATAAAGCACATTTATTGCATCATACATTTCATGCAACATAACTTTGTGTTTCAACTAACATTTTACCCTTTTCAGGATAAGATTAACAACTATCGTTTAACAATATGCAATCATGATACAGTACAGATATGCTCCAGATACAGATGCCATTCTGATACTCATTCAGATTCCAAGTTTATGATACGGTTCAGATACGCTCCAGACAAGGATGCCATTCTGATACTCATTCAGATCTCAACTTCAGATACAGTCCAGATACGCTCCAGACAAGGGTGTCATTCTGATACTCATTCAGACCTCAATTTCAAGATACAATCCAGATACGCTCCAGACACAGAAGCCATTATGTTACTTATTCGGATTCTAGTTTAGATACAGTACAGATACGCTCCAGATACGGATGCCATTCTGTCGCTTATTCAGATTCCAAATTCTAGATACAGTACAGATACACTCCAGACACGGAAGTCATTCTGTTACTCATTCAGATTCAAGATCAGATACGCTCCATACAAGGATGTTATTTTGTTTCTCACACAGATTCAGTTCCAGATACAACTCAGATACGTTCCAGACACGGATACCATTCTGATACTTATTCTTCTGACTTACAACTTACAATCCAGCAAACATTCTTGGATGGCATCTACAAGACCATCTCCAACAAGATTCTATACCTCTCCAAATGGCATCTTTAAGCCCATTCCCTCAACAACACTTCGTTGAGCGCAAATTTATGGGTACTCTAGTGTCCAATCATCTTTTACCTTCGAGTCACGAACGACAAAACTCGCCAATCTAACTCTTCAGGTTCAAGAAGATTGAACAGGGGCAGCTGTTGTACCCCAAAATTTTCCCTCTCATTTATCAAGACTTTTCTCACAAGACTTCTTGGACTCAAGACAAGATTAGGGTTTGGTCAACTCAAGATACCTCATCTTGCATTGATAACCTAAAATTAGGGTTTGAGTTTGCATAAGGATTTTTGGACCACCAATGCTTCATACGACTTTAATACATCATTTTGGACCCCTAAGATTGCTCATGATAAATTTCAAACCTGGAACCACATTTTTTATCAGTCAATTGGACAATTGACATAAAAATCAGTTGTATTGGGGAAAAAGTCACCCATGGCCAATTTATAGTCAAACTTCATATTTTTGATCCACGTCAACATTTTAGACTCATATGTATCATTTGATCAAGTTGGATCACAACTCTTCAATAAATTTGATCAAATCATCAAAAGGGCAAAATGGTCAAAATTAGAGTTTTGACAGAGAAATGGCAATTTATGATTTTTAACCTAGCCAATGGCCAATTGAGTTTAAGCATGATTTCAAGGATTCAATTGGATCATCTTGACCTAATTATATGGTTAAAAAGATCTCAAGTTCATTGGATTGACAGATGAATTTTGCAGTCAACTGATCAAAAGTCAACTGTACACTGAAAAGTCAAACTTTGACTTTTGGTCAAAATCAAGTGCCAAAGGTCATAATTCATCAAGATATGTCAAAATATGAAACTTTTTCACCAAGAAAACCAATTTTGAAAATTAGGGTTTTGAATTTGAAAATTTTCATAACTTAGAATTTTTCTAAGTATGAAAATTTTCTTATTTTTTCCCAACTTTTCACCACTTTTTTACCATGATGCATTTTGATTCAAGAAAAGTTCCCAACATGAAAGTTGTAGTCCTCCATGAAATCTACAACTTTTCTTCATAAAGTTTTCCCAAAATATGCATGTATCTGAAGTTATGAATTTGTGAATATAGGTCTATGAACTTCTTAACTTAGTGAAATTTTGCCCTAATTTGGGCAGGTTTTGGACCCAACTTCATGGAAATTTTTCACCTAGTTCCAAGAGGTATCTCAAAATACATTTCAAAGATATATTATAGAGCACATTGTAAGCTTTCCAAAATGTCCAAGAACTCTCCAAGATCATTTTTGGTTATGGAGAATCGAAGAGGAGAAGTTGGAATTTTCTAACTTTTGTTCATGCCATTTTCACATAGCATCAAGTTGCAAATCCAACCCATGCTGTTTGAATCTTGCTTTACAGGTCCTAAGCTCACTTTAAAATCCATAATTAAATGCAAACTCAGATGACAAAGGCATTATCTTTTCTTTTGAAGCTTTGTACAAAAGATAATTCCAACTTTTGCAACTTTGTCAATCTTGAGCCTTGGACCTGTCCCTTTGGTGCAAGAAACTTCTACAGGTCTCAAGAAATGTGTACCAACTCTTATCAGTCTTCAAGTAAGCAAGGACAAGCATGTAGCATTAGTCACTCCACTTTACTTAAAATGCAAGAAAAGTTGCAAAAGATGCCAGAGCTTGCACAACTAGTGAGGGCTGACTTTGTATCCCTTCTCTACATATTTGCAAACTGGTTACAATGCATATGACAATTTGCTTGCACCTAAAACACTCTCAAACTGAAAAACTCCAAAATTCTGCCCAAACACTCAGTTCCTGCAAAACCATAGCCAACACTCATTTGGCTCGTGCGTTTTGTGTTTAAACACTTCAAGCATCTCATAAAAATTATACCAAAGCAAGCCAAACCCTTACCCTGGTTCTGTAACCCCTGTTTCAGGATCCACCATTTTAACTTTGGAAGCTTGCAGCTTGACTTGTCCAGAGAGTTTTAGCCATCCTCAGAGCAAGCTAACCATTGGAATAGGTTCAGGGAAGTTCAAGGAAGCTTAAACAATCACCAGGCTCCATTAAAGTCCCTACATTGTCCTACACAAATCCAGCTGAAGGAGGTAATTTCTTAAACTCTACCTCTCTGAATAGGCAACTTCAAGCCACGATTTGTGAAGAAAAAATGTAGTCCTTATCATAACAAAGTTGTACATATGCATACTTTTCATTTATATTAATTGTGCTGAGAGAATTTGAAGATTGAAAATGCTGAAAAAGTTAGGTCACGAATTAGGGCTGCCAAAATTCTCTCTGATATTTTAGAGTTAGGTTACATAATTTATATGGTTGGAATCGTGAGCTCAAATTCCACATGTGTCATGTTATGGGTTTTTGTTTTTGTGCAAGCAAATGAGAGTTACAGGTTTGAACTATGGACGCACGCGCAGGGATGACCAAGGACATGGGTGAAGCGTGTTCTGGGCTTTTTGGCGCCTGGCCTTTTTTGTTTTTGATATTCACACCCCCTGACTTGTTATTTGCACCCCCTGGCTTATTTATTATATTTTTCATATTTTTTTCCTATTTTCATATTTATAGCTTTTATTTATTTTTTCTGAATAATAAAAATCCTAAAAATAATTTCTTTATTTTTTGCAATTTTATTTTATTTTTTTATTATTTTTTTTCCACATGAAAAATAGTTTATTTTAATACATAGAACTTATTTTCTTAATAGTTTGTAAATATATTTAAAAAATACTACATATTTTTATTATATTATTTATACACATAAAATATTTATTTTCTATACATATTTAATTTTTAATATTTAAACATATTATTATCTATTATTTTCTTATATAAAAAAATGTGCAAAATAATAATAGGAAACATTATTTTCTTTTAATATAAAAACTAGGGTTTTAAACCCTTCCAAAAATAATATTAATTTTTCCTTATTTTTTAGGGTTTAATTTAAATTATTTTCTCATACAAAAAACAAATACCAAAACATTGTTTGCATAAATACATTTCATTGTATTTTAAATACTTGTATTATTTATTTAATTCGCGCAATATTCGATTGGGTTGTAATAATATATTTAGGTTTATATTTGTGCAAAATCCCCATTCAAAACTTGTATCCCCCCTCCCATAATAATTGTTGTAATAGCTTAGTTTATTTTACGCAATTTATTGCATTTATACCATGATTAATAAATTAGGGTTTGCGTGATAAGAACAAAAACAAAACAAATAGAAAAAACCTAATGCAAGATAAAAGCATGAAAAATGACACAGTTTGAACACAAGCACCCTTAGGGTTTCTCCCACTTGGTTGCCTAAAATAAAATGGCCATGTTACGCACGCGAAGCATCTTGGCAAAACAAAACAAATATAAGATCATAGTCCCTCGATGACGCTATTCAAAAGGTTGCCTAAAACAAAATGATCTTGGTCCCTCAAAAATGCTAAGATACTTGGCAACATTGCTATCATGGTCATACGATGACCCACGCCCGTCCCATTAACATCCAAATATAGGGTTGCTTATCAAATCAATGGTAAGTCAACAATTTGAAAGGAATAGAAAATGCATAAGAAAGACATTTGAGTAGGTAGATAGCTTCTAAGTCACTTGCTCCATTTCAAAACAATCCTGGCTATTTTCAAAAACAAACACACACACATTTCAAAACATCTTACAAAACATTGAAACATTTTTCAAAAGATAAACATCTTTGTATACATTCTTACGAACGAGAATCATTACAAAGATTGCCTAAACGAATGGCCTCTTTTCAAAATACTTTCAAAATCATACCAAACACCGTTTCAAACAAAGCAAAGCAAGTGATCTAAGCAAGTAACTAAGAGCCCATGGAAAACCATGGATGAAAAGGGTGCTAGCACCTTCCCTTTTCATAATCTATCCCCCCGAACTCAAGAAAATATCTCAAAGGTCTTTCCTGTGCTTTTTTACCTTTCCTTTTGGGTAAAAGAAAAGTCGGTGGCGACTATTGCTAATCGCGACATTTGCGACAAAACACAAAACCTCAAGACAATTCTCCCACCGTATCACACCTACCATGCGCTACCACCATTTGACCATTGGATGTATCAATAATTTCGATCCAACGCCTCAAACAATGAAGGACTATGGTGCACTCTCAGGCTGGCACAACACAAGCCCATTTTTTTCTTTTCTATTTTAATTTTTTTAAAATTGTTTTTCTAATTATTTTCTTTTTAAAAAAATAACACAAAAATCATTACTTTTTTTATTTAATAAAAAAAATCATAAAAACATCAAAAATCTTTTTTCATAAAATACATCAAAAATCTTTTTCATAAAAAACATCAAAAATATTTTTCATAAAAATATTTTGTTTCTTTAATTAATTATTTTAATTAAGTTAGGGAAATTAAATCTTATTTTTCATAATTAAAAAATGATTAGAATTAGGGTTTTAATTTGTACATAACCTCGTTAATTTATCTATAAAAAAACTAACTTAAATCTTTTTTTCAATTAGATTTTTTAGGCTTCCTAAATTATTCTCGCATTTAATTCGCCGCGTGCAGTTTTTAATTTCCTTTTATTATTATTGTAATTGTTTCGAGGTTGTAATAGTAATTAGGGTTTAAATTCCGCATTTTTATTTTCAGTCGAAAATAATTATGTATCTGCAAAAGCCTTGTAATAGCTAGGACTTTAAACTTTCTTGCTTTTAATTCCGCAAACTATAAACTGCTTAGATGTATGTTAATAGGATTGTATGGAAAAACAAACTGAAAATTAATATTGTAGTAAACCCTAAATGTGCAAAGATAAATTAACTGAAAATTACACTCGCATATGCTCACTCCTAGGGTTTACCTCACTTGGTTGCCTCGGAAATAATGGTCGTGTCCCTCAAACGTAGGGATATCTTAGCAAAAGACTCTCAATCTAAAAGTCATCATAAAGATCATAGTCCCTCAATGTCCCTCGAGTTGCCTACGAGAAATGATCTTGTCCCTCGATGTTGCCTACGAATATATGATGACAGTCCCTTCGAACTGCTAAGGTATCCTTACATGTTTCCTTCAATGACCATTTCGTCCCTTTCGATAGTCCCTCAAACTCCAACGACGGTGCTACCCATTCCTTAATAATAGGATAACGCTGTCTAAAGGAAAACGAACAGTCTTTTTCGAGTAGGTAGATTAGTTCTTAAGTACTTGCTCAAAACAAACAAACTTTTTCACACCAAACACTTTTCAAACAAAGTTTTCAAAAACAACTTCGTAACACTCTTGAGGACAAAAACAAGGGTTAAAACGAAGTAAAACAAAACTTTTCAAAACAACCACACACAAGCAATTTCAAAAATGAGCAAGTTCCTAAGAGCCCGTGGAAAACCACGGATAGAAAGGGTGCTAACACCCTCCCTTTCTATAATCTAGCCCCCGTACTCAGAATATCTCGAAAAAAGGTTTTTTCTGTTCCTTTTCCTTTTCCATGATTAGATGAAATAAAAGTCGATGACGACTGTTGCTTACCGCATATTTGCGAATACAAAATGCAAACCAGTAAAAACAGTCGGTTCTGCCACCGTATCACAGAACTGACGACTCTGCTGGGGAATTCTATAAAGTGGGGTATACCTTAGGAAGATAGATCATTTTAAAATTGCTTCTCTTGATTGTATTGATTGCTTTACTTTTGAGGTTTTGTTAGGGGTTACTATAAATCCTACACCCGGATCTGGGGATCACCTTTTAGGTAAGTAACAATAAACTTTAAGGGAACTATGTTGGGGTATACTGGCACGGTTGAAGTAGTAACTACGTTGATGTGGAACTTTGTTGGTACCGGTAACCCTTGAGTCAACTAGGGAGAGTATGGGGCCGCCGCGTGGTGACGTGAAGCATCAACTGACCTTAGAACCTTTAATTGCACAACTTGGCCAATAGGACGTAGCGAGATGGCCGACTTTGGTGTATGCCCAAGGTCGACAGATACTCGATGCTACACTCATTGAGATTTGACTCTTGAATTTTGTTTGGTTGCGAGTCCATCGCCTATTGAACGAAGTTGGGGGAAATATCAGTGATATTGAGATCCCTTTTAGAATTCGGTTACTATTTATAGGGCAGGTTGAAACAATCCAACTTCAAGAGGGTGTGACCTTAAAACTCATGCAAGCCTTAAACCTAAGGACTTGGTGTGACTTGTTTGTTGTTTTCTATACATGTGATTTTCTAACCTAATCATGACATCATAAGCATAGCATATCATGACTAACCATTTCAAGGATTCCCTAGGGCTCATTTTTGTTCTGTTTTATAGGACATGGCATCTGCCCGTAGGAACACTATACAGATCAACCTTGTGAAAGTGTCTCTCCAACTAAAGGATCTGGCATTAAGGGTTCTCGAAGGTTCTCATTTCACTAGAAAGCACGGATAGTTGCTCAATTTGGTCACTGCAAAACCTGATGAAGAGTTGTTAAAAGTGCTATTTCAGTTCTTCGATCCGGTGCACCATTGTTTCACCTTCCCGGATTACCAGCTAGTACCTACTATGGAGGAGTTTTCTCAGTTTTTGGGGGTACCTATTCTTGACCAGTTTCCTTTCAATGGTATGGAATAACATCCAAATCCTGAAGAAATTGCTAGAGCTCTATCTTTACAACGGTCTGACATAGTGGAAAATTGGGAGACTAGAGGGAGTGTCCAAGGAATTCCGGTTAAGTTTCTATTTGAGAAGGCCTATCATTTTTTGGATACCTTAGATTTACAAGCTTTCAAAGAGGTGTTGGAACTTCTCGTTTATGGGAAGGTACTTTTCCCTAATGCTGATCAACTCGTAGATGTGAGCACTATCAAGGTTTTCCTGTCTCATAATACAGTGCCTACATTACTCGGGGATATTCTGCACTCTTTGCATGCTCGCACTCTAAAGAGAAGGGGAACCCTCCTGTGTTGCACTCCTCTATTAGCTAGGTGGTTTATTTCGCACCTACCCAGGTCTGTTTTGAAGAATGAACATGGTTTGAAATGGTCTCGCAGGCTGATGTCCCTTAAGCATTCATACATTCATTGGTGTTCACGGTTCTCGGAAGATGTTACCATCATCGATCGCTGTGGTGAATTCCCTAATGTCACCCTCTTAGGCATTAGGGGAGGAATCACTTACAACCCTTGTTTGGAACTGCGTCAGTTTGGTTATGCGAGAAGAGATGGTCCTCATGATACGCTTATCCAAGGAATCGCCTTCAATTATGAGAACGACGTTCAAGGCTATCGTAGAAGGTTCATAAAAGCTTGGGGCATGATACACAAAATTGATAGCAAGACGCTAGGGCATAAGAATTCCATTCCTCTTGAGCCTTATCTCCGATGGGTACGAGCTCGCGCCCAAAGTCTGATGATACCCTACCCTGCTGTCCTACAAATAATTATGGAACCAGTTGCCGAAGGAGACACTGCTTCTTTTGTTCATCACCCTGACATGCCAACTGATCATGAAGAATTATAGAAGTCTTGGGTTCAACTCAAAGAAGAGTGGGACACATTTGAAGCTCAGTTGTATGCCAGCGAGAAGAAGGTCCTGGAGCTCACTTGGCTACTTCATGAAGAAAGGAACATAAATGCCTACATCGCACCAAAGAGGATGCGCTCTTGGGAGACCTAGTTTCTTTTTGTTTTCAGTTTTATTTTGTTTATTTGTAAGCCTAAAGGGCATTCTTTGTAACAATTTTAACTTATCAATGCAATTAACGTATGTTTCTTTTGGATCCGAGCCTTTAAGAATCCATGACATTGCATAAACAGGTACCATTACAGGTTTCTCATCTTCTTCGCTATTTATTTCAGCAGAAATGTCTTATGAACAAAGCATCAAGGATCTTCAGGCATAAAACTCCCAGTTCCAACAAATGTTCATAAGTTTGGCAAAAGGGAAGGAGGATCTGAAAGCCCTCATTCTGAAAGAGAAGAAGAAAAAGAAGAAGGCTGTCGGTATTCGGAATATGGGCATAAGGTTTGGAGAGCGGTTGAAGCGACAAACTGATCTAACCTCTTCATCCAAGGAATGGGAGAATCAGGAAGAAGAGAAGGACCCTAGTCCTACAGTCTCTGACAATGATACTGATTATAACAATGAGAAATATCCTCCTACTGAGGATAGATACAAACAGCTAGAAGATCGTCTGAGTGCCATGGAAGTTCAGAGTATACCTGGACTAGATTTCGAAGAACTGGTATTGGTGTCGGGAGTGGTCATCCTGCAGAAGTTCAAAGCTCCAGTTTTTGCTAAGTATGATGGGGTATCCTGCCCAAAACTTCATCTTCGTTCTTATGTCAGGAAGATTCAGCCTCACGCCGCTGATAGGAACTTGTGGGTAAACTTCTTTCAAGATAGTATGTCTGGGACTCAGCTTGAATGGTTCTATCAACTAGAGGGAACCAATGTCCGTAACTGGGAAGATCTGGCTGCTGCTTTTTACAAGCAATATCAATATAACACTGACCTTGCCCTTACCTGTACTCTACTCCAGAGTATGTCCATGGGCGCAAGCGAAGGTTTCAAGGACTATGCACAGAAATAGAGAGATCTGGCAGGGAGAGTCCAACCCCCTTTGTCTGATAGGGAGTTGGTGGATATGTTCCTTGGTACGTTGTCTGGTCCTTTCTTCAATCACTTGATTGGTAGCTCCTCAGCTGGTTTCACCGAGCTGATATTGACTAGAGAAAGAGTAGAAGCTGGGATCCCGAGTGGCAAGATCTAGAAAAATACCTCTTCGAGTACAGAGAAGAAGTCATTTGGTGGAAAGAGGGAAGCCAATGTTGTGCACGGCCATAAGGGGCGTACAAGGAATACTACCACCAATATGTGGGGGCAGTGTTGATCTCTAATTCGGCACGCACACAACGACCACAACAATGAAACAATCATCCAAGGGTGGAAAGACCTCAAAGTCAGTTCACCCAAATCAACATGCCACTGTCACAAGTATTGCAACACATGTTGAAGATGAAGCTGATTACGGTGATAAACCCTCATCTGAACCCGAAGACTTCCTCTCCTAACTACAATCCGGAGGCAATGTGTGCTTATAATTATCATAGCCCGGGGCACGATACTAACGATTATTGGGCACTGAAATACAAGATTCAGAATATGATTGATGCCAAGGAGATCGAATTCGACCCTCCTGAGACTCCCAACGTGATCACTGCTCCCTTGCCAAAACATGGCTAGGATTGAAAGCATTTTTGTTCATTTGAATTCTGAAGTTATATTTTCTTTTCTTATTCGAACAATTATTGTCATGTCAAACTTTATTATTTCATCAATGCATTACACATGTCTGTCTTGAATTAATTTGTTTTCATTATGCTTAAATTGTTTTATATTTCCTTTTCGTGATATTAAACTCTCGACTAAAAAACTGTAAGCCTTTAGAGGGAGGATGACGAAAATGATACCACAATCTCTCCAGTATTCTTTTGAACAGACCCTGCTAACGATGTACAGGCGCTTTTTCAAATCCCAAACAGTGGAGTTATAAGGAAGACAATCCCTAGTCAACCCCTTTGAGCCAAAGAAGTAGGAGTTTTTCTTTCACACAAATTAAAACCCTTAATCACAACCTGGGGCAGGGTAGTTTTCTCATTTAATCCAGGTGCACAATGAATGGTGTTGTACCCAAAAATTTGCCCTCCCATATTCTTCAAGGTTTGTCAAGAATCATCATCAAATGGCTCAAAACTTCTCAAGGGGTTGCATAGTCAAACATCCTCCTAAGCCAATCAAAATTAGGGTTTTGGTTCCTTCAAGGAATTTGGAGTTTTCAATGGCTCAATCAAGCCTCATATGCCTATACACATTTCCAAGCATCTACATGTCAAGTCTCAAGGCTCACAGCATTAAGTTGCACAGTCAAAAGCCCTAATTGCTTCACAATCAACTGTAGGGGTAAAATGGTCATTTGGTAGTCAAAATTCAAAATTTTTGGTCAACATCTCATTTTGAAGCCACAATCATCATTTGATCAAGTTTTGATCATGATTCCACAAGAATGGCTCAAAAATCATCAAGATGCAAAAGTTTCCATTTTTGGACAGTTGAAAAGTCAACTGTAACTTGACCAAGGCTTAACTTTTTCATAGTTCATCAGAAAACTCCCATCCAATGCTCATTTTTAAGGGGATGACATTTCCTACAACTCTTCTTCACATTCCAAGTCCAAGAAATGCTCTCACAAAAAGTTATCAATTTCAACATTATAGGTCATTTTCAAAAGTCAACAAAAAGGCATTTTAAGTCAAAGACCATAACTTCAGATTGGTAAATCAAAATGACGTGGGACCAAAGGCATTGGTTAGAGGACTTCAAGACCTTTCCAAAATGTCCAAGAACATGTTCATATGATCAAAATTGAGCAAGATATGCATTAGAGAAGTTGGGAAATTTTTATGAAATGGCAAAAGTCAACTATCCTTGAAACTTCAATTTTTGACAAAAGGGCCCACTTTCTTCCACTTGATTCAGCCTTTTCATGCCACACACGTGTCCCATGATTAATTTCAAGATCAAACATTCATTTTTCTATTTTATCTAATTTTTATTGATTTAATTCATTTTAAATCTATAATAATTCAAATAAAATTTAAAAATCAATGGAATAATGTCTTTTGGATTTGAATAGCTTCCATACATCATGTGCCAGCTCACAAACTCATGCTAGGGTTATGTTGTACACCAAGTCTTGGTTTTGCTTAAAAAAAGGGGAAAGTTTGTTAAGGATAAAAAACCCAAGACTAATTCTCTCATGGGCATGGATCAAGGCCAACTAATGACCTAATTCCCTTCTCATATATACACTGAGTCTAACCCTAATGCAAGGCACGTGCTAAAGCTACTGAAAACACCATAACCAAATTCAAAAATAGGAGGAAAATTTGAAAACTGAACTCAATCTTCCAGCATAATTCAAAGCCTTAGAGTGATTCCAATAGCTTGCTGGGACATTCAGAAACAATTTGCAATCAAAAACGAGCCTTGAAGCTATCAGAATCGTCCAAAACAAGTCGCACAACTTGGTTTGTTTTCCATAATCGCACATCATCATTCATGCATTTTTAACCTCTTTTTTGGATGGATTTGTGTTAATAGGACCATTCTGAAGCTATTGGTATGATTTAATTTGATTATGGCGCCCTGAATCAGAATCCACCATTGGAGAAATCTAGGGTTTTTGAAGCTCTCAAATGGGGCTTTTCAGTATAAGTAAAATTATAGACCATAATGCCCATGGCTGAAACCGTCTGAATGAGACGATCAAGATGGAATCATCGCGCCCAATTTATATGCACCCTAACTCTAATCGCTATTTTTCGTCGTTGTAGTTAGTGGGGGTTAAAAACCCCCGTTATCTTGTTTTGTTTTACAGGGAAACGAGGAAGAAGATAATAGGTGTCAATGCGTGGTTGGGGGATTCAAAAACAGCGCGCGTTTTGGTTTCTTCAGAACATTATTTGTTTTTTATATATTATAATTAATGACCACTATAATATCAAAGGCGTTCGCTTGGCTGAGTGGTGGATGACTTGTCCAATGACCATTGGGACCTGGGTTCGATTCCCAGGTCCCCCAAACGCTTGTTATATCTTTTTTCATCATATGTTCTAATGCAACGCTTGTTAAGGATTCCACCATATGCCCTCACAGATCAGCATGCCAAGTGTTTCTAGCGTCCATCCAATGGTCAAAAGGGAAGAGAACACCATACTCCAAGTCAACCTACACGTAGACAACCACATAAAGTCAACAAGGGCTTTGTTCTATATGGCCTGAATTCCAGAATAACACCTCCCTTGGATCCATCAGACCCCCTGGTTAATTGCTTCTTTTCTTCTTATTTTTATTTTGTTTTCTTTTGATTATTTCATAACTAATTATTATTATTATTTATTAACTAACCAATTAATTTTCACAATAAATTCAGAGATCACAAAATTGTAAATATTTTTTATTATTTATTAAATTCACTCATAATTATTTTGTAAATAAATTCTAATTAATCAACTTAGTTTAATTTAGGTCAATTTTAATCTTTCCTTTTTCATAAACAAATAAAAATCGTGTAGAATTAGGGTTGACAATTTTTTCTTCTTATTATTATTACCTATTAATTATTATTATTTTTGTAAATAAAAATGTAAATTAATTTAGTTAGTTAAATTAGATTAACTTTAACTTTTTTATTATAAATAAAATAAACTTAGAATTAGGTTTCATTAACTTTTAATTTTAATTCCTTTTTCTTTTTATTTTCATTAAAAACACAAAAAAACATTTTTCTTGTAAATAATTAAGTAATTATTTAGTATTAGGTTTAATTTTAATTAATTGCAAAAAAAGGACAAACTACAATTTCTTTATTTCTCAAAAGGGTCAAAAACCCTAAGGACGTCCTGATTTAATTTCTTTGCGCACATTTATTGTTAATTCTATTTTTGATTATTATGTATCTGCTCAAATGATGTAATAATAATTAGGATTTACCGCTTTCTTTACTTTTCGCACTTATTTATCAAAACCGGTTTTTGTTTTTTGGCGATGTATAGACCCGCGCCTTGTAATAGCGTAGATTCATATTTCCGTGCTTTATTTTCCGCACTCTCAACTGTTAATATGCATGCAAGAATGAATGCCAAATAAAATCAATCCTTAGCTCACAAATAACATGTATAAGACAAACATTAACATGAAAACAACACACAAGCACATGCCACTCCTAGGGTACGCCTCACTAGTTGCCTCGAACGTGGTCGTCAAGTATATGGTGTTTTAGAGGTCGCCCTCCTGTCTAAGATCCAGTTGCCTCGAAACGGTTGCCTCGGATAAAAAGGAGCTAGGACATTAGGGTTACTTCTAAGGTGTCCTACTATTGCTTCGGTGACCACATTGTCCCTTAATCGTATTGACCTGAATAACTCCAACGATGGTGTTACCTACCTCTCAATGGTGGGATAGCATTATCTAAAAGACTCTTACACAACCTAATTTCTTAGAGTAGGTAGATTTCTCATGGGTACTTTCTCTCTCAAAAACAAACAAAATACTTTTCACACTTACACTTTCAAAAAAGTTTTCAAACAAATATTTCATACACTCTTGAGGATAGATACAAGAGTTACTTAGAAATGTTTCAAACGAAACTTTTTCAAAACCCACACACACTTGAAAAGTAAACAAATTTTGAAAACATAAGGGCAAGTACCTAAGAGCCCGTGGATAACCACGGATAGAAAGGGTGCTAACACCTTCCCTTTTTATAAATCTACCTCCTGAACCGAGAAACATTCTCAAAGAAGGAATTTTGCTGTGCTTTTGTCCTTTCCATGTTTGAGAACATAAAAGACGGTGGAGACTCTTGCTTACCGCGACATTTCGCGAACCAGCTTAAAAAACAGTCAGTTCTATTTCCACTGATCACGGAACTGGCGACTCTGCTGGGGACACTTAATAAGTGAGGTGTACCTTAGGATTAGACCACTCTTATGTTTTCAATTGCTTGTCTTGATTGCTTTTATATTTGTGGGTTGCATCAGAGTTACATAGATCCTAACCCGGATCTGGGGAATACCTTTTTAGGTAGCATAAGCTGTGAGGGACCTGTCCGGCATAGACCGACATGGGTGAAGCAGTGGCTACACTGGTGTGACGCCTTGGTCTGTACCGATATCCCTTGTGTTACAACGAGGAGAATATGGGTCTTCTGAGGAGTCATTTGTAACACCCCGTTTTCAATTAATTGATTTATTTAAATTTGGGAATTTATTTTATTAGAATTAATAAAATAAAAAGAATTATTTATTTTGGAGTATTTGAGGAAAATAAAAGAAATAAGGAATATTGGGATTTTTATGTTATTGGGCTTAGATGTTGTTAGTAAAGAGTGGGGGTGCAGAGAAATAAAGTTATGTTTGGGACTTAGGCCATTTTCTCATTTTTGGTTTTCACGTAAGAACAGAAGTTGGAATTTGGGAAAATAGAGCTCTGAAGAACGGAGAACGAAGAACACCGCCCAAGAACTCAAAGCTGCAAATTGATAAGGTAAGGGGGGTTTATACTCGAATTATATTTGTTTATGGGTTTATGTACGATTGATTCGGGTAATTGTAGGAAAGTCCCAATTGTTAGATGTTTCTAGGGATCGATAACCGTAGGACTGAACCTTGTTAGAAAAGGGTTAGGTTCCCCAATTTTATGAATCGATTAAGAGTTTTAGATCCCAAATGAGGAATTGGGAGTATATATCATGATCGTGAATTTACCTTGGAAGTTGTAGGGATAACCTCAGTGTCAGTAGAATTCCCCAAAAGGACGGTTAATCCCCGATTAAGGTTATTATAATAATTGTTGGTAACTTGGATATTGTGGTGTTGTTGTAAATTGTACAAACTCGATGCGTTAGGTACTGAAATGCGCGTTTTGGCGGACGTTTTCCCGCGTTTGGACTGCTGTTTCTGAGCTGCTGCAGGTTCAGGAAAATCCTGTACGCGCTCAGCAACACGGGCCGTGTTGCACAACACGGGTGGCCGTGTTGCTCCCCTGTGTTGGGAGATGGTGTGCTCTGGTTGCACGACACGGGCCGTGTTGCACAACACGGGTACCCGTGTCAGATCCCCTGTACTGATAAAAATAAAATGTGCGTTTTTCTGGACGTGCTGCACAACACGGGCCGTGTTGCACAACACGGGCACCCGTGTTGCTCTGCTGTGATGATTTTCTGAATTTTTGGTTTCAGTGTTTTGATGTTGGATTTTTATTACCATGCTTTTAGATATGTTATCGAGCATGAATTATGATATAATTGATGTAATTGGTTGATGTTTGAATAGTATGCTGAGTGATTACATGCTATTCGTAACTTGATATGATTGATGTTTAAATGGTATGCTGAGTGGTTACATGCTATTTCATATCATGTTATGTTTGATATTGTTGATGTGCATGATATGTTGATCGATGTTCATAGTATGCTGAGTGTTACATACTTACATATCATGTTGCATTTGTTAATTCCCATTGTGTGGAATTAACATGGTGGCCAATATACGTGTCCGCGATTTAATGGAACGTTGAGGTGGTAGCCGTGTCCGCGATATAATGGAACGGTGAGTTATCCGTGACCCGCGATTTAATGGGGCGGTGAAGTGGTACCACATGCATGGGTGTGTTGCATTACTCGAATATAACATGAATGGAGGATTTTTCCAATGTTATATTTGATTGTTTGTATGCACGTATGATTTGATAAATGGTTGATGATGTTTGATGAATGTTTGCAAATATGAAAGGCAATATGTCATGGATATATGAATTGTAAAGGTTTTGTAAACCATGAAATATGCTAATGATTGGGTGATGCTTATGATTTCGTGAATTGATTGTTATGAATGTATAACCAAATGTATATTTGAGAAGCTCACCCTTACTGTTGAATATTTCAGATTGAGGAGCTTCGCTCAGGTGCTTGGCGAAGGCTTGTCGTGTCTAGTTTAGTTTCGTTTTAGTATGTCCGGGTCATGCTCTGATAGTTGTAACTCCGGGAACGTTTGGTTGTCGAGCTGCTTTAGTCAGACTCGTTTATTCCCTTTTTATTTGTTATAATATGATGTTGACCTTCCAGGTGTTAATCCCTGATGAATTGGAAATTATTATAACATTTGATTTTATTAATTAAAGTATTCCGCTGTGTAAACATGTATGAGTTACTACTAAAATTATGCATGACAGGAATTTATTTTATTAAAAGAGAATTGTAGCATTCCTCGATTATTACATGTACTCTGAGTTTATAATTTTTAATATTTGCGAAAATTATATGCGGGGTTTAGAGGGTGTTACAATAGTGGTATCAGAGCATAGTCGGTCGTTGTGACCAGAGTCTTGAGTCAGTCATTCCTTTTCGTATGCGACTAGTGCAAGGTAACACTGTCGATACTGTATTCTGATGTGGAGTATGTTTTAATTCTCAGGAATATGGCTGGAAGAGGTAATGGACGAAATGATGCTGCACTAGCTGAGGCTTTGGGGATGTTAGCTGGTGTACTTGCTGGAAACCCAACTGGAGGCGTGATTGGTGCTGATAGGCAATTGGGAAATTTCCAAAGGAACAATCCTCCGTTGTTCAAAGGTACACATGACCCTGAAGGTGCTCAGAAGTGGCTGAAGGAAATCGAAAGGATTTTCCGTGTGATTGATTGTGCTGAAGATCTGAAAGTCAGATATGGTACGCATATGTTGGCAGAAGAAGCCGACGACTGGTGGGTTGCCACAAGGACTGAAATGGTTCAGGATGGAGAGGCACTGACTTGGGCTAACTTCAGAAGGGCTTTTCTGAGGAGGTACTTTCCTGAAGATGTTCGGGGAAGAAAGGAAATTGAGTTTCTGGAGCTCAAGCAGGGCAATCTGACTGTTAGTGAGTATGCTACTAAGTTCACTGAGCTGGCAAAGTATTATGCACACTACAACAATGATGAGGCTGGAGAATTCTCTAAATGTATCAAATTTGAGAATGGTCTCCGAGATGAGATTAAGCAGGGAATCAGGTACCAGCGTATTCGTAGATTTTCTGATCTGGTGGATTGTAGCAGAATCTTGGAAGAAGATATTACCAAGAATCGGTCGTCTCACCCTCGTGGGGCTGTTGATAAAAGAGGAAAGCAACATATGGACCGTGGCAAGCCATATGGTAGAGATAACCAGAGATCAGGCGGTTGGAAAAGGCCTAGTGGGGGAGATTCTAAGGCTCCTATCAGATGCTACAGGTGTGGTGAGTCTGGTCATCACATTCGAGATTGCAAGAGTGATGAGAAGAAGTGCTATAAATGTGGAAAGGCTGGTCATTTGTCTGTTGATTGCAAAGGGAAGTCTGTTACTTGTTACAATTGTGGCGAAGAAGGTCACATTCGTCCGCAGTGTCCTAAGCCTAGGAAGGATCAGTCAGGTGGAAAAGTGTTTGCTTTGTATGGATCTGAGACTACTCCAGAGGATCGATTAATTAAAGGTACGTGTTTTATTCATGGCACACCTTTAGTTGCAATTATTGATACTGGTGCAACTCATTCTTTCATTTCTTTGGATTGTGCTGAGAGGTTGAAACTGGACATATCTGGTATGCGAGGTAGCATGGTTGTTGATACTCCTGCATCGGGTTCAGTGACAACTTCACTTGTATGTAGGAATTGTCCTATTGAGATTTTTGGTAGAGGTTTCGGTATGGATTTAGTGTGCCTACCGCTTGAACAAATTGATATTATCCTTGGGATGAACTGGTTGGAATTTAACCGGGTTCGTCTGAACTGCTTTGCTAAGACGGTAATTTTCCCAGAAGCAGTTGGTGTCGAGAATTTGACTATGACTGCTAGGCAGGTGCAAGAAGCAATGGAAGATGGTGCTAATGTGTTTATGTTACTTGCTTCGTTAGATGCAACAGGAAAGGTCAGGAGTAGTGAATTGCCAGTGGTGTGTGATTTTCCAGAAGTCTTTCCTGATGATGTTGGCGAGTTACCTCCTGAGAGAGAAGTGGAATTCTCTATAGATTTGATTCCTGGTACGAGACCGGTGTCGATGGCGCCATATCGTATGTCTGCGTCTGAATTGCCTGAATTGAAGAGTCAGTTGGAAGATTTACTGGAGAAGAAGTTTATTCGTCCAAGTGTTTCGCCTTGGGGTGCTCCGGTATTGTTGGTTAAGAAGAAAGAAGGTTCTATGAGACTGTGTGTTGATTACAGGCAATTGAACAAGGTAACCATTAAGAATCGGTACCCGTTACCGAGGATTGATGATTTAATGGATCAGTTAATTGGAGCCAGTGTATTCAGTAAGATTGATTTGAGATCTGGATATCATCAGATTCGTGTGAAAGCGGAAGATATTCAAAAGACTGCTTTTCGAACGAGGTATGGGCATTATGAATATTCTGTTATGCCGTTCGGAGTTACTAATGCACCTGGTGTTTTCATGGAATATATGAACAGGATTTTTCATCCGTATCTGGATAAGTTTGTTGTGGTTTTTATTGATGACATTCTGATTTATTCCAAGAACGACAAAGAGCATGCGGAACATCTCAGAATTGTGTTAGAATTGTTGAAAGATAGGAAGTTGTATGCAAAGTTGTACAAATGTGAGTTCTGGCTGAATGAAGTTAGTTTTCTTGGACATGTGATTTCTAAGAATGGTATTGCAGTGGACCCTACAAAAGTAGAAGCGGTATCTCAGTGGGAAGCGCCAAAGACTGTTTCTGAAATCAGAAGTTTTCTTGGTCTTGCGGGTTATTACAGAAAGTTTATCGAAGGATTCTCAAAGTTAGCATTGCCGTTGACGAAGTTGACTCGTAAAGGACAAGCGTTTATTTGGGATTCTGATTGTGAGGAAGGTTTCCAAGAATTGAAGCGGAGATTGACAAGTGCTCCTATTCTGATTTTGCCGAATCCGGTGGAATCTTTTGTGGTCTATTGTGATGCATCTCTGTTGGGTTTAGGTGGTGTTTTAATGCAGAATCAACAGGTAGTTGCGTATGCTTCGAGACAGTTGAAGGTTCATGAAAGGAACTATCCTACTCATGACTTAGAGTTGGCAGCAGTTGTGTTTGTCTTGAAATTGTGGAGACATTATCTGTACGGTTCGAGGTTTGAAGTGTATAGTGATCATAAGAGTTTGAAGTATCTTTTCGATCAGAAAGAGCTCAATATGAGGCAAAGAAGGTGGTTAGAATTCCTCAAAGATTATGATTTTGGTTTGAATTACCATCCTGGTAAGGCAAATGTAGTTGCAGATGCTTTGAGCAGGAAGTCCTTGCATATGTCTATGATGATGGTTCGTGAATTGGATTTAATTGAGCAATTCCGAGATTTGAGTTTGGTTTGTGAAAGCACTCCGAAGTGTGTTCGTTTGGGTATGTTGAAACTTACTAGTGGTATTCTAGAAGAGATCAGGATCAGGCAGAAATCTGATGTTGATTTAGTTGATAAATTGACGTTGATCAACCAAGGTCAAGGTGGTGAGTTTAGAATTGATGAGAATGATGTTATGAGATTTGGCGATAGAGTTTGTGTTCCTGATGTTGCAGAAATCAAGAAGAGTATATTAGAGGAAGGACATCGCAGTGGGATGAGTATTCATCCGGGTGCCACGAAAATGTATCATGATTTGAAGAAATTGTTTTGGTGGCCGGGAATGAAAAAGGAAATAGCTGAATTTGTGTATGCATGTTTAATCTGTCAGAAATCGAAGATTGAGCATCAGAAGCCGTCTGGATTCATGCAACCAATGTTTATTCCAGAATGGAAGTGGGATAGTATTTCTATGGATTTTGTATCTGGGTTGCCGAGGACTCCTATGAATTGTGAAGCGATATGGGTCGTTGTGGATAGGTTGACTAAGTCTGCTCATTTTATACCGGTGCGAATGGATTACTCGATGGAGAGATTGGCACAGTTGTATATTGAGAAAATAGTGAGTTTGCATGGAGTTCCTTCTAGTATTGTGTCGGATAGAGATCCGAGGTTCACTTCGAAATTTTGGGAAGGATTGCAGAAGGCTTTGGGTACTAGATTGAGGTTGAGTTCAGCTTACCATCCTCAGACTGATGGACAGACGGAGAGGACGATTCAATCATTAGAAGATTTATTGCGTGCTTGTGTTTTAGAGAAAGGTGGAGCTTGGGATAGCTATTTGCCGTTGATTGAATTTACTTATAACAATAGTTACCATTCGAGTATTGGTATGGCTCCGTTTGAGGCATTGTATGGTAGACGGTGTAGAACACCTTTGTGTTGGTATGAATCTGGAGAGAGTTCGGTAGTTGGGCCAGAGATTGTTCAGCAGACTACTGAAAAGATCAAATTGATTCAAGAGAAGATGAGAGCTTCTCAGAGTCGTCAGAAAAGTTATCTTGATAAGAGGAGAAAGAATTTAGAATTCAGTGCTGGAGATCATGTGTTATGAGAGTTACTCCGATGACGGGTATTGGTCGAGCGTTGAAATCTAAGAAGTTGACTCCGCGTTTTATTGGTCCGTTTCAGATTACGGAAAGAGTTGGAGAAGTTGCTTATCGTATTGCTTTACCTCCGAGACTTGCGAATTTGCACGATGTTTTTCATGTTTCTCAGTTGAGGAGATACATTCCAGACCCATCTCATGTAATCCAAATAGATGATGTACATGTGAGAGATAACCTGACAGTAGAAGCATTGCCTATGAGGATAGAAGATCGGGAAGTGAAACAGTTAAGAGGTAAAGAGATAGCATTAGTGAAGGTTGCTTGGGGAGGTCCAGCAGATGGAAATATCACTTGGGAGCTGGAGAGCCAGATGAAAGAGGCTTATCCAGAACTGTTCGCCTAAGGTATGTTTTCGAGGACGAAAACTCTTTTAGTGGGGGAGAGTTGTAACACCCCGTTTTCAATTAATTGATTTATTTAAATTTGGGAATTTATTTTATTAGAATTAATAAAATAAAAAGAATTATTTATTTTGGAGTATTTGAGGAAAATAAAAGAAATAAGGAATATTGGGATTTTTATGTTATTGGGCTTAGATGTTGTTAGTAAAGAGTGGGGGTGCAGAGAAATAAAGTTATGTTTGGGACTTAGGCCATTTTCTCATTTTTGGTTTTCACGTAAGAACAGAAGTTGGAATTTGGGAAAATAGAGCTCTGAAGAACGGAGAACGAAGAACACCGCCCAAGAACTCAAAGCTGCAAATTGATAAGGTAAGGGGGGTTTATACTCGAATTATATTTGTTTATGGGTTTATGTACGATTGATTCGGGTAATTGTAGGAAAGTCCCAATTGTTAGATGTTTCTAGGGATCGATAACCGTAGGACTGAACCTTGTTAGAAAAGGGTTAGGTTCCCCAATTTTATGAATCGATTAAGAGTTTTAGATCCCAAATGAGGAATTGGGAGTATATATCATGATCGTGAATTTACCTTGGAAGTTGTAGGGATAACCTCAGTGTCAGTAGAATTCCCCAAAAGGACGGTTAATCCCCGATTAAGGTTATTATAATAATTGTTGGTAACTTGGATATTGTGGTGTTGTTGTAAATTGTACAAACTCGATGCGTTAGGTACTGAAATGCGCGTTTTGGCGGACGTTTTCCCGCGTTTGGACTGCTGTTTCTGAGCTGCTGCAGGTTCAGGAAAATCCTGTACGCGCTCAGCAACACGGGCCGTGTTGCACAACACGGGTGGCCGTGTTGCTCCCCTGTGTTGGGAGATGGTGTGCTCTGGTTGCACGACACGGGCCGTGTTGCACAACACGGGTACCCGTGTCAGATCCCCTGTACTGATAAAAATAAAATGTGCGTTTTTCTGGACGTGCTGCACAACACGGGCCGTGTTGCACAACACGGGCACCCGTGTTGCTCTGCTGTGATGATTTTCTGAATTTTTGGTTTCAGTTTTTTGATGTTGGATTTTTATTACCATGCTTTTAGATATGTTATCGAGCATGAATTATGATATAATTGATGTAATTGGTTGATGTTTGAATAGTATGCTGAGTGATTACATGCTATTCGTAACTTGATATGATTGATGTTTAAATGGTATGCTGAGTGGTTACATGCTATTTCATATCATGTTATGTTTGATATTGTTGATGTGCATGATATGTTGATCGATGTTCATAGTATGCTGAGTGTTACATACTTACATATCATGTTGCATTTGTTAATTCCCATTGTGTGGAATTAACATGGTGGCCAATATACGTGCCCGCGATTTAATGGAACGTTGAGGTGGTAGCCGTGTCCGCGATATAATGGAACGGTGAGTTATCCGTGACCCGCGATTTAATGGGGCGGTGAAGTGGTACCACATGCATGGGTGTGTTGCATTACTCGAATATAACATGAATGGAGGATTTTTCCAATGTTATATTTGATTGTTTGTATGCACGTATGATTTGATAAATGGTTGATGATGTTTGATGAATGTTTGCAAATATGAAAGGCAATATGTCATGGATATATGAATTGTAAAGGTTTTGTAAACCATGAAATATGCTAATGATTGGGTGATGCTTATGATTTCGTGAATTGATTGTTATGAATGTATAACCAAATGTATATTTGAGAAGCTCACCCTTACTGTTGAATATTTCAGATTGAGGAGCTTCGCTCAGGTGCTTGGCGAAGGCTTGTCGTGTCTAGTTTAGTTTCGTTTTAGTATGTCCGGGTCATGCTCTGATAGTTGTAACTCCGGGAACGTTTGGTTGTCGAGCTGCTTTAGTCAGACTCGTTTATTCCCTTTTTATTTGTTATAATATGATGTTGACCTTCCAGGTGTTAATCCCTGATGAATTGGAAATTATTATAACATTTGATTTTATTAATTAAAGTATTCCGCTGTGTAAACATGTATGAGTTACTACTAAAATTATGCATGACAGGAATTTATTTTATTAAAAGAGAATTGTAGCATTCCTCGATTATTACATGTACTCTGAGTTTATAATTTTTAATATTTGCGAAAATTATATGCGGGGTTTAGAGGGTGTTACATCATTAAGCACCAACCGACCTTAGAACCCTAAATTGACCCAACTTGGCCATAGAACAGTAGCAGTATGCTACACTCATTGAGGCTAAACTCTCGCGATGGTTCTGGCCGCAAGAAAAGATTGTGACGCTGGAGTTATGACCGATCGAGGGTAGCCAATGATATTGAGATCCTCTAGAACCCGATTACTATTTTCTAGGACATGTCTTAACCAACGAAACTGAAAGAGGGTAGTACCTAAACTTCATGCTGGCCTAAACTCTAAGGGCTCTTTGTGTGACTTGTGTGCCTTCAAACTTGACTACTTGCATACTTGTTATATAACAACACAAGTTCCTTGCAGGTTTTGTTTACAGTCCTTGATTAGGACTCATTACAGGGCCTACTTACATCACTCCATGCATATCATAACATCATACCATTGCATACATCCTACATAAGGACTAATCCATTTCAAGGATCTCAAGGGTTTGTGATGCAGGTCATGCTGAATCAAAAGTCTAGCAAGGGGCAAAGGGGATTTATTTTCCTCTAGCCAAGGTTAATGACTTGAGTCAGGGGCTATGACCCATTCGATATGGTGAGCCTTGACTCTTGAAGAAGGACTCTCAACAACATGAAGTTCCTTCAATCAAGCTACCCAAATTCAAATTCTAACAAGTTTCTCTGTTTACCCCGCGAGATCCTTGAAAACATCGCATGCATACATACATATCATTGCATTACAGGAACTCTGTTCTACAGGTTGCTTAATCTTCTTCGCTGTTTATTTCAGCCATCATCATGAATCCTGAATCCTCAAGTGAACAAGCTATCAAGGCCCTCCAGGCCCAGAACGCCCAGTTCCAGGAGCTGGTCATGAGCTTACCCCAGGGACAACAGGAATTGAAGACTTTGCTTTTGAAGAAGAAGAATAAAAGGACTGTTTTGTTCAACCCTAGACGCAGATCTGGGAATGGATCACAAAATGAGGCTGAGCTGACCACCCCATCTGCTGGGAAAGACAACCCACAAGGGAGAGAGGTTCCTAGTCTCGTGGTCTCCGACAACGAGACAGATTTCAATGATGAACAGTACCCTCCTACTGAGGACAGGTACAAGCAACTAGAGGACCGTCTAAATGCCATGGAGATTCAACAGGTGCCCGGGTTGGACTTTGGAGACCTAGGCTTATCTTCTGGGGTGGTGATCCCTCACAAGTTCAAGGCACCTGCCTTTGCAAAATACGATGGGGCTTCCTGTCCTAAGTTGCACCTCCGTTCATACGCAAGGAAGATCCAGCCCTACACGGCAGACAAGAATCTATGGGTCCATTTCTTCCAGGAAAGTCTTTCAGGGACTCAGCTCGAATGGTTCTATCAGCTGGATGGAACCAATATTCGTAACTGGGAGGACTTGGCAACTGCTTTTTATAAGCAGTATCAGTATAATGCCGACCTCGCTCCTACGCGTATCCAACTCCAGGGTATGTCACTAGGGACGGGTGAAGGTTTTAAGGAGTACGCGCAAAAGTGGAGAGACCTGGCTGGCAAGGTGCAGCCACCGTTAACTAACAGTGAGCTTGTTGACATGTTCTTGGGAACCCTGTCCGGTCCATTCTTCAACCATCTGATTAGGAATTCTTCTGTTGGGTTCACAGATCTGATCTTAACTGGTGAGAGGATAGAAGCTGGTATCAAGTCCGGGAAGATACAAAAGGGTGACTCCTCAAACGCTGAGAAGAAACCATTCAAGAAAGAGTCCAATGCTGCGTACAGTCAGAAGGATCGTCGTGACCAACACGTAGGGGCAGTCATGATCTCAGGTTCTGCGTCACGCCGACAACCGCCAAAGGGAAATCAGCAAAGGCCAGACGAGCCTAAAAGACAATTCACCAACATCAACATGCCATTGTCACAAGCATTGCAGCACATGTTGAAAATGAATCTGATTGCGGTGATCAACCCTCCTGCAAATCCCAAGACCTCTTCTCCAAACTACAACCCAGATGCGAGATGTGCTTATCATTCCGGAAGCCCGGGGCACGATACTAAGGATTGTTGGGCACTGAAATACAAGATTCAGAACATGATTGACGCCAAGGAGATCGAATTCGAGCCTGCTGAGACTCCCGATGTGATCAATGCTCCCTTGCCAAAACATGGCTAGGATTTTGAGACTCTTGTTCATTTAAATTCTGATATTGTATTTTTCTATGCTTATTCGAATAATTATCATGTCAAACTCTATTATTTCATTAATGCATTATACGTGTCTGTTTTGAAGTAATTGTGTTCTCTATATTCAAAATTGCTTTTATTTTTTCTTGATGTTCAACTCTCGATTGAAAATTCTAAGCCTCTTGAGGGAGGATGACAAAAATGATACCACGATCTTTACAGTATGCTTTTGAACAGACCCCGCTGATGAGGTACAGGCATTGTTTCAATTCCTAAACACCGGAGTTATAAGGAGGATAATCCCTCGTCAACCCCTCTAAGCCACAGAAGTAGGAGTTTTTCTTTTCAAAAATCAAAACCCTTAATCATAAGCTGGGGCAGGGTAGTTCTCTCAGTTTGATCCAGGTGCACAACGAATGGCACCAAAGGAATCCTTACAAAACAAAAGACAGTGATGGCTCCGAATAATCATAAAGAGAGGCAGTCATTATCTCCCAAAAATAAAAGCCCATTAAGTCAAAACCTATGAAGGAGACTTACGAAACTGGGGCATCCCGCTGACTGTAACCACAAAAGAAACAGTTCAGGCAAAAAGACAGGGATAATAAAAACGAAAAGAAAGAGGTCATACGAACCCTCAACAAAAAGAAGAAATGACTGCCTATTCAAAATAAACTGTCAACATCTGAACCATCACCAGAATCTCAGGACAAAGACTCAAACAAGGTCTAATGCATGATCAGCTGAGTTTAGGTTTGAAGAACATCACGAAGAGCGGGTGGGTACAAATAAATTTGAGCCTTTATCCTTTGTTTCTTAAATCGTGAACCAGGCCATGCTACAACCCTTAAAAGTCCTAGCTGAAGCATGGGTTAGTTCGAAAGTATACTGTTACGAAAGGTATCCTGACTCCTTAAGGCTTGCGGTAAAATAACGAGTTGACATCACAGTTTACAAAAAATTCACTTGTTTTTATGAAAAAAATGCATTTTCAAAAACTTCAAGACAGACATAAGCTTTGCATTTTTAAAATAACATTGTTTGCATATGACTCTTTTGTTCGAACAGCAAAGAAATTCACACGAAGAATATCTAGTGAACAAAAGTACTTCCAACCAAGGGGCAGACGTGATCATTGTCCGTCATCTGGGGCAGTTAAGTCAAGATTCGGAGAATCTCTCAAATGCCAAATAGCCAGGGGCAAACCTCCCTCTGAGTCACTTGGGGCATTGGACATGAATTCCAGCTGCGAATCTTGCACGATCAAACATCTTCTGGTGGTATGGCAACACAATGCTACTAACAATGACAACTCCCTGCATTCTGAGAACGTGGACATAGTCGAAAAAAAGTATTACGCATAATCAAAGACCCGCTAGGTTGACACACCTAGGCAAAAATAAGGGCTTCCTGGCGAACCAAAAGGGTTCGGGAAAAAATAAAGGGATGAAAATAAAAAAATTGTACACCCAGCAAGTCGAAAACCTGAAAAGGCGGCTTGGGCAAAAATGGGTATCCTTGTGGACTGAAAACCCGAAAAGGGAGGTCCAGGCAAAAATTAGGGATCAAAGCGTACGACTATGTCCCGTCATCCCGTCACTTTCCTACCAGAAGAAGATTTGTCGATCGGCAATTATCAAGCACCTCCACAAGGTATCTTCTTCTCCCACATCAGAAACAGGGGCAATAATGAGTTGTCCAAGTGATCTAGTTGCTCTGTCAACCAAGGTACCAAGGTAGGTTCGGCTGAGGAACATAACCCATATACCTCCACTCCCTGCAGAGTAAGACAAGACTCAGCAATACTCTCTCCCGAGCAGAGTTGGTCTCTCATCAACCCCGAAAAAGCACAATATCTCTAGCAAGACAGCAACGCTCTCCCCAAGCAGAGTTAGCCTACTGTCAGCCTTAAAGAAGATGGGTATCCCCAGAAAGTCTCAATATTCCCCAGCGGAGTATACAGATGTTCCTAAGCAAGCATCCCCGGCCGTCTTAATATAAGATTATTCCCCGGTACCAGACACCCCAGTGGAGCTATTCCCCAGTACAGTTCAAAAGTCTCCCGAGGAGAGTTGAATCAATCTCCCTAGTAGATTCTGGGAGCTCATCCCCAGTAGATTCTGGAAGCTTATCCCTGCAGAGTACGAACGCATCTCCCCGGCTCTATTCAAAGGTTATTCCCCACCAGAGCTTATAACTGGGTTATCCTCAGCTAATTACCACGGAAAGATCGTCCTCGGCGAAGTTCTTCCTACCCCCAGCGGAGTTCATCAAATTCCCCAACATAACTTATCTATGATATCCCCAGCGGAGTTATCATCAAAACCTCAGCGAAGTATCTCTTCCCACAGAGTAATTCCCCACAGAGTAATCTCTTCGCCAAGTTTATTCCCCAACAGAGTCATCTTCTCCTACCGGTTTATTCTTGCAACCATCATCCCCCAGCGGAAACGAAGAACTCTACTCTTCAAACATCATCCCAGGATTCAACAAACTCCCAGCATTCGTCAAGGATTTATTTTCCCAGACGAGAATACATTCATAAACATCACATCTTCATACATTATAGCATGCATACGCATCATACAACACAAATCTCATTTATTTTTGAGAACATCTTAAAATCATGCAGTTCATGCGTCATGACATTGCATACGACTAATACTTTGCCTTTTCAGAAAAAGTCAATCAAAAGATGATTACCATCTACCTTTACAGTTCCAGATCAACACCGGTAACAAGCCAGGAAAATTTTATGAACGACTGATCGTGGGTTAATATCCGAAACCAAACAGGACAATTATCTACTTGATCATCCTCAGGCAACCCTACACCGGTTCCTTTTCTTTCAGAAGAAGTCTTACACGGGCTCATCAACAGGCAACCCTACACCAGTTCCTTCTCAACCTCAGATGTAGTTTTACACGAACTCATCATCAGGCAACCCTACACCGGTTCCTTCTCAATTTTCAGACGAAGTCTTACACAGACTTATCATCAAAGTAACCCTACACCGGTTCCTTTTCTTTCAGAAGAAGTCTTACACGAACTTATCTCAAGATTACCTTACCCCGGTTCATCCAGAAGTTTTACACGAACTTATCCTACAGAAACCTTACCCCGGTTCATCAAGAAGTTTTACACGAACTTATCCTGCAGTAACCTTACCCCGGTTCATCAAGAAGTTTTACACGAACTTATCCTGCAGTAACCTTACCCCGGTTCCTCCAGAAGTCTTACACGGACTTATCTCAAGATGACCTTACCCCGGTTCATCCAGAATTTTTACACGGACTTATCCCGAAGTAACCTTACCCGGGTTCCTCCAGAAGTCTTACACAGACTTATCTCAAGATGACCTTACCCCGGTTTATCCAGAAGTTTTACACGAACTTATCCTGCATTAACCTTACCCCGGTTCCTCCAGAAGTCTTACACGGACTTATCTCAAGATGACCTTACCCCGGTTCATCCAGAAGTTTTACACGTACTTATCCCGAAGTAACCTTACCCCGGTTCCTCCAGAAGTCTTACACGGACTTATCTCAGGATGACCTTACCCCGGTTCATCCAGAAGTTTTACACGGACTTATCCCGAAGTAACCTTACCCCGTTTCCTCCAGAAGTTTTACACGAACTTATCCCGAAGAAACCCTACACAGGTTCTCTCTCTCCAGACGTAGTTTTACACGGGATCGTCGTCAAAGAAACCCTACACATGTTCTCTCTTCCCAAAGATGCAGTTTTACACGGACTCGCCATCGGAAACCCTACCCAGGTTTTACTTCTTCCAGGATGCAGTTTTACACGGGCTCATAATCAAAGTAACCCCACACAGGTTACCTTCTCAAACTCCAGACGTAGTTTTACACGGACTCGTCATCAGTAAACCCTACACAGGTTTTCTTCTCAGCTCTAGATGCGGTTTTACACGGACTCGTTGTTGTACCCCAAAATTTGCCCTCCCATATTCTTCAAGAATTGCAAAGAGCATGCTTCAAAATCTCCCCAAGGGTTGCACAGTTCAAGGGCCTCCTAACAGTCAAAAACTAGGGTTTTGGTTCTGGAAAAGAAATTGAAGTTTCCAAGGGTCTAAACAAGTCCCACATTCCTATAAACATGGTCAAGCATCCTCATACCAAGTTTCAAGACTTACATCACAAAATTGCACAGTCAAAAACCCTAATTGCCCTACAGTCAACTGCAGAGGCAAAATGGTCATTTGACAGTCAAAAGTTCAAATTTTTGGTTAACATCTCATTTTGAAGCCACAAACATCATTTGATCAATTCTTGATCATGATTCTCAAAGCATGGCTCAAAAAGTCTCAAGATGCAAAAGTTTCCATATTTGGACAGTTGAAAAAGTCAACTGTAACTTGACCAAGGCATAACTTCCCCATAGTTCATCGGAAAAATTCCATCCAAAGCTCATTTTGAAAAGAATGAAATTTCCTACAACTCCTCTTCACACTTCAAGTCCAAGAAATGCTCTCACAAAAAGTTATCAATTTCAACATTATAGGTCATTTTCAAAAGTCAACAAAATGGCACTTTAAGTCAAAGACCATAACTTGAGATTGGTAAATCAAAATGACATGGGACCAAAAGCATTGGTTAGAGGACTTCAAGACCTTTCCAAAATGTCCAAGAACATGATCAAAGCTTAAAAATTGAGCAAGATATGCCTTGTGGAAGTTGGGAAATTTTTGGGAATTTTGAAAAGTCAACTTTACTTCAAATGCCTCAAAATTGCTAATGGGCCACATTTTCTTCCAAGATTCATCATCCAAAGGCTATGCACGACCATTTGGCCCAAAGGGGATTTATTTCATCATTTTTATTATTTATTTGAATTTTTAATTACCATTAATTCATTTAATAAAATAAAATATGGAAAAAATACTAAACAAATGCATTTGAATCTTTTTATGCAGCCTATGCCCTCATTGGTTACTCAAGATTTCGTGCACTTCAAAAAAGGGAAGATTTGGTGCAAATTGGCATGATATTCATGTGGAAAAGATTTGAAAATATTCATTGAAAATCAAATATTTCTTTCATCAATGCAAAAGGTTTTTGGACTTGATTCTTACCCTAATCCACTCCCATACATAAACAGATGCAAACCCTAAAGCTCACAACCTCCAAGCTGCGCCCAAACCTAAGAACAACTTTGGCATTTTTGTGAAAAAATTGAAAACTGAAAACTGCCTTAGAGTACATTTCGAAGCAAGATAACTATTCCATTGCACTCCCAAGGCATCAAGGAACGTTTCTGGATCAAAACCACTGCTTCTAACACAAGGAATTGGTAGAACGAACCCATCCTGTTCATGACTTTTCTCATATTCATGTCTCATGATTCATGCGTTATTTTCAATTTCTAATGCTTGATTTATATTAAGTTAATCGTTCTAAAGCTAACCATACCATTTAATTAGTTTTCGTGCTTTATACATGAAATTACCATTGAAGCTTGCTAGGGTTTCAGAGTTGCAAAATTAGGGGTTTCCTCTTCAGGAAAAATTGAGACACGAGACCCACGCCATTGAAACCAGAAGCTCGTGACTAATCGATTCTATACCTCGCGATCAATTTATGATCAACGACGGCCTATTCTCTATTTTTTCATATATCATGTAGTGGGGGTTTAAAACCCCCGCAATCTTGTTTTGTTTTTTCAGGCAAATGCAGAAACGAGTGGAGAAGATGATGCGTGTTGGACTGCAATTGGCTGATTCAAATAATTGGCGCTTTTTTTTAGTTGTCCCACTAACTTGTATTTTCTCTCTTTTATTATTCACGTCTCATTATATTAACAAAGCAACACAACAGCGCAGCTGGCAAGGCATTGGCTTGGTAAGCAATGGGACCTGGGTTCGATCCCCAGGTCCCCTACTTTATTTCATATTTTTCTTCCTAACGTGGTTCTGTGTAGCTTGCTTCCTGAAGCCTACCATGCAGCCTTGTATCCAAGCGTGCCACATGTCTCAGAGCATGAGTCCAAGGGCCTTGATCTGGAGACCACCATGTGCATAAGTCAGACGTGTCACACACAAGCCAATAAAGTCAAACAAGGCCTCCAATGATTGGGCCTAATTGCTGGCCAAATACCTCCAAATTGGGGTCAACACCCCCCAAGTGTGTGTATTTCTTTTCTTTTTCTTATTTTTCTTTATTATTTGTTTTAATTTAATTATTTCCTTTTAATTCATAAATTAATATTTTCCTAATATAAAAAATACCTAAAAAATTCAGAAACTATAAAATAAAAAATATGTTTTTATGTTTAATTCATTAGCATTTTTGTAAATAAATTTTATTCAATTAAGTTAATTTTAATTCTAGGTTTAAATTTTAATATTTTTCTTAATAAACTAAAAAATGTAGAATTAGGGTTTTATACTTTTGTTCTTTTTTCTTTTCTTTTACCATATTTAATTATTAATTATTTTTGTAAATAAAATTTGCCATGTAAATAATTAATTTAAACTAGGTCTAATTTAAATAGTTTTCTTAATAAATTAAAAGCAACTTAGAATTAGGGTTAATTAACTTTTCTTTTTAATTCCAATTTAATTTTCTTACTAAAAATCCATAAATACAAAAAACTCAAAAAAATAACTTCTCTTTTCTCATTGAATTTAATTAATTTGTTAATTATAATTTAATTTCCTAAAAAGGGTCCAACGCCCTCGCATTCCCGATTTTACTTATTCTCGCATTTTTATTTCCTCTTTTTGTGAATATTCATGTAATTCTCCCAAAGCTATATAATAGATTAATTAGGATATTTATTTTCCGCATTCTTATTTTATTTCAAATCGGGTCTTAGATTAATTTGGCGATGTAGACCCGCGCCTTTGTAATAGCGTAGGACTTTTAATTCCGCATATTTTAATTGTTAACTATTGCATGAAAGAATGAATGCCAAAATAAAAGCAACGCGTAGATCACTAATGCATGACAAGACAAAAATATCTGAAAACGACACACAAATCACACACCACCCCTAGGGTACGCCTCACTGTTGCCTTGCCCCTCGAAAGGTGGTCGTCGAGTAGAGGATGTTTTAGTAAGTCCTCATGTCCATGAACATGGCATGAGGGTAGCTTCTAAGGTGTCTTCCCATTGCTCCGGTGATCACCATGTCCCGAACCCTCGAATTGACCCGAACACCTCCAACGGTGGTGCTACCTACCTCTCAATGGTGGGATGGCACTACTTTAAGGACATTTACACAGACGAATTCCTTAGGGTAGGTAGATTCTCGTAGATACTTGCTCTAATTTCAAAACAAATCAAAAAAATACTTTTCACACCGACACCTTTTCAAAAAGCTTTCGAAAGCAACTTTTCAAACACTCTTGAGGACTGATACAAGAGTCGAACTGAAATTTTCAAAGAAACTTTTTTTAAACCCACAGTTGAAAAGCAAACAAATCTTTTGAAAACACCAATGAGCAAGTATCTAAGAGCCCATGGATAACCATGGATAGAAAGGGTGCTAACACCTTCCCTTTCTATAATCTACCTCCCGAACCGAGAGCAATCTCTATAAGGAATTTTTCTGTGCTTTTGTCCTTTCCATTTGGAGAAAATAAAAGACGGTGGCGACTCTTGCTTACCGCGACATTTCGCGAACCAGCGTTAAACAGTCAGTTCCAGATCCACCGATCACACTCGTCATCAAAGTAACCCTACACAGGTTCCTTCTCCAAGGATGCAGTTTTACACGGACTCGTCATCAGT
This sequence comes from Vicia faba, assembly GCA_948472305.1. Lineage (NCBI taxonomy): Eukaryota > Viridiplantae > Streptophyta > Magnoliopsida > Fabales > Fabaceae > Vicia > Vicia faba. Next base: position 832,934,037 of record OX451736.1, on the reverse strand, counting down.
AAACCCTACACAGGTTTCCTTTCCTTCTTTCCAAGAAGCAGTTTTACACAAGCTCATCATCAGGCAACCCTACACAGGTTCCCTCTTTCAACTCACAACAATTACAATTCAACAGACAACCTCCATATGGCATCTATAAGCCCATCCTTCTACCAACAATCTCCAGATGGCATCTATAAGCCCATCCTCCCATCCATCATATCTCCAAATAACATCTGTAAGCCTATTCCCGCCATCACACTGCTGATACTCCGCTATGTGAGTGCAAATTTCTGGGCACTCTAGTGTTCAATCATCTTCCACCTTCGGATCACGAAAGGCACGCAAGCCAATCTACATCCTCAGGTCTAAGAAGATTGAACAGGGGAAACTGTTGTACCCCAAAATTTTCCCTTCCATATTCTTCAAGGTTTGTCAAGAATCATCATCAAATGGCTCAAAACTTCTCAAGGGGTTGCATAGTCAAACATCCTCTTAAGCCAGTCAAAATTAGGGTTTTGGTTCCTTCAAGGAATTTGGAGTTTTCAATGGCTCAATCAAGCCTCATATGCCTATACACATTGCCAAGCATCTACATGTCAAGTCTCAAGGCTCACAGCATCAGGTTGCACAGTCAAAAGCCCTAATTGCTTCACAATCAACTGTAGGGGTAAAATGGTCATTTGGCAGTCAAAAGTCAAAATTTGTGGTCAACATCTCATTTTGAAGCCACAATCATCATTTGATCAAGTTTTGATCATGATTCCACAAGAATGGCTCAAAAATCATCAAGATGCAAAAGTTTCCATTTTTGGACAGTTGAAAAGTCAACTGTAACTTGACCAAGGCATAACCTTTTCATAGTTCATCAGAAAAATCCCATCCAATGCTCATTTTGAAGGGGATGACATTTCCTACAACTCATCTTCACATTCCAAGTCCAAGAAATGCTCTCACAAAAAGTTATCAATTTCAACATTATAGGTCATTTTCAAAAGTCAACAAAAAGGCATTTTAAGTCAAAGACCATAACTTGAGATTGGTAAATCAAAATGACATGGGACCAAAGGCATTGGTTAGAGGACTTCAAGACCTTTCCAAAATGTCCAAGAACATGTTCATATGATCAAAATTGAGCAAGATATGCATTGGAGAATTTGGGAAATTTTTATGAAATGGCAAACGTCAACTATCCTTGAAACTTCAATTTTTGACAAAAGGGCCCACTTTCTTCCACTTGATTCAGCCTTGTCATGCTACACACGTGTCCCATGATTAATTTCAAGATCAAACATTCATTTTTCTATTTTATCTAATTTTTATTGATTTAATTCATTTTAAATCCATAATAATTCAAATTAAATTTAAAAATCAATGGAATAGTTCCTTTTGGATTTGAATTGCTTCCATACATCATGTGCCAGCTCACAAACTCATGCTAGGGTTATGTTGTACACCAAGTCTTGGTTTTGCTTAAAAAAAGGGGAAAGTTTGTTAAGGATAAAAAACCCAAGACTAATTCTGTCATGGGCATGGATCAAGGCCAACTAATGACCTAATTCCCTTCTCATATATACACTGAGTCTAACCCTAATGCAAGGCACGTGCTAAAGCTACTGAAAACACCATAACCAAATTCAAAAATAGGAGGAAAATTTGAAAACTGAACTCAATCTTCCAGCATAATTCAAAGCCTTAGAGTGATTCCAATAGCTTGCTGGGACATTCAGAAACAATTTGCAATAAAAAACGAGCCTTGAAGCTATCAGAATCGTCCAGAACAAGTCACACAACTTGGTTTGTTTTCCATAATTGCACATCATCATTCATGCATTTTTAACCTCTTTTTTGGATGGATTTGTGTTAATAGGACCATTCTGAAGCTATTGGTATGATTTAATTTGATTATGGCGCCCTGAATCAGAATCCACCATTGGAGAAATCTAGGGTTTTTGAAGCTCTCAAATGGGGATTTTCAGCATAAGTAAAATTAGAGACCATAATGCCCATTGCTGAAACCGTCTGAATGAGACGATCAAGATGGAATCATCGCGCCCAATTTATATCCACCCTAACTCTAATCGCTATTTTTCGTCGTTGTAGTTAGTGGGGGTTAAAAACCCCCGCTATCTTGTTTTGTTTTACAGGGAAACGAGGAAGAAGATAATAGGTGTCAGTGCGTGGTTGGGGGATTCAAAAACAGTGCGCGTTTTGGTTTCTTTAGAACATTATTTGTTTTTTATATATTATAATTAATGACCACTATAATATCAAAGGCGTTCGCTTGGCTGAGTGGTGGATGACTTGTCCAATGACCATTGGGACCTGGGTTCGATTCCCAGGTCCCCCAAATGCTTGTTATATCTTTTTTCATCATATGTTCTAATGCAGCGCTTGTTAAGGATTCCACCATATGCCCTCACAGATCAGCATGCCAAGTGTTTCTAGCGTCCATCCAATGGTCAAAAGGGAAGAGAACACCATGCTCCAAGTCAACCTACACGTAGACAACCACAGAAAGTCAACAAGGGCTTTGTTCTATTGGGCCTGAATTCCAGAATAACACCTCCCTTGGGTCCATCAGACCCCCTGGTTAATTGCTTCTTTTCTTCTTATTTTTATTTTGTTTTCTTTTGATTATTTCATAACTAATTATTATTATTATTTATTAACTAACCAATTAATTTTCACAATAAATTCAGAGATCACAAAATTGTAAATATTTTTTATTATTTATTAAATTCACTCATAATTATTTTGTAAATAAATTATAATTAATCAACTTAGTTTAATTTAGGTCAATTTTAATCTTTCCTTTTTCATAAACAAATAAAAATCGTGTAGAATTAGGGTTGACAATTTTTTTCCTTATTATTATTACCTATAATTATTATTATTTTTGTAAATAAAAATGTAAATTAATTTAGTTAGTTAAATTAGATTAACTTTAACTTTTTTATTATAAATAAAATAAACTTAGAAATAGGTTTCATTAACTTTTAATTTTAATTCCTTTTTCTTTTTATTTTCATTAAAAACAGAAAAAAACATTTTTCTTGTAAATAATTAAGTAATTAATTAGTATTAGGTTTAATTTTAATTAATTGCAAAAAAAGGACAAACTACAATTTCTTTATTTCTCAAAAGGGTCAAAAACCCTAAGGACGTCCTGATTTAATTTCTTTGCGCACATTTATTGTTAATTCTATTTTTGATTATTATGTATCTGCTCAAAGGATGTAATATTAATTATGATTTACCACTTTCTTTACTTTTCACACTTATTTATCAAAACGGGTTTTTGTTTTTTGGCGAGTATAGACCCGCGCCTTGTAATAGCGTAGATTCATATTTCCGTGCTTTATTTTCCGCACTCTCAACTGTTAATATGCATGCAAGAATGAATGCCAAATAAAATCAATCCTTAGCTCACAAATAACATGTATAAGACAAACATTAACATGAAAACAACACACAAGCACATGCCACTCCTAGGGTACGCCTCACTAGTTGCCTCGAACGTGGTCGTCAAGTATAGGGTGTTTTAGAGGTCGCCCTCTTGCTTAAGATCTAGTTGCCTCTAAACAGTTGCCTCGGATAAAAAGGATCTAGGATATTAGGGTTACTTCTAAGGTGTCCTACTATTGCTTCGGTGACCACATTGTCCCTTAATCGTATTGACCCGAATAACTCCAACGATGGTGCTACCTACCTCTCAATGGTGGGATAGCATTATCTAAAGGACTCTTACACAGCCTAATTCCTTAGAGTAGGTAGATTTCTCATGGGTACTTGCTCTCTCAAAAACAAACAAAATACTTTTCACACTTACACTTTCAAAAATGTTTTCAAACAAATATTTCATACACTCTTGAGGACAGATACAAGAGTTACTTAGAAATTTTTCAAATGAAACTTTTTCAAAACCCACACACACTTGAAAAGAAAACAAATTTTGAAAACATAAGAGCAAGTACCTAAGAGCCCGTGGATAACCACGGATAGAAAGGGTGCTAACACCTTCCCTTTCTATAAATCTACCTCCCGAACCGAGAAACATTCTCAAAGAAGGAATTTTGCTATGCTTTTGTCCTTTCCATGTTGGAGAACATAAAAGACGGTGGCGACTCTTTCTTACCGTGACATTTCGCGAACCAGCTTAAAAAACAGTCAGTTCTATTTCCACCGATCACAAATGGCATCAAAGACGTCCTTCCAAAACAAAAGACGGTGATGGTTCCCTATAACCGTCAAGACAGGCAGTCATTATCTCTCGAAATAAAAGCCCATTAAGTCAAAAACTATGAAGGAGACTTAAGAAAAAAACTGGGGCATCCCGCTGACTATAATCACAAAAAGAAACAGTTTAGGCAAAAGACAAGGATACTAAAATAAAAAAGAAAGAGGTCCTACAAACCCTCAACAAAAAAGAAATGATTGCCTATTCAAAATAAACTGTCAGTATCCGAACCATCACTGGAATATCAGAGCAAAGACTCAAACATGATCTAAATGCACAATTAGCTGAGTTTAGGATCGAAGAACATCACGAAGAATGGGTGGGTACAAATAAAATTTGAGCCTTTATCCTTTGTTTCTTAAACCGTTAACCAGGCCACGTTATAACCCTTAAAAGTCCTAGCTGAAGCATTGTCCATCATCTGGGGCAGTCAAGTCAAGATTCAAGGAATCTCTCAAAGATGCCAAATAGCCAGGGGCATATCTCCATCTGAATCACTCGGGGGCATTGGGCATGAATTCCAACAATGAATCATGTACAATCAAACAAACATCTTCTGGTAGTGTGGCAACACAACACTACCGACAATGACAACTCCCTACACCCTGAGAGCATGGACATAGTCAGAAAATACTGCGCATGAACAAAGACCCGCTAGGTTGACTGGCCTAGGAAAAAATAAGGGCATCCCAGCGAACCAAAAGGGTTCGGGAAAAAATTAGGGATACAAACAAAAAAGATATGTACACCCGGCAAGCCGAAAACCTGAAAAGGCGGCTTGGGAAAAAAAGGGTATCCCGGTGGACTGAAAATCTGAAAAGACAGTCCAGGCAAAAGTTAGGGATTAAAGCGTACGACTATGTCCCATCATCTAGTCACTTGCCTATCAGTAGAAGACTTATCATTTTGATCAGAAGTTACCAAGCACCTCATAAGTTGGGATAACACTCAATCCACAAGACCTCCGTAGGAACTTTCTCCAGCAGGTACAAGGGGCAGAAAAGTCTTGATACGAAGTCATTGTTGTATCCTCAACATGCGTCCCAATAACATCTACACTCCCTACAGAGTAGAGGCAACTAAAGTTTTGATCTCTGCCTCCCCAAACAGGAGTTACTTTCCCCAGCCAAGCTCTTTCGGATAGCCGACATCTATATTCCCCAGCCGAATTTTGTAATCGCAAGCGGTTCATAAAGTTTTATCCCAAACATAGTTTATTTCTCTGAATACAGAAGCTCCCGAAAGAGTTTATCCCTTCAGCTATGGAAGCTTCTCTCTCCAACGGAATTATTCCCCCGCAAAGTTGTTCTCAAGCAGAGTCTCTCCTCGGTAGAATATCCGTAAACAATGGGCAAATCACCAGCATAGTCATCTCTGGTTCACCATCTCCAGCGGAAGTAGAAGAACCACTGTTTCCACAACGATCAGGAATGTAATTCCTAGTACTCTCCAACAGCAGTCAGGGATTTATTTTCCCAAACTCAGACGTGCCACAATAGCATTTCATGTTCATATATCATGACATGCACATACACATTGCATACAACATAATCTCATTTATTTTGAGAACGTCATCATACAATGCATTTCATGCACCATATACGATTAATCATGTACCTTTTCAGGAAAGATGGTTATCATCGACAACTTCCAGCAAGTTCAAGATTAGCTCCTGAAACTAAACGGAGTAATTATCTGCACGATCAAGTGCAGCTTTACACGGGTTTGTCACGAAGCAATCTTACACGGGTTTCTCCTAAATGCAGCTTCACACGGGTTTATCCTGAAAAATCTTACACGGGTCCTTTCTCATACATTTCTGAATGAAGTTTTACACGAACTTATCACAAAGTAACCTTACCCAGGTTCCTTCTGAAGTTTTTACACGAACTTATCCCGAAATAACCTTACCCAGGTTCCTCTTGAAGTTTTACACAAACTTATCCCGAAATAACCTTACCCAGGTTCCTCCTAAAGCCCTACACAGACTCATCACGAGTAACCTTACCCAGGTTCCTTCTCAGTTCAGATACAGTTTTACCCAAACTCCTCACAAAGCAACCTTACCCAGGTTCCTTCTCAGTTCAGCTGCAGTTTTACCCAAACTCCTCACAAAGCAACCTTACCCAGGTTCCTTCTTAGTTCAGATGCAGTTTTACCCAAACTCCTCACGAAGCAACCTTACCCAGGTTCCTTCTCGGTTCAGATGCAATTTTACCCAAACTCCTCACAAAATAACCTTACCCAGGTTCCTTCCCATAAGCCCTACTATCTAGGTTCCTTCTCATAACCTTACCATCCAGGTTTCTTTTCTCTTATCTCTAGACAGCAGTCTATAACACTGTAAGACCTGGACCTGATCAAACCCGATTGGTTTCACATTTCCCAAGTAAGTCACGGTGCAACCTGTACGCTAACCAGATATGCAGTTCATCTCCGGAGTTAATTCCCCAGTAGAGTAACGGACAACTGAAGCTCCTAAAATTCTATTTCTCCCAAGAGAGATACCGAAATTCCTCAACAGATTCCTCCTCAACGACAGGAGCGGGGATTCTCATTAAAGGAATATCTCAGGAAATCAACATCCTCTAGATGGCATCTTTAAGCCCATCTACGACGGTACTCCATCACTTCTTGGATGGCATCTTTAAGCCCATCTCCGACAATTCTATAGCAACTTCCAAATGGCATCTATAAGCCCATTCTCGATATCACAAATCAAGTATCACTTTATGCGAGTGCAAATTTCTGGGCACTCTAGTGTTCAATCATCTTCTACCTTCAGATCACGAAAGGCAAACGAGCCAATCTACATCCTCAGGTTTAAGAAGATTTAACAAGGGCAGCTTTTGTACCCCAAAATTTTCCCTCTCATTTTACTCAATACATACTCCTAAAGGTCCTCAATTTGCTCAAGTTTGCCCAAGAGTTGACCAGACAAACTCTCTCCTAAGGCAGTGTGTCTCAAATTAGGGTTTCCACTTTCATCAAGATGTGTGGATCACAAAAGCCCCAAATGCTTTCCAAGGTCCTATTATGTTCCCAAGATTCTCCGTGTCAAATTTCAAGCCATGCACAAGAAGTTTACCCAGTCAGCTCCTCAGATGCTTGAGAATCAACTGAACTAGGTCAAAAGTCAATTCTGGCCCACATACAGTCAAACTTTAAGATTTTTGGTCAACATCAACATTTTGAAGTGGCATCCGTCATTTTATCAAGGGTTGATCATGATTCCTCAAGAAATGCTCCTAACTCATCAAAACCCAAAAGTTGTTAAATTAGGGTTTCTTAGGAAAAGTCAACCAAACTTTGACCAAGCATAACTTCTTCATACTTTATCAGAAATTTTCCATCCAAGGCTCATTTTGAAGAGGATGCAATACCCTACAAATCATCTTCAGCACAAAAGTTAAAAATATGCACTGATAAAAAGATATGAATTTCTACATTATAGGTCCTTTTGAAAAGTCAACAAAAACACCTTTTGGGTCAAAGCTTCTTACATGAACATGGAATACCCAATTAAGATGAGACCAAAAGGGTTGTTTAGGGGACATCCTAAGATTTATAAAAAGTACAAGAACACCCTCTTAGGGTTAAAATTGAGGGAGATATGTATTGTCAAAATTGACCAATTTTTGGAAATGTACATGAAGTCAATATTGATCAAAATCACTTTTTTTTTCCAAATGGGCCCATGTTTTCTTGTTTGAAACTTGTTCCTAAGATGGTCCACGACCCCTGATCTTATCCACCTATTATTTTATTATTTTTATTATTTATTTTGATTTTTTATCCATTTAAATCAAAATAAATCAATTTAAATAGTAGAATAATCAAATAAAATCAAATATTTGATTTTATGAGCATATTATGAGTCCATGAACAGCTAGAAAATCAAAAAAATTGTGAAAGAGCCAATTGATTGGAAAAGATCTTAATTTGGTCTATTTTGGAAACAAATCATACAAGGCAAAGAATGAAATCAAATCTCCATAATTTGCAAAGATATGATCAGTTTTTATTGACCTAAATCATTCTATCATATATACATAACATCCCTAAAGCATAGAAAAGGGTTTGGGGTCGTGAAAACAAGAGAAAGAAGTTGCAAATTTTGGAAGAAAAAGTGCAGACCGTGTTCTCTTCCATAGGCCGTTTCAAGTAATTCCAAAGCCAGCAATCTATTCTTGGACGTGTTCTGAAGCTATTCCAATCATCCTCAAGGCCAAAAACATCAAGAAACACGACTTACAGACCCACAAGTTATAGCTATGGAAACGACTGTAGGTAAAAGTATGGCCAAAAACAACAGTTATGGGGAAGAAGACAATTAGGTGGCAGAATCCCATTGGGTGATTTGAATCACGCGCTCGTTTGGGAAAGACCACTTTATTTCCTTTATATTTTATTTATGTTATTATATATACAACTAACCATCCCAACAAATTTTGTTTTGTTACTTTGTTTCTACAGATTCAATGCATCATCATCCAAAACGCCTAGCATGCGCTACCACCATCTAGCCATTGGATGTATCAATAATTCAGATCCAACGCCTCAAACAATGAAGGACCATGGTGCACTCTCAGGCTGGCACAACACATGCCCATTCTTTTCTTTTCTATTTTAAATTTTTTTTTAAATTTTTTTTCTAATTATTTTCTTTTTAAAAAAATAACACAAAAATCATTACTTTTTTTATTTAATCAAAAAAATCATAAAAACATCAAAAATCTTTTTTCATAAAAAACATCAAAAATCTTTTTCATAAAAAACATCAAAAATATTTTTCATAAAAATATTTTGTTTCTTTAATTAATTAGTTTAATTAAGTTAGGGAAATTAAATCTTATTTTTCATAATTAAAAAAATAATTAGAATTAGGGTTTTAATTTGTACATAACGTAATTAATTTTTCTAAAAAAAAACTAACCTAAATCTTTTTTTCAATTAGATTTTTTAGGTTTCCTAAATTATTCTCGCATTTAATTCGCCGTATGCATTTTTTAATTTCCTTTTATTATTATTGTAACTGTTTCGAGGTTGTAATAGTAATTAGGGTTTAAATTCCGCATTTTTATTTTCAGTCCAAAATAGTTATGTATCTGCAAAAGCCTTGTAATAGCTAGGACTTTAAACTTGCTTTATTTTAATTCCGCAAACTATAAACTGCTTAGATGTATGTTAATAGGATTGTATGGAAAGACAAACTGAAAATTAATACGGTAGAAAACCCTAAATGTGAAAAGATAAATTAACTGAAAATTAAACTCGCACATACTCACTCCTAGGGTTTTCCTCACTTGATTGCCTCAGAAATAATGGTCGTGTCCCTCAAACGTAGGGATATCTTAGCAAAAGACCCTCAATCTAAAAGTCATCATAAAGATCATAGTCCTTCAATGTCCCTCGAGTTTCCTACGAGAAATGATCTTGTCCCTTGATGTTGCCTACGAATATATGATGACAGTCCCTTCGAACTGCTAAGGTATCCTTACATGTTGCCTTCAATGACCATTTCGTCCCTTTTGATAGTCCCTCAAACTCCAACGACGGTGCTACCTATTCCTTAATAATAGGATAGCACTGTCTAAAGGAAAATGAACAGTCTTTTTCGAGTAAGTAGATTAGTTCTTAAGTACTTGCTCAAAACAAACAAACTTTTTCACACCAAACACTTTTCAAACAATGTTTTCAAAAATAACTTCGTAACACTCTTGAGGATAGAAACAAGGGTTAAAACAAAGTAAAACAAAACTTTTCAAAACAAGCACACACAAGCAATTTCAAAAATGAGCAAGTACCTAAGAGCCCGTGGAAAACCACTGATAAAAAGGGTGCTAACACCTTCCCTTTCTATAATCTACCCCCCGTACTCAGAATATCTCGAAAAAAGATTTTTTCTATTCTTTTCCCTTTCCATGATTGGATGAAATAAAAGTCGATGGTGACTCTTGCTTACCGCACATTTGCGAATACAAAACGCAAACCAGTAAAAACAGCCGGTTCTGCCACCGTATCACAGGTAGCCCTTGAGTAGTCAAGGAGAATACGGGGCCACTAAGTGATGTCATGAAGCACTAATGAACTTTTAGAACCTTTACTTGACCAACTTGGCCATTAGGACGTAGTGAGATGACTGACTTTGGTGCAGTCCGAAGTTGGTAGATACTCGATACTACACTCATTGAGGTTTAGTTTTTTGGAATATTTCGGTCGCCATTAAAGAGGCTCGCACTGAAACAATGCCCAAGGAAACAAACCAGTGATATTGAGCTCCTCAGAACCCGATTACTATTACTAGGACAAGTTTTAAGCCAACTAAACTTCAAAGAGGGTACTTACCTATGAGACTCCATGCAAGCCTAAACCTAAGGACTTGTTTGCTTTGTTTGTGTATACATACTTGTACATAACACCATGAACATCATAACATCATACTCATTTACTAACCATTTCAAGGAGTTCTGGGATTTATCTTTGTTTCTATTTTGTAGGACATGGATTCTCTTTGCAGGAAAACTCTTCAAGTCATCCTTGTAAGGGTTCCCCCTCAACTTAAAGACCTAGCTTCAAGGATTCCTGAAAACTCTCCATTCACCGAAAGACATGGTTACATATTAAACTTGGTCACGTCCAAAACTGATGAAGATATGTTAAAGGCGCTCTTCCAGTTCTTTGATCCTTTACACCATTGCTTCACATTTCCTGATTATCAACTTGTGCCAACTTTGGAAGAATTCTCCCAAATCTTGAGGATTCCCATTCTCAATCAACTACCTTTCAACGGTATGGAAAGAGACCCAAAGCCATAAGAGATTGCTCAAGCTCTACACTTTCCACCATCTGATGTCACAACTCATTGGGAAACAAGGAGTGGTGCCAAAAGTTTCCTAGCAAAGTTCTTGTTCGAGAAAGCCCAAAACTGTTGGAACTCTTTAGATTTGCAAGCTTTCGAGGAAATTGTGGCTCTTCTCTTCTATGGAATGGTTTTGTTTCCAAATTCGGACCAACTCATAGATGTGAACGCCGTCAAAATCTTCATATCTCGTAACCCGGTGCCTACTTTGCTAGGGGACATCCTACATTCTTTTCATACTCGCACTATGAGGAAAAAAGGTATCCTTATGTGTTGCACCCCTCTCTTGGCAAGGTGGTTTATTTCTCATCTTCCCCAATCTGTATTAAGGAACGAGCAAGGTTCAAGGTGGTCACAAAGGTTGATGACGCTCAAGCACTCAGACATCCATTGGTGTTCCCGATCTATAGAGAATGTTATCATCGTCGACCATTATGGAGAGTTCCCTAATGTCCCCTTACTTCGCATTAGGGGAGGTATCACCTATAACCCCTGTTTGGCTCTAAGACAATTTGGTTATGCTCGAAGGGATGGCCCACATGAGACGCTCATTCAAGGTTTGGTATTTAACTACGAGAACAACGATCAAGGTCTTCGCCAGAGATTTATCCGAGCATGGAAGATGCTGAACAAGGTAGATAGCAAGACTTTGGGGCACAAGAATTCCATCCCTCTTAAGCATTACCTCAAATGGGTACGAACTCGTGCTCAGAGTCTTATGATGCCTTATCCCTCCGTTCTCCCGGTAATCATAGAGCCTGTCATGGAGGGAGATGTTCCATACACTATCCTGCATCCTGACATGCCCGCCTCTCTTGAAGACTTACAAAGATATTGGATACAACTCAAGGGAGAGTGAGACACTTTTGAGGCCCAATTCTACACTAGTGAGAAGAAGGTTTTGAAACACACTAAGCAACTTCATGAGGAGCGGACCCTGAATGCCTACATCGCACCAAAGAGGATACGCACAACCTTTTTATCTTAGAGTTTTTTGTTGTATTTCCGTGTAAGCCCAAAGAGGAATTGATGTACTCAAGCTTTAATATTTTAATATAACGTGTGTTTCCTTTTTGTCTAAAATGAATTTAAATCTCTAAGTTCCTTGAAATCATTGCACACGCATTTACCATTCATCATAACATAAGCAGGTTTCTTGCGACAAGTCTCCTCATCTTTCTACTATTTAATTCAGTAAGATGGATCTCGAGCAAACGGTGAAGGACCTCCAGGCACAAAACGCTCAGTTTCAACAGATGTTCTTAACTCTAGCCAAAGGACAAGAAGAGTTAAAAACCTTGCTGGTTGAAAAGAAAAAGAAGAAAACAAAGAAGACAACTGGAGTTCTGAACATGGGAAAAAGATTCCAAGGGCAGACAAGAAGGACCTTAGACTTTGTAACGTCGTCTGGTGAGAAAGACAATCAAGTTGGGAAAGGCAAAGAAACAGTTGTCCAGCCATAATCAGAAGAAGAAGAGGAAGAAGAGGATTATTCTGAAAAACAATATCCTTTAGCCGACGATAAGTATAAGTATTTGGAAGAACGATTAAGTGCGATGGAAACCCAAAAAGTGCCCGGATTGGACTTTGAGGAGTTGGGGTTAGTATCTGGGATTGTCATCCCTTCAAAATTAAAAGCACCAGTATTCACCAAATATGATGGAGTTTCATGTCCCAAAATGCATCTCCGGTCCTACGTAAGGAAAATCCAGCCTCATATCACTGACAAGGATTTATGGGTACATTTCTTCCAAGACAGTCTGTCTGGAACTCAACTTGATTGGTTTTACCCGCTAGAAAGAGCCAACATTCACAATTTGGAAGATCTTGATGCAGCCTTTTACAAACAATACCAATACAATGCTGATCTTGCACCCACCCGTACTCAACTCCAGAGTATGGTCATGGTTTCAAGTGAGGGCTTCAAGGACTATGCGCAAAAGTGGAGGGATTTAGCCGGAAGAGTTCAACCTCCTCTATCGGAAAGAGAATTGGTAGACATGTTCTTGGGCACCTTGTCTGGTCCCTTCTTTAATCATCTAATTGGGAGTTCATCGGTAGGTTTTACAAAATTGATATTGACCGGAGAAAGAGTAGAAGCCGGGATAAAGAATGGAAAGATCCAAAAATATGCATCCCCTTCCGCAGCTGTAAGAAAGCCATTCATCGGAAAGAAATAAGTGGTTGTTGTTTATCCACAAAGAAACCAAGATAGGGCCGAACGCCGACCAATGGTGGGGGCTGTTATAATTCCTAAACCCGCGCCTAATCAACAAAGAAGAAATCAGCCAAGAATAGAAAGACCGGTCAGGCAGTTCACCAGAATTAACATGACTCTATCTCAGGTATTACCACATCTGTTAAGATCCAATTTGGTGTCCTTGAAAGAAGCTCCTAAGAACCCTAATACAACCTCTCCTCACTATCATCCCAATGCCCGTTGCGCACATCACTCTGAAAGTCCTGGCCATGATACTAATAACTGTTGGGCTCTAAAGAACAAGGTACAAGACCTCCTTGAGGCTAAGGAGATTGAATTCAATGCGCCAGAAAAGCCCAATGTCATTTCTGCCCCTATGCCCAAACACGACCATAATGCCAACGCCATTGAGGAGGATATGTTTATTGCTTCAGTTGATGAACTTGTGACCCCACTCCTGACTATCAAAAAGAACTTGTTAAAATTCAGTGTTTTCCCAGGATGTAATGAAAGCTGTCATTTCTGTTTGACCTTACCAACCAATTGTCTTTTGTTGAAAACATGCGTTCAATGCCTAATAGATAAAAAAGAAATTTTATTCGAGAAGACTTTTATTCTAGATATTCCTTATAATGATGTTTCCATCGTTACCATATCCGCCAATTCTTCCAGGGTCTCCACCAAAAGACCCGTTAGAATTACATTAGTTCTAAAGGTAGCTCCTTTGATAATCACAATTCCTGGACCAATCCCGTATATGTCAGACAAAACCGTACCATGGAATTATGGAGGGGATGTCTACTACCACGGTATTAAGCAAGATTGGCCAACTGCTGAAGATTCAAGTTCTAAGAAAGTTGATTCCGATGTCAGTAATATTGTAGGGACTAGTAATATTACCCGAAGTGGTAGGATTTTCTCTCCAGAAATTGCTACTCCAAAGGCTGTTTCTGGACCCGTAATCATTCATGTTGTTATTGCTCCTCCAAAGGTTATTCCCATTCCTACAATCTTATCTGCAAACACTCATGTTGACAAAGCTGTTACAATCCCTGTTATCACCCCTACTGAAGTTCCTGCTGCCGAGTCAACCGAGACTCGAGGTAAAAGTATTTTGATTGAGCCTGTCCAGACGAAGGCACAATCATTGGATATCCCTGAGACCTCCCAGAAAGAGATGGAGGAAATTTTAAATATCATAAAAAGAACAGACTACAATGTAGTCGAGCAACTGGGGAAAACTCCATAAAATATTTCCATGCTGGCTCCACTACTATGTTTCGAGGCTCATGCAAAAGCCTTGGTAAAGTTCCTTAAAACTCCCCATGTACCCCAAGAAACATCTGTCGATCAGGTCCAAGACTGCGTAGCCAGCTTGACTGCAGATAATGGTTTAGGTTTTTCGGATGCCGATTTAACGCCAAGAGGGAGGAAGCATAATGAGGCATTGCATGTCTCAGTTGAATATAGGGGCAGGACGTTGGCTCATGTGTTGGTTGATACCGGTTCATCCCTGAATATGTTGCCTAAAAAGGCTCTTGATAGGATTGACTATGAAGGATTGACATTGAAACCAAGCAACATAGTAGTGAGGGCCTTTGATGACTCAAAAAGGATGGTGCATGGGGAAGTGGACATCCCCATAAAAGTTGGAACCCAAACATTTGATTCAACTTTTTATGTAATGGATATTCTCCCTTCATACTCCTGCTTTCTAGGCCGTCCATGGATTTACAATGCTGGTGTCGTTACTTCTACATTGCACCAAATGCTGAAATATCCAATTCAAGGGAAGATTATCACCGTTCATGGAGAAGAAGAGTATATGATCAGCCATCTCAATTCCTTCAGATATGTGGAATTAGATGGTGAATTTATTGAAACTCCATTCCAACACTTTGAAGAAGTCCAGCAAGATATGGCAGTAACCAAGGTTGTGTCTCAAGTTCCCAAGATTACCAAGCCTCCACTCAAGATGTCATCTTTGAAGGATGCTAAGGCAATGATAGAATAAGGTGGGTGCATTATTTGGGGACAACTCCCAGATATCCCATATAAATCTGACAAGTTTGGCCTGGGTTTCACTTCAGGTGCCCAGAAGACTGTGCGCCGCGCTCGCGCTGGAGGACTATCTTTGAAGATCAGCAACCACGATGTCAACATCGTGGAAGATAATGAAGACATCTATGACTTGGAGGACTGGATTTTCCCAACCGTCAGTGGAGGGCTCAACAATTGGGAGGCTAGAGATTTTGTCCCGATGACTTTTATCCCACAGTAATTTGTCTTTACATTTTGTTAGATCTGTAATATTAAAACAATTCAGACTCTTAAAACCTTGTGTCTTACCCAAGGCACAATGGTCCATCTATAAGGGTTATTATCTCATTTCCATATGACATCAATGAATCATGGACGTTTTTCCATACAAACTTTTGTGCTCATTTTTCTTCTTTTTTTACATTTTCATTTCTTTCAAAGATAGCTATACTCTTACACACACTCACACTCACAATGCAGGTCTGCATCCATTCGGGATCCCATGGGTAACGGTACTGCTATGGCGTTTTGTGACTTTGAGAATCTAATCTACCAAGCCGAAGACGAAGGTGAGGAAGATTATGAAGTACCAGGGGAACTTGCCAGATTACTACAACAAGAAGAAAGGACCATTCAGCCCCACGAGGAACCCGTGGATACGATCAACCTAGGTACCGAAGAAGACAAAAGAGAAGTCAAGGTGGGTGCTAATCTAGAACCCAGTGTTAAGGAGCGTCTGATTCAGTTGTTACATGAATATGTTGAAGTCTTTTCCTGGTCGTATAAAGACATGCCTGGACTTGATGCAGACATTGTGGTACATTGTCTACCTACAAGAGAAGATTGTCCACCAGTAAAACAAAAGGTCCTTCGTATGCGACCAGATATGTCGGAGAAGATTAAAGCAGAAGTCATGAAACAATTCAACGTTGGATTCTTGGTCGTCACTTCTTATCTGCAATGGGTTGCCAATGTTGTTCCCGTGCCCAAAAAAGATGGCAAGGTACGAATGTGCCTGGACTACAGAGATTTAAATAGGGCAAGCCCTAAGGATGATTTTCCACTCCCCCACAGATATATTCTAGTTGACAATACGACACAACACAAAGTGTTTTCCTTCATGGACGGTTTCTCAAGCTATAACGAAATGGCGCTTGTTGTACCCCAAAATTTTCGCTCTCATTTCACGAAGAATCACCCTGGACCCCAAGATTGTTTCTATCAAGTTTCCAGGCCTTGAATTATCAAATTTTTCAAGAAAATCATTCACAAGGGCAAAATGGTCATTTGCATACTGAAAAGTCAAACTTTGACTTTTGGACCAAAATCAAATTTCAAAAATCATATTTTATCAAGACATGTTGGAATATGAAGTTTGTTTCATCAAGAATTTCAAAAGTCAAATTTTACTTTGGAAAAGTCAAATTCTAAGTACTTAGAAATTTTTCTAAGTATTTAAGAATTATGACAATTTCAGAACTTCTGACCAGATTATCACTATAACACTCAACAAATTCTGGACACTCTCAAGGCAGAGTTTGGTCAGAACTTCTGGGCAAGTTTTCACAAAAGCTTCAATCAGAGTTTGCTAGGGTAATTCAAAGAAGGTTAAGAAGTGTGTTGCAAGCTTTATAGAAAGTCTGAAAGCTCCTTCAGAACATGCTGGAGCCAGAAGATAAGAGGATCATAAGATTAGATGCTACGCTGAAGCAGAACTTCTAATCCATAGTTAAGCAAGGATGCAGAGTTTCACATGGAAGGATTTCTGATTTGATAAATCTCATCATCATTTAATGCTCACAACCACTTTTGAGTTGTTATCCAAAGGATTTCCCCCACGTGTACCCCTACTGTCTTGGGAAGACAAACTTTTGTGCAAAAGGATTCTAGGCCCATGCGCTGCTTCTACTTTTCCTTAATTCATGCTGACAAATCCAGCTTAGGCGTTGTTAACCATCCTACTTGGTGCATTGAACCATGCTTGTTTAAAGCTTACTTCAAGTGTAAGTCAACTTCTAGCATATGACGTTGGCGTCACTTGACCTCTCAAAACTACAAAACCTTTGACTATAAATATAACACCATTGGCCATTGAAAAAAGGTTGGAAAAATTTGAGAAAGAGGTGTGGAAATAATTTGAGAAAAGCCTTGAACCCCTGCAAAAATTCCAAGAGTCCAAAAAGATTGCAAACAAAAAAATACAAAACCTTAGCATTTGATTCTTGCATTAAAACTCCATTTTTTCCTCAAGTTATTTCTTGACCAAAACCACCCATACAGTTCCTGATATACATTCAAAAGCCATCCAAGATTCTGTAGTCAAACAGTAACAAATTCTCCACCAATATCCACCTCAAAGGGTCAGAACTTTATCCCTTGGTTATTCCATAATTTTCTAACCATTTACAACTTAAGTTGAAAGTTTCAGCCTGCTGAACACGTGAGGAAGATGTTCAGAACACCACAAGTAGTCAGAACCAGGTTCCAGCTCCCAGAGTATTTTCCAACTGCAAGGTAAGTTTTCTGTTGACTCTCATCATATTATTTAGGCATTGTCAGATTTTTCATATTTAACACAATGTAGATATTCTGATTCTGATCATGTACATATTCTAAGATTTCATGCATCTGCCTGCCTAAGTAGAGAGAACTCCAGTTCAGAGTTTCATAAATAAATTAGGACTCAGAATTAGGATTAGAAAATTCATGTTGCTTCTGATTTGTGTTTCTGATATTTCATGAAACTTGTCATAACTGTTATATGTGCAACTTTTGTTCTGTTAAGAAATGACTAAGTTGCAGATGTTCTGACTATCATGGAGAGAGGCAAAGTTCTAACAGTTGCATCAGAACTTCTGAAAACTTCTGAATTCTCAGAAGATCCAGAACTTCTGAACTTCCATAATTCTACTAACATTGTTTCTGTTTGTGCAACAAGTCAGAGTCAGAACTTCTGACCTCTTCTATTTTCAGCATTTGCGCAGATTCTGTTTTCTTCTGTTTTATTATCTTTGCCATCACTTTTATTTTTCATTAATAAAAAAAAACACCAAAAATATTTCATATTCACATATTATATTTTATTTCCTTTTAACATAAAAAGAAAAAAAATATTTTCTTAAACAAATTTATTCCTTTTCTTAAACGAGACAAACATTTTGCATTTCTTGTACATTCTTATCCATTCAATATGGTTGTAATAGTAATATAGGATTTAATATTCAACCCCCATTCATAAATTTGTACACCCCATCCCCCTAATGATTGTAATAGCGTAGGACTTTAAATTTCTGCACTTTTATTGCTTTCATATATTGTTAGTAATTAGGGTGTGTATGGCAAGACTAAAACCAATGTTAGAAAACCCTAATTTAAGACAAAATTATGCATGCAATCAAATACACTTGCACACTACCACCCCTAGGGTGATTCCACTTGTTGCCTTACGAAAATGGCCATGTTACGCATGTGGGATGTCTTAGCACAAACAAAATAAAAAATACAAGATCATAGTCCCTCGATGACGCTATCAAAATTACCTTTCTAAATGATCTTAGTCCCTAAAGAAAAAATGCTAAGTCACCTAACAACATTGCTATCATGGTCATACGATGACCCAATGTCCGTCCCTTCACATCCAACGATGGGGCTTCTTACCAAAACAATGGTAAGATAACAACATCTAAAGGAGGAGGAAAATAACACCTAAGACCTTTTGAGTAGGTAGATTGCTCCTAGTTTCTTGCTCAATTTCAAAACAAACATCCTTGCTATTTTCAAGAACAATCACATATGCTTTCAAAACACTTTCTAAACATGGAATATTTTCAAAAGCTCAACACTTTGTATACATTCTTACGAACGAGAACTATTACAAAGTTTGCCTAAATGATGGCGCCTTTTCAAAATACTTTCAAAAACCACACAAAGCACATTTTTCAAACAAAAGCAAGTGATCTAGCAAGTTACTAAGAGACCATGGAAAACCATGGATGAAAAGGGTGCTAATACCTTCCCTTTTCATAATCTACCCCTAGAACTCAAGAAAACATGTCTAAAGATCTTTCCTGTGCTTTTTCACCTTTCCTTTTTGGATAAAAGAATAGTCGGTGGCGACTCCTTCTAAACCGCAACATTTGCAAACACAAAACGCAAAACACCCAAGTCAGTTTTCCCACTGTATCACAGAACTAGCGACTCTGCTGGGGACTAATCTAAAAGTGGGGTTACCTTAGAGTTAGATAACATTTACTAGCTTTCTTTGTTTGATTTGTATTGCTTTACATTATGGTTCTCTGTTTGGGCTTGCTTTGATCCTCCACCCGAATTTGGCATACCTTATAGGTAAGTAGCAATACGTTGTGGAAACTGTGCGGGGTATACCGACACGGTCTAAGTAATAGCTACGTTAGTGCGACATATTTGTGGGTACCGATAGCCCTTGAGTAGTCAAGGAGAATACGGGGCCGCAGAGTAATGTCATGAAGCACTAATGAACTTTTAGAACCTTTACTTGACCAACTTGGCCTTTAGGACGTAGTGAGATGACCGGCTTTGGTGCAGTCCGAAGTTGGTAGATACTCGATACTAGGTTTGGTTTTTTGGGATATTTCGGTCGCCATTAAAGAGGCTTGTGCTGAGACAATGCCCGAGAAAACAAAATCAGTGATATTGAGCTCCTTAGAACCCGGTTACTATTACTAGGACAGATTTGAGCCAACTAAACTTCAAGATGGTACTTACCTATGAGACTCCATGCAAGCCTAAACCTAAGGACTTGTTTGCTTTGTTTGTATGTATTTACTTGTACATAATATCATAAACATCATGACATCATACTCACTTACCATTTCAAGGATTTTTGGGATTTATCTTTGTTCTGATTTGTAGGACATGGATTCTATTCGCAGGAAAACCATTCAAGTCAATCTCGTAAGGATCCCTCCTCAACTCAAAGAGTTAGCATCAAGGATTCCTGAAAATTCTCCATTTAACAAAATACATGGTCGCCTACTAAACTTGGTCACTTCCAACACTTATGAAGACATGATAAAGGTGCTCTTTCAGTTCTTTGATCCCCTACACCATTGCTTCACATTTCCCGATTATCAACTTGTGCCAACTTTGGAAGAATTCTCCCGACTCTTGAGGATTCCCATTCTCAATCAACTACCTTTCAACGGTACAGAAAGATATCCAAAGCTAGAAGAGATTGCTCAAGCTCTACACCTGCAACCATTTGATGTCACAACTAATTGGGAAACAAAGAGTGTTGTCAAGGGTTTCCTAGAAAAGTTCTTGTTTGAGGAAGCCCAAAAACTGTTGGAACTCTTTAGATTTGCAAGACTTTGAGGAAATTGTGGCTCTCCTCATCTATGGGATGGTTTTGTTTCCAAATCCTGACCAACTCATAGATGTGAACGCCGTCAAAATCTTCATGTCTCGTAACCCGATGCCTACTTTGCTAGGGGACATCCTACATTCCTTTCACACTCGCACTATGAGGAAAAGTGGTATCCTCATGTGTTGTACTCCTCTCTTGGCAAGATGGTTTATTTCGCATCTTCCCCAATCTGTATTGAAGAACGAGAAAGGTTCAAGGTGGTCCCAAAGGTTAATGACGCTCAAACATTCAGACACTCATTGGTGTTCCCGATCCATAGAGAATGTTACTATTATCGACCGTTATGGAGAATTCCCTAATGTCCATTTACTTGGAATTAGAGGTGGTATCATTTACAACCCTTGCTTAGCCTTAAGACAATTTGGTTACGCCCGAAGGGATGGTCCCCATGAGATGCTTATCCAAGGAGTGGTATTTGACTACGAGAATGACGATCAAGGTTACCGTCAAAGTTTTAACCGAGCTTGGAGGATGTTGAACAAGGTGGATAACAAGACGTTAGGACACAATAACTCCATTCCCCTCGAGCCTTACCTTAAATGGGTACGGGCTCGTACTCAGGCACTTACGATGCCTTATCCTTCCATTTTTCCAGTCATCATAGAACCTGTGGTCGAAGGAGATGTCTCCTACACTATCCTCCATCCCGACATGCCTACTTCTCTCGAAGAATTACAAAAGGGTTGGATCCAGCTGAAAGAAGAACGCGATACTTTCAAGGCTCACTTCTATGCTAGCGAGAAGAGGGTCTTGGAGCTTACGAAACAACTACAAGAAGAATAGAATGTGAACGCTTATCTCACACCGAAAAGGATGCGTTCGGTCTTTTTATCCTAGAAAGCTATTTTGTAAGCCCAAGGGGCATAATGTAACCTTTCTTGTTTTGACTAATGAAAGTTACGTTTGTTCATTCTTTTGTCTGCGCAAATTTAAATTTCATTAATCCTTGAAATCATTCGCATTTTGCATATTCATGCATCATGGCATGACAGGTTTCCGCATAACAGGTTTCCTCATCTCTCCACTGTTTATTTCAGCAAGATGGATCTAGAGAAAACTGTGACAGAACTCCAAACCCAGAATTCCCAGTTTCTGGAAGCTTTACTCGCCCTGGCCAAGGGGTAACAAGATATGATGGCCTTGTTGGCCGCTAAGAAGAAGCCAAAGAAGAAAGCTCTCCTCAACATGGGTAGAAGGTTCAAGGAGACACTCTGTCAGATCCCAGTAGGAGAAGACTCATCTAAAGAGGATGAAAACCAGTTGGTGAGGTCAAGAGAACTCAGGCTGAGTTTACCAATGATCAAGAATACAATGATGATTATTTCAACAAACAGTATCCACCCGCAGACATCAAATACAAGCAGTTAGAAGACAGGTTGAAGGCTGTTGGAATCTAAGCCGTCCCCGGTTTAGATTTTAACGTTTTGGGTTTAATCTCTGAGGTAGTCATTCCCCACAAATTCAAAATACCAACCTTTGCAAAATACGATGGGATTTCTTGTCCAAAGCTCCATTTGAAGTCTTATGTGCGCAAGATACAACCATACACTGCCGATAAAAAGCTATGGGTTCACTTTTTCCAAGAAAGTCTGGCTGGAACATAACTTGAATGGTTTTATCAGTTAGATGGTTCTCGTATCAACATTTGGGATGGTTTAGCTACTTCCTTCTACCATCAATATCAGTATAATACAGACTTGGCGCCGACAAGGGTTCAATTGCAAGATATGGCCATGGGGAAGAATGAAGGATTTAAAGAGTATGCGCGAAAATGGAGAGACCATGCTAGTACGGTCCAGCCTCCCTTGACTGATAGGGAACACATTGACATGTTCATGGGCACTTTATCAGGTCCTTTCTTTAATCTGTTGGTCGGCTGCTCTTCTTCTGGTTTCACCGAATTAATCTTAACCGGTGAAAGAGTTGAAAGTGGCATTAAAAGTGGGAAGATCTCTGTGGCATCCACCTCCACTCCCAATCCTGTCAAGAAACCTTTTGCTGTGAAAAAGGAAGTTAATGTTGTGTATAGGGTAAAGGCCCATACCAAGAAGAATAATCATCTGTCTGTCAATGTTGTCCGAATCTCCAATCCAACTCCCACTCCAAGACCATCTGCAAATCATCAACGTTTTAAAGTTCCAAGAAGACAATTTACAAGGTTAGGCATGTCATTATCTCAAGCCCTTCAACATTTTCTCAAGGCTAATTTAGTGACATTGCGCGATCCTCCCGCCAACCCTGACACCTCATCACTAAAATATAATCCAAATGCAAAGTGCGCTTACCACTCAAGTAGCCCCGGGCACGAGACTGATCAGTGCTGGGCCTTGAAGAACAAAATCTAGGATTTAATTGACAACAAGACTATTGAATTTGATCCTCCTTCGACGCCAAATGTAATTACCGCTCCAATGCCAAAGCATGACAAAGGTGTTAATGTTGTTGAAGATACAATTTTCATTGCCTCTGTTGAAGAATTGACTACTCCGCTGAATATAATCAAGAATAATCTGTTGAAAGCTGGTATTTTCCCAGGCTGTAAAAAAGATTGTGTGTGATGTACGAAACAATACAATGGTTGTGAAAGGCTGAAGAAAGGTATAGAATGCCTGATGGACAGCCACAAAATTATGTTTGAGAAGACTCCGCCTACCAAGAGTTTGGTTAACAAATGCGAAGAGCTCTCCATTATTACCATGTCCAACAAACCTATTAGGATCACATCCAAAGGTCCTATTAGGATTTCAAATGAACCCACTGTTTCTCCCATAATCATTACCAATCCTGGACCAATCCCCTACTCTTCAAATAAAGCGGTACCATGGAATTATGTTGCTGAAGTGTTCTATCATGGGATTAAACAAGATGCCTGGATTGAAGAGGGAAGAGATGATGATATTGACAACATAGATGGCTCAAGCAAGGTAACTAGAACAGGGAAAATATTCTCACCCAATATCTCACCTCCAGTAGTTACAAAAATGCCCATCCGCATTACTTCCACCAAAGCAAGCACTGATACCAGAGGGAAGGGGATGGTTGTTAAGCCTGGTGTGATTGAGGTACCTTCCAAAGATGTAGCCGATGAAGAACCCTCCACCCGTGAAATGGACGAAATTTTAAAGATCATCAAGATAAGGGACTTCAAAATTGTAGAATAATTGGGGCAAACCCCCTCTAAGATTTCAATGTTGTCACTACTACTTTGCTCTGATTCCCATGCTCGGACATTAATCAAGTTCCTGAAAAAAGCTCATGTCCCCCATGAGACAACAATAGATCAATTTGAGAATTGTGTGGCTATCCTGACAGTTGATAATGGCTTGGGGTTTTCAGATGCAGACTTAACACCTCTCAGGAAGAATCACAACAAAGCATTACATGTGTCAATCGAATGCAAAGGGACAACCTTAGCACATGTGCTAGTCGACACTGACTCTTCCCTGAATGTATTACCCAAGGGGGCATTAGACCGTCTTGACTGTGAAGATTTAATCTTGAAGCCAAGTGATATCATCATAAGGGCGTTTGATGGATCAAAGAGGATTGTTCATGGGGAAGTAGATCTTCCAATCAAAGTGGGTTCCCAAACTTTCAACTCCACCTTATATATTATGGATATCCACCCTGCCTATTATTGTCTGTTAGGTCGCCCGTGGGTTCATAAGACTGGGGCAGTGACCTCAACCCTCCATCAGAAACTCAAATATCCAGTCAAAGGCAAAATAGTCACTGTCTGTGGGGAAGAAGAGTTTATGGTAAGCCACCTTAATTCTTTCAAGTACGTAGAGATAGACGGAGAATTCATTGAAACCCTATGTCAAGCTTTTGAGGTTGTACCGTCGATGATTGCTACTACTAAATGTCCGTCTGATGAGTCTAAAGCTGTTAAGGCCATGCCAAAGATGGTTTCAGTCAAGGATGACCGTGCGACAATTGAAGAAGGAAACTGTGATACTTGGGGGAAACTCCTCAATATCCCTTTTAAAGTAGACAAATTTGGTTTGGGCTTCACTATTAAAGCTTAGAAGGAAGTGAGGCGTGCTCGTGCTAGAAAGCCACCTCTTCACATTGGAAGCCACAAAGTCAACGTCGTGGGTGATTCTGAAGAAGAAGTTGCATTTGAGGAATGGGTATACCCTACTACAACAGAGCTGAAGAATTGGAATACAAAGGACTTTATTCCCATCTCCTTCATTGAGGAGTAATCTACTTGTTATTACTTTTCCATCAAATTCAAGAACTTGTTGTCTGTAATATTTTGATAATGACTTTTAAGCCATGTGCATAGCCCGAGGAACTTTAGTCCATTTGTCAAGGGTTTTATTTATGTTCATCTAATCATATGATCATTCAGTACATTGGACTCTTTTGCATTCAAATATTTGTGTTCATTGTATTTCTTCTCTTTCGAATACAAAATAGCCATGTATCTTACATGCACACACACACACACACACACACACACACACACTATTACAGGTCTACATCCACTCTGGATCCTATTGCCAATAACTCTACTATTTCCCACTATGACTTTGAATATCCTATCAGCCAAGCCGAAGACGAAGGCGAGGAAGATTGTGATATACCAGGAGAACTAGCCAGACTTCTATTACAAGAGGAAAAAGCTATTCAACCACATGAAGAGTCAATAGAGGTTATCAACTTGGGTACTGAGTCAGATAATAAGGAAATCAGGATCGGCGCTAATTTAGAAAGCAGTGTTAAGAACAAATTGTTTCAGATTTTGCACAATTATGTGGAAGTATTTGCTTGGTCTTATGAAAATATGCCTGGGTTGGATATCGACATCGTGGTTCATCGTCTGCCAACTAAAGAAGACTGCCCTCCTATTAAACAAAAGGTTCGTCGCATGAGGCCTAATATGTCTGAAATGATCAAAGTCGAAGTAATTAAACAGTTTGATGTAGGGTTCCTAGCTGTTACATCCTATCCTCAATGGCTGGCTAATATAGTTCCAGTGCCAAAGAAGGACGGGAAAGTGCGCATGTGCGTAGACTATAGGGATCTAAATAGGGCAAGCCCCAAGGATGACTTCCCTCTACCATACATTGACGTCTTAGTCGATAATACTGCTTAGCATAAGGTCTTCTCATTCATGGATGGCTTCTCAGGCTATAATCAAATAAGGATGGCTCCCAAAGATATAGAAAAGACTACTTTCATTATGCAATGTGGCACCTTCTGATACAAGGTCATGCCGTTCAGATTAAAGAATGCAGGGGCAACATATCAAAGGGCTATGGTTGCTTTATTTCATGACATGATTCATCATGAGATAGAGGTATATATGGATGATATGATTGTCAGATGACAAACCGAAGAAGAACATCTCGACAACCTGCACAAACTATTAGAGAGATTGAATAAGTACAAGTTGAGGTTAAACCCTAACAAGTGCACATTTGGAGTACGCTCTTGAAAGCTTCTAGGTTTTGTTGTCAGCAATAAAGGCATTGAAGTTGATTCTGCCAAGGTAAAGGTCATCCAAGAAGTGCCAGTTCCCCATTATGAAAAAAGAAGTCAGAGGATTCTTGGGTCGTCTCAATTACATTTCCAGTTTCATATCACACTTAACTGCTACTTGTGAGCCACTCTTCAAACTCTTGAAGAAGATTAGGTAGCCAGGTGGAACGATGAATGCCATATTGCCTTTGACAAAATCAAGAATACCTACAAGAAACTTCTATTCTCATGCCTCCTATTGAAGGAAGACCCTTGATCATATACTTGACAGTACTAGAGAATTCAATGGGGTGTGTTTTGGGCCAACATGACGAGTCTGGACGAAAAGAGCATGCTATTTATTACCTGAGCAAAAAGTTTACCGACTGTGTGATCGGTGGATTCAGAACCGACTGTTTAACGCTGGTTCGCGAAATGTCGCAGAAGCAAGAGTCGCCACCGTCTTTTATTTTCTCCAATATGGAAAGGACAAAAGCACAGAAAAATTCCTTATTTGAGATTAGTTCTCGGTTCGGGAGGTAGATTTATAGAAAGGAAAGGTGTTAGAACCCTTTCTATCCATGGTTATCCATGGACTCTTAGATACTTGCTCATTGTGTTTTCAAAATGTTTGTTTTCTTTTCAAGGTGAGTGGGTTTGAAAAAGTTTCGTTTAAAAGTTTCAGATCGACTCTTGTATCAGTCCTCAAGAGTGTTTGAAAAGTTGTTTTTGAAAGCTTTTTGCAAAGTGTCGGTGTGAAAAGAAGTTTTTTGATTTGTTTTGAATTAGAGCAAGTATCTACGAGTCATCTACCTACCCTAAGGAATTAGTCTGTGTAAATGTCCTTAAGGTAGTGCTATCCCACCATTGAGAGGTAGGTAGCACCACCGTTGGAGGTGTTCGGATCAATTCGAGGATTTGGGACAGTGTGGTCACCAGAGCAATAGGAGGACACCTTAGAAGCTACCCTCATGCCATGTTCATGGACATGAGGACTTACTAAAACGTCATCTACTCGACGACCACGTTTCGAGGGGCCAGACAACGGTGAGGCGTACCCTAGGGGTGGTGTGTGAATCGTGTGTCATTTTCAGTTATAATTCGTCTTGTCATGCATTGAGTGTTCTACGCTTTGATTTTATTTTTGGCATACATTCTTTCATGTGATTATTAGCAGTTAAAAGGTGCGTGAATAAAAAGTCCTACGCTATTACAAAGGCGCGGGTCTACATCGCCAAATTAATCCAAGACCCGATTTGAGTGAAAGTATGGAAAGTAAATGTCCTATTATCTATTACAAGGCTTTGGGATAAATACATTATATTCACAAAAGAAATAAAAATAAATGTGCAAAAGGAAATAAGAATCGAGAGCGAGGGCGTTGGACCCTTTAAAGAAATTGAATTGAAGTTACAAAATTAAATAAATTGAATAACGGAAAGAACTTATTTTTTGGAGTTTTTGTATTTATGAAACTTAATGAGAATTAATTGGAATTAAAAGTTAAATAAAACCCTAGTTCTAATTGTTTTTTAATTTAAAAAATGTTTAAGTTTGACCTAATTTTAACCTAATTATTTAATGGCAAGTTTATTTACAAAAATAATTAATTATTAATAATGACAAGAAAAATATTATTTATTAAGAAAAAGAATAAAACATGATGAAAGACCTATTTTTATATTTTTAATTATTTAAGAAAAAAAAGCATTAAAGTTGAAACCTAAAATTAAAACAAAATTGATTATGAAATTTATTTACAAAATAATATTAAATAATTAAATAATAAACATATTTTATTTTTTGACTTTCTGATTTTTTGTATTTTTTGTGTTATTAAAATTTATTTTATGAATTAAAAGAAAAATCATTAAATTAAAACAAACAAAAAAAAGAGAAAAAAGAATGAGAAAAGAAATACAAACATAGGGGGTGTGTTGACCCTTTTGGAGGTTTATGGGAAGCATTTTGGCCCATTGAATATTTGATCCACGCTGACTTTTCAGACCACATGCATACGCGTTGACTGGGGTACTCCATGGACTTTGGTTCTTGGCCATTGGATGGGCGCTCATGGCCACTTGGCAAGCCATTGATGAGAGTATATGGTGGATCACTGGAGGATATGCTGCGTAGGAACAAGTTAAAGAAAAAATTATGAAATATGCAAATGGGGGCCTGGGAATCGAACCCAGGTCCCAACGTTTACCAAGTACATCCTTTGCCAAGTGAGCTGTGTAGCGCGTTTTTTATGTAAATGGAACACGAATAACATAAGGCAATGCAACGCTGAGTGGTATCCAACGCGCCAAATTTCAAATGTGCCAATTATCAGGGGACACGTCCTCCTTCTTCTTCATGTTTCCTGCAAATAAAAGACAGATAGCGGGGGTTTTAAACCCCCACTAACCCTAGCATACAAAAATAGCGATTAGGTTATAACGAAAAAGAAAAAGGGCGCGATGGTATGGTCTTGTTCGTTTGGAGCTTCTGATTTCAATGGTGCTATTTTAGTTGGCCAATTTTTCCTCAAGCGTAAAAACCCAATTCAAGGTTCCTGAAACCCTAAAAAATATCCATGGCAATTTTCTATACAAGCAAGATTAGTTCAATTCAATGGTACCATAAGCTTCAGTGAGTCCATATTAGTGTAAAACAATCATTAGAATGCATTAACATGGCATGAAAATATGAATACGAATATGCAAAAAAAGTGTGAACAGGGTGACTTCGTGCTACCAGTTCTTTGAGTATGGAGACCTGAAAAGTATTGGAAAAGATTCCTGGCAGCCTTGGCAAGCTTATGGAACAATTTTTAGGCTTTGAAACACACTGAAACTACGTTTTCAGTTTTGAACCTTTTAAGAAAAATGCAAGTTTTTGATTTTGATTCTGAGCGCAGCTAGCCTCCCCTTGTGCATTAGGTTATCCTTCTATATGTATCTGGAACGATTTAGGTTAAAGAAACCAAGCCCAAACCTTTGCATTCATGATTAAAATATTTGGTTTTCAATGTAATCTTTTTCAATCTTTTTCATGTCTTTTTGATGCCAATCAATGGAGATTCTTGCCTTTTTGAAGGGGTACGAAATCTTGAGCTTATAATAGACCTATTAGCTGCATAAAAAGATTTAAAATATATGCTTTAGTATTTTTCTCATATTTAATTTGAATTAAATGAATTAATAGATTTAAAAATTCAATTAATAAATTAAAAATAAGAAAATAACTCCCCTTTGGGTCAATGGGTCGTGCATAGCTTTTGGATGATGATTCTTGGAAGAAATTGTGGCCCATTAGCAATTTTGAGGCATTTGAAGCAAAGTTGACTTTTCAAAATTCCCAAAACTTTCCCAACTTCCACAAGGCATATCTTGCTCAATGTTTAATCTTTGATCATGTTCTTCAACATTTTGGAAAGGTCTTGAAGTCCTCTAACCAATGCCTTTGGTCCCATGTCATTTTGATTTACCAATCTCAAGTTATGGTCTTTGACTTAAAGTGCCTTTTTGTTGACTTTTGAAAATGACCTATAATGTTGAGATTGATAACTTTTTGTGAGAGCATTTCTTGGACTTGAAGTGTGAAGATGAGTTGTAGGAAATGTCATTCTCTTCAAAATGAGCTTTGGATGGAATTTTTCTGATAAACCATGTGGAAGTTATGCCTTGGTCAATTTGCAGTTGACTTTTCCAACTGTCCAAAAATAGAAACTTTTGCATCTTGAGACTTTTTGAGCCATACCTTGAGAATCATGATCAAGAATTGATCAACTTATGTTTGTGGCCTCAAAATAAGATGTTGACAAAAAATTTTGACTTTTGACTGTCAAATGACCATTTTGCCCCTGCAGTTGACTGTAGGGCAATTAGGGTTTTTGACTGTGCAATTTTGTGCTGTAAGTCTTGAAACTTGACATATGGATGCTTGACCATGTTTGTAGGCATGTGGGACTTGTTTGGACCCTTGGAAACTTCAATTTCTTTGCCAGAACCAAAATCCTAATTTTTGACTGTTAGGAGGCAATTGGACTGTGCAACCCTTGGGGGGATTTTGAAGCATGCTCTTTGCAAATCTTGAAGAATATGGGAGGGAAAATTTTGGGGTATAACAGTTGCCCCTGTTTAATCCTCTTACATCTGAGGATGTAGATTGGTTGGCGTGCCTTTCGTAATCCGAGGGTGGAAGATGATTGAACACTAGAGTGCCCAGAAATTTGCGCTCACATAGTAGTGTGATGGTGGGAATGGGCTTACAGATGCAATTTGGAGATTGATGGATAGGAAGATGGGCTTACAGATGCCATGCTGAGAGGTGATGGATAGGTGGGTGTGCTTATAGATGCCATCTGGGTGTCGATCGCGTAAGAGTTTCCTTAGCGAGAACCTGCGTACCTGAAAAAGAAAGATAATTACCTGGCCTGTTACAGGAGTTGATCTTCAAACTTTTTATGTAGATGTGCCCTGGCCGGTTACAGGAATCGGATCTTTAAACTCTTCAGACGTGCCCTGGCGAGATACAGGAATCGAGTCCGGAGAATACAGTCGTCAACAGATACACCCTGGCGAGATACAGGAATCGGATCCTCGAACTCTTCAGACGCACCCTGGCAGGATACAGGAATCGAGTCTGGAACTTCAAAAGGTTTCTTATCAGAGAAATCTTTAGGAATTGATTTAGCTGGACTAGAGGAGGTCTTGGAATAACGTTTACGGGAGCGGCATCAGAAAAATCGTTAGGAATTGATTTCACTGGATTTGGATTAGCATCAGAAAAATCTTTAGGAATCGATTTAGCTGGCTTTGTCTTCTTTCACTGGGCTAACATTAGAAAAATCTTTAGGAATCGATTTAACTGGCCCAGAGGAGGTCTTGGTGTCATCAGAAAAATCTTTAGGAATCGATTTTAGCTGGGTTTAGACAAGATCTTGGAATCTTCAACTGGATCGGCTTCAGAAAAATCTTTAGGAATTGATTTAACTGGACCAGAGAAGGCCTTTGACTGGATCGGCATCAGAAAAATCTTTAGGAGTCGATTTAACTGGACCAAGCAAGTTCTTGGAATCTTCAACTGGGTCTTCATCAGGAAAATCTTTAGGAATCGATTTAACTGGACCAGAGAAGGCCTTTGACTGGATCGACATCAGAAAAATATTTAGGAGTCGATTTAACTGGACCAGGCAAGGTCTTGGAATCTTCAACTGGATCGGATTCAGAAAAATCTTTAGGAATTGATTCAACTGGACCAGAGAAGGCCTTTGACTGGACCGGCATCTGAAAAATCTTTAGGAGTCGATTTAACTAGACCAGGCAAGGTCTTGGAATCTTCAACTGGGTCTTCATCAGAAAAATCTTTAGGAATCGATTTAACTGGACCAGAGAAGGCCTTTGACTGGATCGGCATCAGAAAAATCTTTAGGAGTCGATTTAACTGGACCAGGCAAGGTCTTGGAATCTTCAACTGGGTCTTCATCAGGAAAATCTTTAGGAATCGATTTAACTGGACCAGAGAAGGCCTTTGACTGGATCGGCATCAGAAAAATCTTTAGGAGTCGATTTAACTGGACCAGGCAAGGTTTTGGAATAGCTGAGAACTGAACTGGATCTTTCCTGAAATGTAAAATTCAGTCGTATGCAATGCATGCCATCGATCAAGCAATGATGTTCTCAACATAAATGAGATTGTAAGATATGGTGTGTTTATGCATGTATCATGATGTATGACAATGTGATGTTTTTGAACGTATTTTCGTCTAGGAAAATATATCCTTGACGAATCCCGGGAGTTTGTTGAATCCTGGGCTGATGTTACAAGAATACCGGTAGGAGAAGATGACTCCGTCGGGGAATAAACTTGGCGAATAGATTACTCTGTGGGGAGTGAACTCTGTGGGGAGAAAGAGATACTTTGCTGAGGTTGATGATAACTCCGTCGGGGATACCATTGATGTGTTATGTTGAAGGAATTGATGAACTCCACTGGGGATAGGAAGACTTCGCCGGGGACAATCTTTCCGTGGAAATTAGCTGAGGATAACCCAGTTATATCCTGGTGGGGAAATAACCTTTGAATAAAGCCGGGAGACGCATTCGTGCTAGGCGGGCGACAAGCTTCCAGAATCTACTTGGGGTAAGCTTCTTGCTGGGGAGATGGATTCCGCTTTCCTGGGGAAACTTTTAGACTGGAGTCTCCTAGGGGAATTTTTGAGATGTACTGGGGAAGTGGCTCCACTGAATGTCTGGTATACCGCCGAGGAACAATCCTTAGATCAAGACTTCCGGGGACGCTTATTAAGAATGTCTGTATACTCCTCTGAGGAATGTTGAGATCTGCAGGGGGGATTCAATTTCCATAAGGTTGACTGAGTAGGCTAACTTTTCTTGGGGAGGATATCACTGACTTGCTAACTCACTCTCTGGGGAATTAAGGCATCTTGGTTATGTTCTTCAGCTGAACTTACCTTGGTACCTTGGTGGACAGAGTAACTAGATTGCTTATACAACTCATTATTGCCCCTGTTTCTGTGGGAGAAGATGCCTGTGGAGGTGTTTGACAAATCTTCTTCTGGTAGGCAAGTGACGGGATATAGTCGTACGCTTTGATCCCTAATTTTTGCCTGGACCGCCCTTTCGGGTTTTCAGTCCACCGGGATACACATTTTTGCCCAAGCCGCCTTTTCAGGTTTTCGACTTGCCGGGTGCACAAATTTTTTCATTTCATCCTTTATTTTTGCCCGAACCCTTTTGGTTCGCCGGGAAGCCCTTATTTTTGCCTAGGTGTGTCAACCTAACGGGTCTTTGATTATGCGCAGTATTTTTCGACTATGTCCATGCTCTCAGAATGTAGGGAGGTGCCCCTGTTGTTGCGTTGCCATGTGACCCGGAGATCTTCGTTTGATCAGGCAGGATTCGTAGCTGGAATTCGTGTCCAATGCCCCAAGTGACATAGATGGAGATTTGCCTCAGGCTAGTTGGCCTTTTGAGATTCTCCGAATCTTGACTTAACTGCCCCAGATGATGGACCAGGATCAGGCCATGCCCCTTGATTGGAAGTACTTTTGTTCATTAGATATTCTTCGTGCGAACTTCTATGCTGTTCAAACAAAAAGTCATATATAAACAATGTTATTTTAAAAATGCCAAGCTTATGTCTGTCTTGAAGTTTTTTGTGAAAATGCATTTTTCAGTAACAAGCAAATTTTGTAAAATGTGATGTCAACTCGTTATTTTACCGCAAGCATTAAGGAGTCAGGATACCTTTCGTAACAGTATGCTTTCGAACTAACCCATGCTTCAGCTAGGACTTTTGAGGGTTATAACGTGGCCTGGTTCATGGTTTAAGAAACAAAGGATAAAGGCTCAAATTATTTGTACCCACCCGCTCTTCGTGATGTTCTTCAAACCTAAACTCAATTGACCGTGCGTTAGACCTTGTTGAACCTTTGCTTTGATATATCAGTGATAGTTTCGACATTGACGATTTATTTTGAATAGGCAATCATTCCCTTTTTTGGGTTGAGGGTTTGTAGGACCTCTTTCTTTTTGATTTCATTATCCCTAAATTTTGCCTGAACTGTTTCTTTTGTAATTACAGTCAGTAGGATGCCCCAGTTTTTGTAAGTCTCCTTCGTAGGTTTTGACTTATTGGGCTTTCATTTTTGAAAGATAACGACTGCCTGTCTTTATGATTATTCGGAACCGTCACTGTCTTTTGTTTATTTTGTAAGGACCTCTTTGGTGCCATTTGTTATGCACTTGAGTCAACTGAGAGAACTACCCTGCCCCAGGTTATGATTAAGGGTTTCAATTTTCGAAAAGAAAAACTCCTACTTCTTTGGCTCAAAGGGGTTGACGAGGGATTATCAGCCTTATAACTCCAGTGTTTAGGGATTTGAAACAATGCCTGTACTTCATCAGCGGGGTCTGTTCAAAAGCATACTGTAAAGATCGTGGTATCGTTTTTGTCATCCTCCCACAAGAGGCTTAGCATTATTAATCGAGAGTTGACATCAATAAAAGCAATTTTAAGCATAATAAACACAATTACTTCAAAACAGACACGTCTAATGCATTAATGAAATAATAAAGTTTAACATGAATAAATGTTTGAACAAACAAAGAAAAATACAACTTGAATTCAAATGAACAAAAAGTGCTTTCTATCCTAGCCATGTTTTGGCAAGGGAGCAGTGATCACATTGGGAGCCTCGGGCGCCTCGAACTCAATCTCCTTTGCGTCAATCAAGTCTTGGATCTTATTCTTCAAGCTCCAACAATCATCTGTAGTGTGCCCCGGGCTGTCAGAGTGATAAGCGCAACAGGCATTGGGATTATACTTGGGTGACGTTTTATTTTGATTCTTTGGAGCTTCTTTTAGAGTCACCAGCTTGGTCTCCAGTAACTGTGGCAACATCTGGGACAAGGTCATGCTGAGTCGAGTGAACTGCCTCCTCTCGCTTTTTTGTTGATTGTGATGCTGAGGAGCACCAGCAGGTTTTGAGATCACCACTGCATTGACAGCTTGGCGGTGTTCTGGTCTGTTCTGTCTCCTTGAACCATAGACAGCATTGGATTCCTTCTTAAAAGGTTTTTTATCGGTGCTCGATGAAGAATCCTTCTGTATCTTCCCAGACTTGATACTAGCTTCAATCCTTTCCCCGGTCAAGACCAAATCTGTAAACCCAGCAGCAGAATTCCCAATCAGGTGGTTGAAGAACGGACCAGACAGGGTCCCCAAGAACATATCAATGAGCTCCCGGTCAGTCAAAGGTGGTTGTACCCTCCCAGCAAGGTCTCTCCATTTCTGCGCATACTCTTTAAAACCTTCTCCCGATCCTAGCGACATACCCTGGAGTTGGGTACGTGTAGGAGCGAGGTCGGCATTATACTGATACTGCTTGTAAAAAGCAGTAGCCAAATCCTCCCAGTTACGAATGGTGGTTCCATCCAGCTGATAGAACCATTCGAGATGAGTCCCTGAAAGACTCTCCTGGAAGAAATGGATCCATAAGCTCTTGTCTGCAGTATACGGCTGAATCTTCCACATATAAGACCTGAGATGCAGCCTGGGACAGGATGCCCCATCGTACTTAGCAAAAGAAGGAGCCTTGAATTTATGAGGGATCACCACCCCAGAAGACAGACCTAGATCTTCGAAGTCCAAGCCGGGCACTTTTTATATCTCCATGGAACTTAGTCGGTCTTCCAACTTCTTGTACCTGTCCTCAGCTGGAGGGTACTGCTCATCATTGAACTCCGTCTCGTTGTCGGAGACCACTGGACTAGGCACCTCTCTTTCATGGGGACTGTCTTTCCCAACAGATGGGGTAGTCAGCTCAGCTTCATTTCGTGTGCCATTCCCAGATTTGCGTCTAGGGTTGAACA
This sequence comes from Vicia faba, assembly GCA_948472305.1. Taxonomy (NCBI): domain Eukaryota; kingdom Viridiplantae; phylum Streptophyta; class Magnoliopsida; order Fabales; family Fabaceae; genus Vicia; species Vicia faba. Next base: position 832,898,460 of record OX451736.1, on the reverse strand, counting down.
ACATCGTCCTCTTCTTCTTCTTCTTCAGGAGTAGAGTCTTCAGATCTTGTTGCCCCTGGGCCAAACTCACGATCAACTCTTGGAACTGGGCGTTCTGAGCCTGGAGAGCCTTGATGGATATCTCGGTTGACGATTCAGGGTTCATGATGCTGAAATAAACAGCGAAGAACAGTAAGCAACCTGAAAAGAAGAGTACCTGCTATGCATATGATGAATGGAATGCGTATGATTTATGTTTTCAAAGACAATCGGGAATCAACTTTGTAAACAAAAGGGAACACACTTCATTAGATTCAACTTTGAAATTTAAATGTTCAACAGATTGCCCTTAGGCGTTACATAAAATGAAAATACTGAAAAGGGAAATAAAACTGTAAAAGAACATCCAGAGCTCATCATTGATCCCAGGGTCTCCTCTTCTCAGTACGGATGTAGTCATTCAGAGCTCGCTCATTCTCCAACTTCTTTGTCAGCTTCTGGATCTTCAATTCCTGCTCGTTGAACTTATCCCGATAAGAATCCCGTTCTTCTCGCAGTTGCGACCAAGACCTCTTTAATGTCTCATAATCAGTAGGTATCTGAGGAGGGAGGACAGTTGGAGGAGCCCCAACTTTGTCAGGATACTCAAGAATGACGGGTCTGACAGCTTCGTACGGCATACCTAACTTCTGAGCACGGACACGAACCCATTTGTAGTAGGCTTCCATAGGTAGAGAAGTCTTTGGCCCCAACTCTTGTGGGTCAGCTTTATGAACTCTGTCCCAAGCTTTGATGAACCTACGACGCAGCTCGTCACTATCCACCTGAAACTCAAAACTGATGTGAGGCACCAACATCTCATGAGGCCCTGCTCTTCTGGCTCTTCCAAACTGACGGAGAGCTAGACATGGATTGTAAGAGATTCCTCCTTGGGTACCAATCAAAGGAACATTAGGGTATTCTCCGCAACGATCAATGACAGCTATCTCATCCAAACCTCTGGAAGTCCAAATGATGTCCTTATCAGTGAGAGACATTAACCTATGGGCCCAACCTCTCCCTTCTTGGTTCTTCAGCACAAACTTAGGGAGGTGCGAAATAAACCACCTCACCAACAAAGGGATACAACACCACAGAGTTCCTCGTCTTCGGGCAGTACGAGCATAAAGTTGTTGCAGGATGTCACCCAAGAGAGTGGGCACAGGATTCTGAGACATGAAGATCCTTATGGCAGTGACATTGATGAAGTTATCAGGATTAGGAAACAAGACTAGACCATAGATTAAGAGAGCCAAGATGTCTTCATATGCCTTAAAGTCCAAGTCATTCCAGAAACTGTTAGCTTTACCAACCAGAAATTTGGCCAAGAAACCCTTAACTCCGCTTCTAGTCACCCAATTGTCCATTACTTCTTGATGGGTCAAGGGAAGAGCTGCAGCAACCTCCTCAAGCCTGAGGGTCTTTTCCCAACCAGTGAAGGGAGTCTGATCCAAGATAGGGATACCAAGCAAATCAGAGAACTCTTCCAGGGTAGGGACCAGCTGGAAGTCTTGAAAGGTGAAGCACTGGTACAGAGGGTCATAGAACTGGGTCAGGACACTCATCAACTGTTGATCCCGCTTTGCAGTGACTAAACTGAGAAGAGAACCATGCCTCTAGATGAAGGAAGTGGTGTTTGGAATTCTGCTAACCAACTCTTCAAGCAACTCAGGTGGTTGAACAAAGTTAAACCGGATAGTATTCCTTCGCATAGGCATCATGATGTCCTACAAAACAGAGCAAAGATGAAACCCTCTTGTCTTTGAAATGGTCAGTCCTTATGCAGGATGCATGCAATGCTCATGATGTTATGATGTTATGATAAAGCACACCACAAATATTTACAAAGGAAACATGATAAGGCACACAAGTCACACCAGACAAGCCCTTAAAGTTTAGGCCAGCATGAGGTCTAGGTATTACCCTCTTTCAGTTTGTTGGTTCATACCTGTCCTATCAAAAGTAACTGGGTTCTTAGAGGATCCCAATATCATTGACTACCCTCAATCGGTCATAACTCCAGCATCGCAATCTTTTCTTGTGGCAAGAACCATCACGAGAGTTTAGCCTCGATGGGCGTAGCATACTGCTACTGTTCTATTGGCCAAGTTGTGTCATTTAAGGTTCTAAGGTCTGTTGGTGTTTAATGACTCCTCAAAAGACCCATATTCTCCTCGTTGCAACACAAGGGATATCGGTACAGACCAAGGTGCCACACCAACGTAGCCACTGCTTCACCCATGTCGGTCTACGCCGGACAGGTCCCTCACAGCTTATGCTACCTAAACAGGGTATCCCCAGATCCGGGTTAGGATCTATGTAACTCCGATGCAACCCACAATTTAAAGCAAACAAGTCAAAACAATTGAAAACACAGTTATGAACTATCCTAAGGTACACCTCACTTTATAAGAGTCCCCAGCAGAGTCGCCAGTTCTGTGATCGGTGGATTTAGAACCGACTGTTTAACGCTGGTTCACGAAATGTCGCGGAAGCAAGAGTCTCCATCGTCTTTTATTTTCTCCAATATGGAAAGGACAAAAGCACAGAAAAATTCCTTATTTGAGATTAGTTCTCGGTTCGGGAGGTAGATTTATAGAAAGGGAAGGTGTTAGCACCCTTTCTATCCATGGTTATCCATGGGCTCTTAGATACTTGCTCATTGTGTTTTCAAAATGTTTGTTTGCTTTTCAAGGTGAGTGGGTTTGAAAAAGTTTCGTTTAAAAGTTTCAGATCGACTCTTGTATCAGTCCTTAAGAGTGTTTGAAAAGTTGTTTTTGAAAGCTTTTTGCAAAGTGTCGGTGTGAAAAGAAGTTTTTTGATTTGTTTTGAATTAGAGCAAGTATCTACGAGTCATCTACCTACCCTAAGGAATTAGTCTGTGTAAATGTCCTTAAGGTAGTGCTATCCCACCATTGAGAGGTAGGTAGCACCACCGTTAGAGGTGTTCGGATCAATTCGAGGATTTGGGACAGTGTGGTCACCAGAGCAATAGGAGGACACCTTAGAAGCTACCCTCATGCCATGTTCATGAACATGAGGACTTACTAAAACGTCCTCTACTCGACGACCACGTTTCGAGGGGCCAGGCAACAGTGAGGCGTACCCTAGGGGTGGTGTGTGAATCATGTGTCATTTTCAGTTATAATTCGTCTTGTCATGCATTGAGTGTTCTACGCTTTGATTTTATTTTTGGCATACATTCTTTCATGTGATTATTAGCAGTTAAAAGGTGCGGGAATAAAAAGTCCTACGCTATTACAAAGGCGCGAGTCTACATCGCTAAATTAAACCAAGACCCGATTTGAGTGAAAGTACGGAAAGTAAATGTCCTATTATCTATTACAAGGCTTTGGGATAAATACATTATATTCACAAAAGAAATAAAAATAAATGTGCGAAAGGAAATAAGAATCGAGAGCGAGGGCGTTGGACCCTTTAAAGAAATTGAATTGAAGTTACAAAATTAATTAAATTGAATAACGGAAAGAACTTATTTTTTGGAGTTTTTGTATTTATGAAACTTAATGAGAATTAATTGGAATTAAAAGTTAAATAAAACCCTAGTTCTAATTGTTTTTTAATTTAAAAAAATGTTTAAGTTTGACCTAATTTTAACCTAATTATTTAATGGCAAGTTTATTTACAAAAATAATTAATTATTAATAATGACAAGAAAAAGATTATTTATTAAGAAAAAGAATAAAAAATGATGAAAGACCTATTTTTATATTTTTAATTATTTAAGAAAAAAAAGCATTAAAGTTGAAACCTAAAATTAAAACTAAATTGATTCTGAAATTTATTTACAAAATAATATTAAATAATTAAATAATAAACATATTTTATTTTTTGACTTTCTGATTTTTTGTATTTTTTGTGTTATTAAAATTTATTTTATGTTAAAAGAAAAATCATTAAATTAAAACAAAAAAAAAAAGAGAAAAAAGAATGAGAAAAGAAATACAAACATAGGGGGTGTGTTGACCCTTTTGGAGGTTTATGGGAAGCATTTTGGCCCATTGAATATTTGATCCACGCTGACTTTTCAGACCACATGCATACGCGTTGACTGGGGTACTCCATGGACTTTGGTTCTTGGCCATTGGATGGGCGCTCATGGCCACTTGGCAAGCCATTGATGAGAGTATATGGTGGATCACTGGAGGACATGCTGCGTAGGAACAAGTTAAAGAAAAAATTATGAAATATGCAAAGGGGACCTGGGAATCAAACCCAGGTCCCAACGTTTACCAAGTACATCCTTTGCCAAGTGAGATGTGGAGCGCGTTTGTTATGTAAATGGAACGCGAATAACATAAGGCAATGCAACGCTGAGTGGTATCCAACGCGCCAAATTTCAAATGTGCCAATTATCAGGGGACACGTCCTCCTTCTTCTTCATGTTTCCTGCAAATAAAAGACAGATAGCGGGGGTTTTAAACCCCCACTAACCCTAGCATACAAAAATAGCGATTAGGTTATAACGAAAAAGAAAAAGGGCGCGATGGTATGGTCTTGTTTGTTTGGAGCTTCTGATTTCAATGGTGCTATTTTGGTTGGCTAATTTTTCCTCAAGCGTAAAAACCCAATTCAAGGTTCCTGAAACCCTAAAAAATATCCATGGCAATTTTCTATACAAGCAAGATTAGTTCAATTCAATGGTACCATAAGCTTCAGTGAGTCCATATTAGTGTAAAACAATCATTAGAATGCATTAACATGGCATGAAAATATGAATACGAATATGCAAAAAAAGTGTGAACAGGGTGACTTCGTGCTACCAGTTCTTTGAGTATGGAGACCTGAAAAGTATTGGAAAAGATTCCTGGCAGCCTTGGCAAGCTTATGGAACAGTTTTTAGGCTTTGAAACACACTGAAACTATGTTTTCAGTTTTGAACCTTTTAAGAAAAATGCAAGTTTTTGTTTTTGATTCTGAGCGCAGCTAGCCTCCCCTTGTGCATTAGGTTATCCTTCTATATGTATCTGGAATGATTTAGGTTAAAGAAACCAAGCCCAAACCTTTGCATTCATGATTCAAATATTTGGTTTTCAATGTAATCTTTTTCAATCTTTTTCATGTCTTTTTGATGCCAATCAATGGAGATTCTTGCCTTTTTGAAGGGGTACAAAATCTTGAGCTTATAATAGACCTATTAGCTGCATAAAAAGATTTAAAATATATGCTTTAGTATTTTTCTCATATTTAATTTGAATTAAATGAATTAATAGATTTAAAAATTCAATTAATAAATTAAAAATAAGAAAATAACTCCCCTTTGGGTCAATGGGTCGTGCATAACTTTTGGATGATGATTCTTGGAAGAAATTGTGGCCCATTAGCAATTTTGAGGCATTTGAAGCAAAGTTGACTTTTCAAAATTCCCAAAAATTTCCCAACTTCCACAAGGCATATCTTGCTCAATTTCTAAGCTTTGATCATGTTCTTGAACATTTTGGAAAGGTATTTAAGTCCTCTAACAATGCCTTTGGTCCCATGTCATTTTGATTTACCAATCTCAAGTTACGGTCTTTGACTTAAAGTGCCTTTTTGTTGACTTTTGAAAATGACCTATAATGTTGAGATTGATAACTTTTTGTGAGAGCATTTCTTGGACTTGAAGTGTGAAGATGAGTTGTAGGAAATGTCATTCTCTTCAAAATGAGCTCTGGATGGAATTTTTCTGATAAACCATGTGGAAGTTATGCCTTGGTAAATTTGCAGTTGACTTTTCCAGCTGTCCAAAAATAGAAACTTTTGCATCTTGAGACTTTTTGAGCCATACCTTGAGAATCATGATCAAGAATTGATCAACTGATGTTTGTGGCCTCAAAATAATATGTTGACCAAAAATTTTGACTTTTGACTGTCAAATGACCATTTTGCCCCTACAGTTGACTATAGGGCAATTAGGGTTTTTGACTGTGCAATTTTGTGCTGTAAGTCTTGAAACTTGACATATGGATGCTTGACCATGTTTGTAGGCATGTGGGACTTGTTTGGACCCTTGGAAACTTTAATTTCTTTGCCAGAACCAAAACCCTAATTTTTGACTGTTAGGAGGCAATTGGACTGTGCAACCCTTGGGGGGATTTTGAAGCATGCTCTTTGCAAATCTTGAAGAATATGGGAGGGCAAATTTTGGGGTACAACAAACTGTGAAACCCGATATTCATTGCTCGAGAAAACTTGCTGCACTATGGCATGGGCTGCTCGTCGGCTAAGACAATATATGTTGACTCATACCACTCTATTGATTTCTAAAATGAACCCAATCAAGTACATCTTCAAGAAACCTGCCCTCTCCAAACGGATTGCCAGATGGAAAATGATCTTGACCGAGTATGATATCCAATACACAACTCAAAAAGCCATCAAAGGAAGTGTACTAGCGGATCATTTGGCCCACCAAGCTGTGGATGATTATCAGGCAATAAACTTTAATTTCCCTGATGAGAACATCATGCTGGTAACCGATTATGCGAAACTTGGACCGTATGACGGACCTGAACAAGGATCCCGATGGACTATGGTATTCGATGGGGCTTCCAACGCCTTAGGTAATGGAATTGGTGTTGTGATCATCTCTCCTGAAGGTCACCACACTCCTTTCACTGCCAGACTATGTTTCGATTGCACAAACAACATGGCCGAGTACAAAGCATGCATCTTAAGTCTGAAAGCTGCTATTGACTTAAGGATCCAGCATTTGAATGTGTTCGGAGACTCCGCCCTAGTGATCATCCAAGTAAAAGGAGATTGGGACACTAAACACCCTAATCTTATCCCTTACAAGGAACTTGTGCTATCCCTGATTCCTCACTTCGAAGAGATTACTTTCGAGAATTTCCCTAGGGAAGAAAACCAGTTGGCTGACGCTTTGGCAACCATGTCTTCAATGTTCAAGGTCAGATGGGATAACAAAGCCCCTATGATTAAACTTGAAAGACTCGATGAACCTACACATTGCAGTGAACTTGACACCAATGCGGAAAAGCCATGGTACCATGAGGTGATGAGATACCTTGAAGCACAAGAGTATCCAGAAGGGGCATCTATCAATGACAGAAAGTTCTTGCGAATATTTGCATCCAAATTCTTCCTAAGCAACGGGATATTGTACAAACGCAACCATGATTCGACTCTACTCCGATGTATGGACAAGAAGGAGGCAGAGGAAATTATGGAAGACATGCACAATGGTCTCTTCGGTACTCACTCAAGTGGGCATACGATGGCCAAGAAAATCTTAAGAGCAGGTTACTATTGGTCAACAATGGAGACTGATTGCCATCAACATTCAAGGACTTGTCATAAATTCCAAATCTACGCTGACAAGGTCCATGTGCCTCCTATCCCTCTGAATATCATGACCGCTCCGTGGCCATTTGCAACGTGGGGCATTAACATGATCGGAGAGATCAAGCCTACAGCTTCTAACGGACATCGCTTCATTCTTGTCGCTATCGACTATTTTACCAAATGGGTCGAAGCCGCATTGTTTGCCCCAGTCACCAAAAATGTGGTAGCTATATTCACCAGACATAACCTCATCTTCCGTTATGGTATCCCTGAAAGAATTATCACTGATAATGGGACTAACCTCAACTATGCTACGATCAAAGAGCTGTGCACTCAGTTTAAGATCAAGCATCACAATTCTTCTCCATATAGACCGAAAATGAACGGCGCAGTCGAAGCGGCCAACAAAAATATCAAGAAGATTGCGCAGAAAATGGTAGTAACCTGTAAAGATTCGAATGAGATGTTGCCGTTCGCTCTACATGGCTAACGTACTTCAGCTAGAACATCAACTAGGGCAACTCCTTTCTCTCTAGTCTACGGCATGGAAGCTGTTTTTCCAGTGGAAGTTCAAATCCCCTCGTTGAGGATCATGATTGAGGCAGGCCTAGGCAAAGACGAGTGGATTCGAACGAGATTGGATCAGTTGAACTTGATCGACGAAAAATGATTAGCTGTTGTTTGCCATGGTCAGAAGCATCAAAAACGAATGATCAAGGCTTTCAACAAAAAGGTCAACCCTCGAGTATATCAAGTTGGTGACTTGGTGATAAAACGCATCATTTTACCACAAGGTGACCCCATAGGAAAATGGACTCCCACCTACGAAGGGCCATTTGTTGTCAAGAGAGTTTTCTCTGGTGGTGCCATGATGCTGACTACCATGGACGGTGAGGATTTCCTGCATCCTATAAACACAGACATAGTTAAAAAATACTATGCATAAGAGACCCGTTAGGTTGACGCACCTAAGAAAAATAAGGGCATCCCGGAAAACCAAAAGGTTTGGGAAAAAATTAGGGATATATGCAAAAGGTTGTACACCCGGCAAGTTGAAAATCCGAAAGGGCGACTTGGGCAAAAAAAGGTATCCTGGTGGACCGAAAACCCGAAAGGGTGGTTCAGGCAAAAATTAAGGATTAAAAGCGTACGACTATGTCCCGTGGAATCAACACAGTCAATTCTATCATCAAGGTCCAAATTCAAATGGTCCAGGATCAATCCAATCAACTTCGATCAACGACAAGGGACGTTCGAAGACATTGGGGCAATAGTAGAGCTTGAAGGCAATGAGATCATTTCACATGGCTATTTGTTTTTCATTCTCAATTTTGTTTTCCTTTTGACGATTTCCTCTTACTAGGATCTCCGTCTCTCTACAAAAAAAATGCCTATTCATGGGCAAAATATCAATACAAATACACTTTGAAGTGCAAAATTTTCTGTCTTTGTTTTGAATGCAAAATTGTCCAATGACTAAAATTGAATGAATATATGCATATGAACATAATTAAAACTATTTGGCACATGTGTCCTGCTAAGCAGCAGCATCAACAACAGAGCATCAGCTACAGCAGCGGTAAGCATCTCTTTAATGCATATGAAATAGCCCTACAAAGTTATCTCATCATCATTATCCCCACAAGGATGGCAGCAACAAACCTTTCCCCAACGGAGCGGCCCACAAAGTCTCTTTGCATAGGAAAATCCCTGACCAAAGTCTCAACCTCTTGGCTGCTTTCTCCCCAGCTAAGTCAATTTTGACAAGATTGAAGCCTAGGGAATTCCTTCCTAAAGGAAATTCACCTCCTCAACAGGGTTTATTCCCCAACAGAGTTATTTCCCCAGCCAAGTTCAAAAGTCTCAACATACATCAATCAAGACACCACAAATTGCCCAGCTGAACCCATCATCCCCAGCTGAGCCCATCATCCCCAGCTGAGCCCATCACCCCCAGCTGAGCCCAGCATCCCCAGTTGGGTGTATCCTCCCCAAGTTGAGTTTGCCTTACCCGTCTAATTATATACTCTCCAGTTTGAATTTCCCTTTCAGATTATTGCAAATCTCAGGGCCACAACCCCTAATCCCCAGTAAAGTCGTCAGCTAAGCCTTTACTATTTCCAAGAGATGCTTTAAAGCCTGGATGCGACCAAATATTAGCACAATTTTCGAGTTACTGAAACCTGGACCCGACCAGATAACATTTTGACTTCTTCAATTACTGAAACCTGGACCCGACCAGATAACAGTTTGAGTTACTGAAACCTGGACCCGACCATATAACAGTTTGAGTTACTGAAACCTGGACCCGACCAGACGACAGATTGAGTTACTGAAGCCTAGACCTGATCGGATAACAGTTGATCTTAATTTCAAGATACTATGAAACCTGGACCCGACCAGATAATAGCCTAACTCTTCAAATATATAGAAGAACCTGAACTCAATCCGACCAAGGTTTAAATTCTTTTCCCATTAGAGTTGCCTCTCTATCCCCAACAAATGGCTGAGAAACCTGGACCCGACCAGATATCAGTTTTCATTTCTATCCTTTCAAAAAAGCCGTTGTGAAGCCTGGATCCGACCATATAGCAATCAACCTCAGAGATTCGTTGTGAAACCTGGAAACCGACCAGATAACAACTAAATTACCAAGAAATCTATTATGAAACCTGGACCCGACGAGATAACAATTGACCGCATCGACCTCAGAAATCTGCAAAGCCTGGACCCAACCAGATAATAATTTTCAAGCAGTTTATTGTGAAACCTGGACCCGACCAGATAACAATTGACCGCATCGACCTCAGAAATCGGCATAGCCTGGACCCGACCAGATAACAGTTTTCAAGCAGTTTATTATGAAACCTAGACCCGACCAGATAACAATTGAACTCATCGAACCTCAGAAATTTGCAGAGCCTGGACCCAACCACAGGACAGTTCCCAAACAGTTTATTGTGAAACTTGGACCCAACCAGATAACAATTAAACTTTGACCCCCAGAAAGACACTATGAAGCCTGGACTCGACCAGATAATAGTACCGCTTTCCAAAAACCACGAAGCCTGGGTCCGACCAGATAACTATTCAATTTCAGGAAGTTACTGCGAAGCCTGGATCCGACCAGATAGTAGTTACCATTTCAAGTCACTACGAAGCCTGGATCCGACCAGATAGTAGTTACCATTTCAAGTCACTGCGAAGCCTAGATCCGACCAGATAGTAGTTACCATTTCAAGTCACTGCGAAGCCTGGATCCGACCAGATAATAGTTACCATTTCAAGTTACTGCAAAGCCTGGATCCGACCAGATAACAGTTAACTTCCATATCCCCAACAAGTTGTTGAGAAGCCTGGACCCGACCATATAATTATTCAATGTCAAGGAATTTTCTGCAAAGCCTGGATCCGACCAGATGACAGTTAATTCATCTCTTCCTCCAGTAAGTTACCGTGAAACCTGGATCCGACCAGATAGCAGCCGACTACTTCATCCTCAGCAAATGTGAAGCCTGGATCCGACCAGATAGCAGCTGACATGTGAGCGATGTTCCCCAACAAAAGCATCCTTTCAACAAAATTTGAAGATATGCATATTCTTCATCTCCAATGGTAATCAGGGATTCAACCTCCCAGAATTTCCTCAACAGTAGTCAGGGATTTATTTTCCCGGACAAAAAAAAAACATATACCTCCAATTCATACATCATAGCATGTACATACCATATGCATTTGGAATGATACCACATCTAGTGAAAATCATGCAAGCATCTGCATTTTACTAACCCTTTTTCTCACAGGTAAAACATCAAGTTTTAGTATAAATCAACAAGAGATTTGGGCTGATACTTCTTCCAGCATTTACCAACATTCCTCCATATGGCATCTGTAACCCCATTCACCATCCACCTTCAAGTGCAAATTTATGGGCACTCTAGTGTTCAATCATCTTTCACCTTCAGGTCACGAATGGCGGATCCGCCAATCTAACTCTTCAGGTTCAATAAGTTTGAACAGGGGCAGCTGTTGTACCCCAAAATTTGCCCTCTCATTTCATGAAGAATCACCCTTACCCCAAGATCGTTTATATCAAGTTTCCAGGCCTTGAATTATCAAATTTTTTAAGAAAATCATTCACAAGGGAAAAATGGTCATTTGCATACTAAAAAGTCAAACTTTGACTTTTGGACCAAAATCAAATTTCAAAAATCAAATTTCATCAAGACATGTTGGAATATGAAGTTTGTTTCATCAAGAATTTCAAAAGTCAAAAATTACTTTGGAAAAGTCAAATTCTAAGTACTTAGAAACTTTTCTAAGTATTTATGAATTATGGAAATTTCAGAACTTCTGACCAGATTATCACCATAACACTCAGCAAATTCTGGACACTCTCAAGGCAGAGTTTGGTCAGAACTTCTGGGCAAGTTTTCACAAAAGCTTCACTCAGAGTTTGCTAGGGTAATTCAAAGAAGGTTAAGAAGCGTGCTACAAGCTTTCTAGAAAGTCTGAAAGCTTCTTTAGAACATGCTGGAGCCAGAAGATAAGAGGATCAGAAGATTAGATGCTATGCTGAAGCAGAACTTCTAATCCAGAGTTAAGCAAGGATGCAGAGTTTCACATGGAAGGATTTCTGATTTGATAAATCTCATCATCATTTAATGCTCACAACCACTTTTGAGTTGTTATCCAAAGGATTTCCCCCACGTGTACCCCTACTGTCTTAGAAAGACAAACTTTTGTGCAAAAGGATGCTAGGCCCATGCGCTGCTTCTACTTTTCCTTAATTCATGCTGACAAATCTAGCTTAGGCGTTGTTAACCATTCTACTTGGTGCATTGAACCACGCTTATTTAAAGCTTACTTCAAGAGTAAGTCAGCTTCTAGCATATGACGTTGGCCATTGAAAAAGGTCGGAAAAATTTGAGAAAGAGGTGTGGAAATTTTTTGAGAAAAGCCTTGAACCCCTGCAAAAATTCCAAGAGTCCAAAAAGATTGCAAACACAAAAATACAAAACCTTAGCATTTGATTCTTGCATTAAAACTCCATTTTTTCCTAAAGTTATTTCTTGACCAAAACCACCCATACAGTTCCTGATATACATTCAAAAGCCATCCAAGATTTTGTAGTCAAACAGTAACACATTCTCCACCAATATCCACCTCAAAGGGTCAGAACTTTATCCTTTGGTTGTTCCATAATTTTCTAACCATTTACAACTCAAGTTGAAAGTTTCAGCCTGCTGAACACGTGAGGAAGCTGTTCAGAACACCACAAGTAGTCAGAACCAGGTTCCAGCTCCCAGAGTATTTTCCAGCTGCAAGGTAAGTTTTCTGCCGACTCTCATCTTATTATTTAAGCATTGTCAAATTTTGCATATTTAACACAATGTAAATATTCTGATTCTGATGATGTACATATTATGAGATTTCATGCATCTGCCTGCCTAAGTAGAGAGAACTCCAGTTCAGAGTTTCATAAAGAAATTAGGACTCAGAATTAGGATTAGAAAACTCATGTTGCTTCTTATTTGTGTTTCTGATATTTCATGAAACTTGTCATAACTGTTATATGTGCAACATTTGTTATGTTAAGAAATGACTAAGTTGCAGATGATCTGACCAATATGGAGAGAGGCAAAGTTCTGACAGTTGCATCAGAACTTCTGAACTTCCATATTTCTACTAACGTTGTTTCTGTTTGTGCAGCAACTCAGAGTCAAAGTTCTGACCTCTTCTATTTTCAACATTTGTGCTGATTCTGTTTTCTTCTCTTTTATTATCTTTTCCATCACTTTTATTTTTCATTAATAAAAAAAACACTAAAAATATTTCATATTCACATATTATATTTTATTTCCTTTTAACATAAAAAAGACAAAAAATATTTTCTTAAACAAATTTATTCCTTTTCTTAAACGAGACAAACATTTTGCATTTCCTGTACATTCTTATCCATTCAATATGGTTGTAATAGTAATATAGGATTTAATTTGCAATCCCCATTCATAAATTTGTACACCCCATCCCCTAATGATTGTAATAGCGTAGGACTCTACATTTCTGCACTTTTATTGCTTTCATATATTGTTAGTAATTAGGGTGTGTATGGCAAGACTAAAACCAATGTTAGAAAACCCTAATTCAAGACAAAATTATGCATGCAGTCAAATACACTTGCATACTACCACCCCTAGGGTGATTCCACTTGTTGCCTTACAAAAATGGCCATGTTACTCATGTGGGATGTCTTAGCACAAACAAAATAAATACAAGATCATAGTCCCTCGATGACGCTATCAAAGTTGCGTTTCTAAATGATCTTAGTCCCTAAAGAAAAAAATTCTAAGTCATCTCACAACATTGCTATCATGGTCATACGATGATCCAATGCCCGTCCCTTCACATCCAACGATGGGGCTTCTTACCAAAACAATGGTAAGATAGCAACGTCTAAAGGAGGAGGAAAAGAACACCTAAGACCTTTTGAGTAGGTAGATTGCTCCTAATTGCTTTCTCAATTTCAAAACAAACATCCTTGCTATTTTCAAAAACAGTCACATACGCTTTCAAAACACTTTCAAAACACTTTCTAAACATGGAATATTTTCAAAAGCTCAACACTTTGTATACGTTCTTACGAACGAGAACTATTACAAAGTTTGCCTAAATGATGGCGCATTTTCAAAATACTTTCAAAAACCACACAAAGCACATTTTTCAAACAAAAGCAAGTGATCTAGCAAGTAACTAAGAGCCCATGGAAAACCATAGATGAAAAGGGTGCTAATACCTTCCCTTTTCATAATCTACCCTCCGAACTCAAGAAAACATCTCTAAAGGTCTTTCCTGTGCTTTTTCACGTTAACTTTTTGGATAAAAGAAAAGTCAGTGGCGACTCTTGCTAAACCGCAACATTTGCAAACACAAAACGCAAAATACCCAAGTCAGTTCTCCCACCGTATCACAGCGCCTGAGGACATGGAGAAAACAACTTTCGTCACAAAGTGGGGTACATTCTGCTATAAGGTTATACCATTCGGACTGGAGAATGTTGTGGCGACCTATCAGTGTGCCATGGTAGCTCTATTTCACGACATGATACATCACAAAATAGAGGTCTATATGGACGCTATGATAGCCAGATATCAAACAGAATAAGAGCATCTTGATCATTTACAGAAACTGTTTGAGAGGATGAAGAAATATAAGCTGAGGTTGAATCCAAACAAATGCACGTTTGGGGTACGGTCTGGTAAACTCTTAGGGTTTGTCATCAGCAACAAAGGTATCGAGGTGGATCCTGCCAAAGTTAAAGTGATACAAGAGATGCCTGCTCCTCGTACTAAGAAGGAAGTCAGAGGATTCTTGGGACGATTAAACTACATTGCCAGATTCATTTCTCACCTGACAGCTACTTGTGAACCAATCTTCAAATTGTTGAAGAAAGATCAAGTAGTCAAATGGAATGATGAGTGCCAAACTTCTTTTGACAAGATCAAAGAGTACCTGCAAGAGCCTCCTGTGTTGATGCCACCAGTCGAGGAAAGACCGTTGATCATGTATCTGACTGTTTTAGAAAATTCAATAGGGTGTGTGTTGGGGCAGCATGACGAGTCTGGCCGAA